>VDFB02193867.1:570370748-570417970 GCA_007258455.2 Sequoia sempervirens | reverse complement strand
AAGCACAATGTTATTCTGGTGGTAGTAGACAAGCTTACTAAGGTAGCACACTTTATACTAGGAAATTTAACTGATGGAGCTCCTGTTATAGTTCAAAACTTGAGGTTAAAACTTAGTGAATTTACTTTTGTTTAACAATTGGCATGCTACAAGATCACATTATATATACTTTATATAATAAATTTGGATAAGATTTTAAGTTTTTGTACATCACTCCCTTTAATATTAACATAAGAAGTTATTTCCACATACCTTGCTTCCTTACATAATTAATCCAATGGATATTTCTAATCTTGTACCACATAGAGTTGAATATTTTTATGATTATCATTGTATACATGTACGTTTTATAGACAAATGCACTACATTAAAACATAAAGTTCAATAACTTTTAAACATATGAATAATATACAATTTGAGGATAATTTATGGTGAATTTTCTTCTACTAATGTAGATATAGATCATTGTAATGACCCAAATAATTTTTTATAAAATATTGATGATTTTCTGATCACCAAGATCCCCATGAAGGTGAGGTAAGATAGTAGAGTTTAAAATATTATTATTCGCCACTCTTTGATCACCTAGATCATGTGAGATAAATTTGAGAGGATATGGTGAATGAATAATGAAATTTTCATCTATATTTTCCCAATACAACAATTCCCAAAAAGATGTAACAATGGATTACAAAAATATCAAAAATATGTTGAAGCTTCAAATAATAGCACACAATTATAATCAAGCTTCCTTCATAGTAAAATATTATTTTTATATACAAGGATATGTGCTTCCACAATATACCAAATCTTCTAAATTATAAACTCACTACAAATATAAAATACCAAAATATTTGTTAAAATATAAACAGGTATTTGAAGAATAATTACCATATTTTTATGATATTTCCCTTAGGAAACCAAAGGGTTTCATCCTTTGGTCTCCAAATCCAAGGGATTTCATCCTTGAATCCTATATTTGAACAAAAGTGCTCAATCTCTATGAAGAATTTTGATAAATTGACAAAGATGAAAAATTGAAGACACGGCCTAGATTAAATAGAAATGAGAGGGGTCAAATTGGGACACCCCATATCTTTAGGGAATTAAAATAATAAAATATTAAAAATCTTCCCTGTGCTCTCCACCCTTTAACTTTGAACATGGAGAATGAAATAACTAACAACCCACATTGTGTTTTCCAACCTACAATTATTTAGTGCATTTATTTTACCATCATATGGCAAAATTGAAACACGATTTTTAGTCTACCTAGAACTTGTTATAAATTTTGAAGGTACCTTTCATTACATTCGTAATGTCTAAATAAGAAAAGGTTTTCATTACAACCATAATGTCTACGTATAATTGGAGGTTGGAAAACACTCGGTGTTATAAAACTTGCAACCTGCAAACTGTTGTAAAACCCTCTACACGTAACAACCCAATCGGTTGATCACCCCTCAGCTCAATTTGGTTAGTTTTATGTGTCCCCCACCTGAAACTCCTCCCCGTGCTCTCCACCCTTTAACTTTGAACATGAAGAATGAAATAACTAACAACCCACATTGTGTTTTCCAACTTGCAATTATTCGGTGATTTTATTTTACCATCATGAGGAAATTGAAACACAATTTTTAGTCTACCTAACAATTGTGATAAATGTTGAAGGTGCCTTTCATTACATTCGTACTCTCTAAATAACACAAGATTTTCATTACAATAACTGTCTATGTATAATTGTAGGTCGGAAAACACTGGGTGTTATAAAACCTGCAACCCATAAACTATTGTAAAACCCTATACACGTAACAAACCAATTGGTTAGTCACCTCTCAAGTCAATTTGCTTAGTTTTATGTATCCCCCACCTGCAACTCCTCGTGCTCTCCACCCTTTAGATTTTAACATGCAAAATGAAATAATTGACAACCCACATTGTGTTTTCCATTTTACAATTATTTTGTGCATTTTTTTTCAATCATATGAAGAAATTGAAATCCAATTTTCACTCAAGCTATAACTTCTTAATACTTTTAAAGGTTCCTTCCATTACATTCATATTGTGTAAATAACAAAAGGTTTTTGGTACATTAACGTTGTAAATAAAATTCTCGATTGCAAAACACTGAGTGTTATGAAACTTGCAACCCACATACTATTTATAAACCCTTTACAAGTAACAACCAAATCAGTTAGTCACCCCTCACCTCAATATGGTTTGTTTTTCATTTCCCCACTTACAACTCCACCCTGTGCTCTCCAACCTTTAGCTTTCAATGTGCAAAATGAAAAACGCACAACACATAGTGTTTTTCAACCTGCAATTAGTTTGTGAATTATCAATTTAAACACATTTTCTTGAAAAACAATAGTTATTACAATTTAGAACGCGCCTTACCGACGTCAATCTCCAATGCTAGCAGGTGCACAAACTTCAAACAAAAGATGGCTTCTCATGGAAGCCACCACATTGGCGAATTAAATGGGAAAGCTGGCCCACAACATTAACAATCGATGAAAGGCAGGAAATTTTTATTGATGGTGTCGTTATCTCCTCCTCTACATCGCCGTAACATTTCCTCCCGTCTGTCGGTTTCGTCACTTTTTTCCTTTGTCTTGATAGGCCCCAAACTACGCCATCCCATCATGTTATGTATGTTTCTATATATGTTTTTATGTGTTTTTGTATGTTATCATGCCTATGACATACCGTTTTGTCGAAGATTAGTTGTGTCCTATAAACAATAACACTTAATAAACCATATAAACAATAAACTTCATTTCAAAATAAATAATAAAAGTCTATCATACATATCCATTTCACATTAAAATTAAAAATATGATTGCTAATTCTAGGTAAAAGGTAGACGTCAACAAAATTCACCGATTCAACTACCGATAACCCGTTGGCCTCACTGAAAAAGTTTTAGTTAGTTGAAACGATCTTTTATGTCGAATGCCTAATATTCGTCCCAGCCTGGCCACTTCTGAAAACTCGTCAGACTTGTTAAGGAAAGTTGCCGTTCACTTTATGTTCTTATTGTCTAAGCCAGAAAAGAAACCTGCGGAGGCGGTGCTTTTTATGGGTCCACGGCTGCTTAATAATCATCTCCATGTCGACCAAATTTCAATGCTTTTTTCTGGCCTAGTTTAGGCTAAGTTGGCCACGTATTGATAGCGGAGGAGAAATTCGCTGTTTGACATAAACATACGCCATCGTCCATGGGATGCAATGAAAGCTCCCTCAAACCCACCTCCAAAATTAGGCACAATTTCTCCAGAGTTAGAGGTTCTTCTTCATCCAAAAGCCCTGTGAAAACTGGTGCAGCCATTGCTGTTGTAGGAAGCTGTAAGCGCCCAGTCCAGGGGTTTGCCGATGATAATAACAAGGAA
Organism: Sequoia sempervirens; assembly: GCA_007258455.2. NCBI lineage: Eukaryota > Viridiplantae > Streptophyta > Pinopsida > Cupressales > Cupressaceae > Sequoia > Sequoia sempervirens. The sequence goes on along the minus strand of VDFB02193867.1, from coordinate 570,414,575 downwards.
AGCAAAAATAGTTTTGGTGTGAATATTATACGCGCCGAGCAAGAATGCCGGCTTATAGGATTGGAGGATGATTCGGAAGGAGAGGAGGAGGAGAAAGAGGTGTTGAAGGTTGGAAGAAATGAGATATTTTCTATTTCTGAAGAAAAACAGTCAAAGCAAAATCAAAATGAGGGAGATACAGAGAATGTTCTTATTCCAGGTAAGCAAACAAAATTCTTTTTAGTTATTTTCTTTTAGCACAACCTAGCCAAATGCCCTGTATAAATACAGGACGCCTTACTGTGGCTAAGGAGATTTAAACTTTTGTGTAATGTTAGTGGGGCATTGGTCATATTACCATTACACCACAATCCCTTTGGGGAAAGAAATCGTTACATAAAGATTTCTTTTGGCCATATTAGAATTACAGAACCCCTTTAAAAAGAAATTGGCTAAATTAAGATTATTTTGACAGGTTACCATTACAGCACAACCCCTTAAACAAGATATTATATCATTTACGATATTCTTTTGGCCACATTACATGTACTTTACAGCCCCTTGGACATCAATTGAGGTAAATGGAGATATTCTTTTGGCCATGTCACAACCCCTTGGGCGGGAAAATAGCTAATTTAAGATATTATTTTGGCCACATCACCATTACGCCACAGTCTCTTTGACAAAAAAATAGCTATATTAAGACAATCTGTTGTTCTTTTTTTTAAGGTTTTCAACATAAATCAAATTTTCGTTCCTATGCAAGTTATAGATGTTGTAGCCAAGGCTTTTCTTTTAGATCATTTTATGATTTACAGGAATCCAGTTCATGATAGTGGATCTGTTCCTAGAAATATTGTAGATGTGCTGTAGAATTGAGAGGAGAAGAAAAAAAACATTGCAGACGCAAAATACCACATATATAACAGAAGTTAAATAATGTGCAGGGATTGAGGCATTTTGTTGAGGAAATTATTGCCACCCGCATAACAGACTATAAATAATCAGGAGGATTTGTAGCATTTAGAGACGAACATCTCTCAATTATCTCAGTTTCCATGCTCTACAATTTTTCATTTGTATATATTGAAGGTGCAAAGAATGATATGATATCCTCCCAGAGAGACACACGTCTCTCAATTCCCTCAGTTTTTATGCTCTACAGTCTTTTTTATCATATGCATTGAAGGTGCAAAGAATGATATGATATCCTCCCTGAGCTGTCTTAGTTTCCATGCTCTACAACCTTTCCTTTATGCATGTAGTATGCCTCTGGATGGTTACACACAAGAAACTCTTCAAGTTTCCTGTTCATGATCAATAGTTTTGTTTTTGAGATTAGATACTATTGTAGATCAACATGTCAAACACTCTCCTTAAATACAATAATTATAAATCTAAGCTAAATTTAGATTTCCTTCATGCAATGCAGATTGCAAATGTTGTAATAAGCCATTGCTGGTAAGCAACCTTAAATTAAGTCTGTATTTTGCAGGTTGCTTAATGCTTCGCTAAGATGTTGTCTCAGCCGGATGTCCAAATCAGAGCATTGAGCCATGGAAATGCCAAATGACAATATTGTTATTGCCCAAGGACCAATACTATTGCATGACTATAACTTTGAGCTGGGAAAATTTTAGAATTGCCAAAATGCCTCCATTTTTTCAGTCCTAACAAATATGGTTTTAATAAAATCATCCAAAGGGGTAAAGAATCGCTCAATTCCTTCAGTTCTTTTCTCTACAACCTATCCCCCTCTGGATGGTTACATATAAGAAAAAATTCAAGAAGATTCCTCTTCAAGATAAATTAGATTTATAGTATTGACTTTTCAAAATATTGTAGATCACCATTTCAGACATGTCTGTAACTTGTAAGTTTAAATCTCAGTTAATCTAGGTTTCCCTCATGCAATCCAGTTTCCAAATGTTTTGACAATAGGAAAGTGGCTTCAAATCAAGTTTTTATTTTGAAGATTTGAGAATTCTTCACTAAGATGTCCTCATTGCTTAACACCTAAACTACAACATTGGGCCAGACAAACTCCAACAAATTATCCTCACTGCCAGTGCCTGGTAAACAAATTGCAGCATTGAGACACACAAACTCTAAGTTGATATGTACACGACCCAATACCCAAATAAGACTGTAACATTGAGTCAGACAAATTCCACAATTGTGATAATCTCTCCATTGTTTCCCGTGCTCTCCACATATTTGGTTTTTACCATGCTAAGAACCAGCAGCAACAAGTCCATGCTGCCCTGGCATATCTTGTTTTCACCACACAAAGCACCAACAAAATCACTCCTGGATCCCATGAAGGGATCTAAATTTTATACAGAACGGACACTCTAGTAATATGCTAGAAATTCAGAACAAGATGTGTGGAAGACTAAACTAGAAGTAATAAAAGAGGAAACAAGACATTTTATTGAGAAAAAATCTGTTAGATATAAAGAATGGCAGTGTGCAAGGAACACAAACATCTTTCAAGCCTCTCAGTTTTGATGATCTGCATACATAGCATATTCCTTTAGAGAGTAAAAGCAACTATTTAAGTATCTCTTCTTTCAAGGTCAATTAGGCTTGTTAGATTGACGTTAAATAATGTTGTACATCAACATTCCTAACACTCTCATGATTAAATATTAAAACTCATGTCAGTTATATTAGAAGAATTTGCTTGTTTGTTAGCTATTCTTGGAGTTTCTAAAAAATATTCTGTCGTGACAAAATTAACTCCTTGCAGGCTTACCAAATGATTTGGCACAGTTATGCTTGATGCATGTCCCTTTTGTTAAGTATGATATGTCTTTGAGGCGTGTCTCAAAAAGCTGGAGAAGAATACTCTCATCGGAGGAATTTTATGCTACTAGGTCTGCATTTAAAATCAACGAAACTTTTATTTCATTTGTAGTGCATGGCAACAGAGTTCAGATCTTCAATTTGAAGGAGCACACATGGTTTTGCCTTCCTCCTTTGCCTTTGGATCAAACAGTTTCTACTCCAGAGCGGAACATTAATCCTTATGAATGGTGGTGGATTGAGACAGTTGCTGCCTTGCAGGGAACACTTTTTGTAATGGGAGGTGATCAAACAACTACATACAGTTGCATTCGTCCTACTGAACCTGCAAACTCTGTTCATAAATATGATTACTGCAAGGGTCAATGGATTAAAGTAGCTCCAATGCAGATTCCCCGTTCTAACTCAGCAGCTGTAGCTTCAAAGAAAAAGATTCTTGTTGCTGGAGGTAATGAAAAAATGGAAGAAGGTGCTTCTGCTGAGATATATGATCCATCTACAAATTGCTGGAGTTTTGTTTCAAGGATGCATTCTGCCATGAAAGGTTGTGTTGGTGTGGAACATAGAGGGTTGATTTATGTTAAGGGTACAAATCTGGGCATAGGAAGTCCAATTGAAGGGGAACTATATGATCCTGTAAAAAACTTATGGATTCGAATGAATCCTGGTCTTCGTCGAGGGCTTGCCCGAGGTCCAATTGCTTCTGCTAACTCTCAGCTTTTTGTTGCAGACTGGAAGGATTCACTGCTCAAAATGTATCTAATTGAGAACGATTCTTGGGAAATCGTTGCAGGTCTTCCAGCAAAAATAAGTCGACTTGTTGGACACAGAGATAAGCTTTATGGTCTAACAGGTAAGATTAAAGTAGACCCATATAATCATCTTGTCATATCGGACAGTCCTGATGGGGTGTGGCAGCTTGATCTGGACAACAGAAGTGGATTTGATAGGAAAGATTGGCTTGAATCTGTGATGAGAAGAAATTGCATACATGAGTTTGATTGGAAGAGGGAAGATAATAGAGAGGTTGGAAAATTAGAACTTAGGATGGATTCAAATTACCTTAAGGCAAGAATAGAGCTTGCGAGTTCAAGAAGAGGGACCAATACAAATGTTAGATGGAATGTGTCACATAATTTGAGAGGAGAGGCTGACAGTGGGTCAGAACTTTCAGGCATGTCTGCCAGTAGTAGCAATTCAGGATTTGTTAGTAACATGCAACATGAAGAAAACAACCAGGTATACATATGGAAGTGCATATGGAGAGAACCTAAACAGATACCGAAGACAGCTTCACTTGCCTGGGTTCCTAGCAGTGCTCATTGTGCTTTACTTGAGGACTAACCAATGATTTGATGGGTGTCATCTTGGATTTTAAAAATTGGCTATTTGGTTGATAAACTTTGGGAAGCAATTTTGAGCTATGTGAAGACCATTTTGTTGGTCAAAAAAATCATATTCTTTATTGCAGTTTCTCCCTTTTTGTTCCGGGAGCAGCCTTTGATTTACTGAAGTTGTAGCCAGCAGAACGAAACCAAAAAACTCAGTTGAATGCACTTGCAGCACAGTTGGAATTCTTACATTTTGAAGAATCCACGTTGCTTCTAATTACCTTTGTATTCTTCTATAATGAAAGGATTAGCTTCTAGTGGACATATATCAGATTTCTAGATTCCAACCATCAAAACCGATATTTGGCATAAACCAGAAGGCAATGAATTGTGAATGTACTAGTTGAAATAATACATTTAAGGTGAAGCCACATGGTGGGTTTGTAAGAAATATTAACTTAAATCAAAGATCAAAGTTTGTTGGTTGCATTGCTCGAAGTACTTCTAGTTTTCACTGTGAAGGAGTTTTTTAAGAGTACATGTTTTTTTTTTTATACGTAAATTTTATATTTATATTAATAAAGAAAAGTTGCAGTACATTTCGAGTCCATGGGCCAGATACTTTCGCCCAAGCACAGACAAAACCAACCATGCAAGCCCCACTCCCATCCTACCAGGCATACCCACCTACACGGAACATTAAACTCAAGCCGAGGCCGAGCAATACAAAGCAAGTTCTGTCAGAAAAACCAGAACAGACCAAATGGTGCCATGGTAGAACGGCACCGCACCCAACCAACGCCACTGTACGCCATCATCGTTGCCATTGCTGGTTGCCTAAAAAAGTCCACCTCCCGCCCGTTTTCCTCATTCCATCAAGAGTATATGTTTTGTTCAGTGCGTTTTATGGTGTTTTTCTTGCTTATTTGTGAGTTTTCCCTAACATAACATATTGCAACAGCAATGGCGGTGTTTAGGTTTGTAAGACTTCTCTATATATAGGGATTTTCAATTAAACGAGTGATCTCATTCTCATTATAACTACCAAGTGTTAAAAAGAAAAGAGGAGTCGCTTTTGATGTGCGCTAGCCCAACAATCTTGCTCACTATTTATCAATTGATGAGCTAAAGGGGCTCTATGATGAATGGTTCGTAAGGCACAACACTTGCTGAAGGTTTTGCAAATGGGGTTGCAAGCTAAGTGGGCTTAACCTTGGGGAAAACTCTGTGGTTAAGCGCACTTAAGCTAGAGCACTACTGGGATGGGTGACCTCCCGGGAAGGCCCAGTGCTTCACCTTGTGAGCATCACCTAGATGCAATGAGTGCTAAGTGGACCATTCATTATCATGAGAGATGGGTTCTTGTGAACCGCTACTCATGAAACATGGGTCAATGAGTTTGACTCGAAAACTACACGGTTGAATCCTAATAGCAATATCATAATTTGACACGTTGTGGAAAATACCTCCTACTTATCAAAATTTATCTTGTTTGATTTTCTATTTCAGCAATATTAGTGCATACATAAAAATGCCCATGACCAAGAGCCAAGACAAGGAGAGTGTTCTAGCAGCTAAAACATCTAAGGAACATGAAAATTTTAAGATGGATCACACTCATAAGAAGGCAAACTAAATTGGCTCAATAAGGAAGAAAAAGCTTCAATTTAACAATCATCCTTCTCCTTCGGAAAGGTTTACAAGGAAACTTGAAAACATGTCCTTAGCATTTTTTGGGGTGTCCCTATTTCTAGAACATTCCAGGGACATGGGGACGCCTAGGAGGTGTCCCCGAACCATCCCCAATTTGCATAAAAAAACAAGGGACATTCTGAAAACTTGGGGACATTCCAAAATATTAAAGGGGACAGTTGGTTGTCCCCATAAAAAAGTAACATTTAAAAAAAACACCAAAACTTGAAAACATAAAAAAAATTATATTATTTGTTAGTGGGCCCCCAACCCCAACTCGCTTTGAATGAGAAAAAACAACCTCATTTCTCTTCCAATTTCATTTTTGTTGTCCAAAACTATTGCAGTCAAAAGGGAAGAATTTTTTTTTTTTAGCAGGGTTTGAAGGAGCACTTGGAAGAGAAGTGAATCTAGGGCATCATTGATAGCGAGACAACAAAATAGTGAAAAAGATAAGTCATTCTATCATTTTAATTTTTTCAATTTATTTTTATAGTTTAAAGTTAGAAATGTTTGATTTTTTTCTTTTCATTTTTTAATTTAAACTTGCATTATATCTCTCAAAACAACATGAGTAGTAGTGGCAATGAGAGTAGTGACAATGAAATGGAAGAAAACGAAAGAAATATTGGGAGTGGAGGAGAACAGTAACCAAATTCATTTGAGTGTAATTCCCTTATCTTGAAATCTTATGCAAAAGTCTCTTTTAACTCCAATAAAAACCTCTTCTCCAACTTGTGACAATCATAGATAACAAAAAGAAAAATTCAAGGGGGGGTAGTGTGTGGTTGTGTCACATTTGCAAGAAAGATTTTAGAGAGAGCTGCACAAGGGTATGGTCTAGTTTCTTGGGTATTACAAGTCATGAAATTAAGATTTGTCTAGACATACAGGAGGATGAAAAGGTAGAGGTTCATAGATTGCATATGGACGTGGAAATGAGGTATAAAGGTGTGACCATGTGCCAATACATTCTTTTGATGATTGGTAGTGGTAGTAGTGATATTGCCGCAAAAGAAAAGAGGAAGATTAGTGGTAGTGAGAGGCCAGTGACAATTGCAAGTATGTTCAATTTGTAGGCATGAGATGTGACAAGCCAATACATTCTTTTGTGGTGATGCCTATGTCATCTGTGGTTGGTAGTGGTAGTGGTGATATTGCCACAAGAGGAAAGAGGAAGATTAGTGGTAGTGAGAGGCTAGGGACTATTACAAGTATGTTCAATGTGCAAGCATTGTCAAAACAAATTATGCTCATACCATCCCATTTCATGTGGCTCATTCCTCTTACTTCAAACAAATGATAAAAAATGTAGCCTCTATCTGTCCCTCATTTGCCCCCCCTACAAATTATAAATTATGCACTACCCTTATAAACAAAGAAGATTCTAAGCTTAGTTTGCTAATAGATGATATGAGCAAACTTGGATTAGGATGAGTTACTCTATTATGATGGATGGGTGGACCAGTATTAGATGTCAGCTACTCATCAATATTATAGTCACATGCACAATTGGCTCTTATTTTCTTAGAGTCATTGATTGTTCAGGGAAATGTAAGAATGTAGACATCTAGTTTAACATTTTGAATGAGGTCATAGAAGTTGGGGCCTCAAATGTTGTACAGGTGGTCCCTGATTCAACATGTGTGTGAATTGTTTAGTATAATAGTGGAGGGTGTTTACAAGCACATATTTTGGACCCCATGTTGTGTTCATGCATTGAACAATGCATTGAAAAACATGGGGAAAATAGATTTTGTGAAACAAGTGGTGACAAAAGCTAGAGATATTCAAATGTACATTTGCAACCACCACACCTCTCTCTCTTCAAGACTTTTTCAATTAAGGAATTTCTCAAACCTATGGAGGCAAGATGTGTGTTATACTTCATTTTGTTAGAGAGGATGCTTGAGTTGCATGAGCCTCTACAATTGATGATAATGAATTTGGAGTGGAGTAGATGGCCTAATTCAAGCTCTATTGAAGGAAAAGTCATCAAACAAAAGATCCTTAATGACGATTGGTGGTCCATTATGAAGTAAGACATTGCTGATTTTATTAATAAATTGTTGATTTGATTAGATATTAAATATTAAATTACTAATTTTATCATTAGATTTCTGATTTTAATATTTTAATTTTATTGTTCATTGTTTCAACTTTCAAAGCTTCTAACTTGTCAATTAATTTTTTGAATTTTTTGTTTGCATTTTGTAGATATGTTGCTCCTTCATCTCACATGTTGTAGACACCATTAGATATGTTGATACATGCTCTCCTAGTCTTGGAGAGGTATATGAGACATTTGATATCATGCTTGGAAAGATAAAGCAAACAATTTTGGCTAAGGATTTTAATTTGGGATTATATGAACAACATATTAAGCCCATTGTGATGCATAGGTAGAACAGCATGAATACATCACTTCATATGGTAACCTTTGTTCTAAATCCCAAATGTTATGCACCAAAGGTTGGAAGGTTGTCTCCTTGTGATGACACAGAGGTGAAAGAGTGATTAATCATCTTTTGAAAGATGTATTCGATTGAAGACTCTACAATACTTTACTCAAAATGGATGTCTTCACAAATCTTCATGGTCCAACTATTGGATGGCCCTATAGTTAGATAGAGCTACATTAGCTCAAAATGGCCCTATTGGATGGTGGACATGACACAAGAAGGATACAGCAGAGTTATGATTCTTGCCATTCACTTTTTTCCGTGGGTTGTCAACTCCTCTACTACAAAGAGGAATTGGTCCAAATACGACTTTATCTACTCTCTCAAAAGGAATATACTTACCTCTAGATGAGTGACTCTTTGACTTCAAGATCATCAGACTCTGGAGTATCAATAAGCTCTAACTTTATGATGGGATGTTGATCTAAAGATGTCACAAAGGTTGATCGGGAGGAGGCACAAGAGGGATTGATTGGGATTCCATTAGATGGGGTAGACCCTCATAGTGGCAGTGACTCAAAGGAGAACTTTGATTTTGATGTAGTGTTGGCATATGCATATTAGAGGCAACAATATACTTCTTTGTTTTTATATTTTCATATTATAGTTGAAAGTGAAATTTGCAGCCTTTGGGCATTTTGTTGTAACGTGTATACTATTTTTTAATATCACATGATATTGACAATAAATTATGAAAGCAATTAAGTTTTGATATTTGTTAATTTGTTCGACTCTCATGTATGATGTTATGCATTAATGATCTATAATGTATATGGCGAATGTATTATCAATGTTATCATATGAATATTTGAAATTTGTCTATATAGTTTAAATTTTCCCTATTTTTTATATTGTTGTCCCCTGCCTCCCTAAAAATGGCTTGAAAAAAGTCATCCTCAAAATTGATCCCTTATTGTCTCCGTTTCATAAACTTGGGATATCATGGATGAAATACAATTAAGAAAAACATATGGTTGTGGAGGGTTCTACAATGATTAGTTTTAGATTATCAAGAGCTATGTGTTAAAGCTACACACAATAACCCTCACGGGAAGCATGAAGAGGGACAATTAAACTTAAAATATAAAATAATGAGATGAAGATTGAGCAAGTTTGTTTTTTACTAGAATAAGAAGGAAAACACAAGTTCTAACCCTTTACAAAAGTTGCCATAAGGCAAGACAAAATAGGCCCGAGCTGCCCAAAAACAACAAATTAATAGCACTCCAAAAGAGTGAGGTGCAATTGCAAGTAAGTTGCCAAAAAAAAAAACCTATGAACAAAAGATAGAACTGGGACCCCCAAGGTCCCTCTTAGACAATATTAAACCTTGTACAAATTGGCCTCACACTTAACACTCTAGCATGAGTTCAGGATAACGATTTAGGAAGAACTTTCTTCCTCCTAACAACAATGCAAGAGATATTATCTTCTAGATTCTAAGAACAAGGGGAGGTGGGGGGATTCCCCCACAAAGAGTCCATTAGCATGCAAAGAAAGAGCAATAGAATGGCAAGGCGAAAGGTGGTATTCCACCAAATGAGTAATCTAAAGATGATCTAAAATTGAAGGCAAAGTGGGATATGAAATTGGGGTAGGAAGTTCCCCAATAAGATCTAAAGGGCATGTCAAAGCTACACAAGAAGCTAAGGAATCATCGTCATCCTAAGAGGAGCCATCCAATGGAGAATCGGGGGCATGACTAGTCAAGTGATCTTCTTTAGTGCTCTTCCACCAAGTAGCAGTCCCTTGCATTTAGAGTGGACAATTCGTAGCCAAGTGATTGGTGGAGAAGCATCGTTTGCATCTAAAAAGGAGACCCTCATAATCAAGAGGTTGAGATCAAGGTCTTTCCCCTACCATCAAAACCACATCCCATGAAAAGGCTTGGAGATGACAATGCTCACCAGAATGTGAGAAAAAATAGAGTGCCCCATGTAAGAAGTCGAATTGTCAACCTTCAAGAAGTGACCAATAGAGTTGCCTTTGGTTTCAAAACATGAAACCTTCCAAAGAGACAAAGATATTCAAAAGTCTAACCCACACTAGATGCACATTAAGAGGCTCAATAAAAGGGTTAAAGGAAGTTGATCAAAGCTTTGTGGAGAAAGAGTGCTCTCTCCAATACCACGACTTACCTAGCAAGTTTGTTAAATGTAAAGGTTTAAATAATTCATGAGGATAGCCTCATTAGGGAGGAGTTGTAAATGACAACTACGACTAGGGGTGGTGGTGTATAATGTAAATGAGTGATTTATAAAATTAGGCATCTTTTTTTGTTGTTGGTAAGTTAGATATGAAGGAGTTGTACCCCATAAAATTATTTGTAAGTAAAATATTGATAAAGTGCATGCCCTAGAATGGGGTGCATAACCTATTATTCTAACCATCTATGTTGATAAATCTACACCGTCTTAACATGGGAAAACAATATCATATTGCCTGAACTTTCAAGATTTTTTCTCTTTAATGGCTGATCTTAATGTCATTTGATGAGTGGGTTTTGAATGGGGGATCTTCCTCCTCTTAACTTCTGTCCAACCTTGTTCAGACTGAGAATCTGTGATATGCTTATTTCCTTTTGTGCTAACAACACGATCCTTAAGATCACCTTTCTTTGGGGTAGTCGGTGACACATAAGTCTTATTCCTCTTCAAGCCGAAGTCTCCACTTCTTGCTTATTATCGGTGTCCCCAATTATTTGCTCTTCGACGCCTGTCATAAAATTATTCACAACCATAGGCGATTGAACTATCCGATCACCCCATCAGCTATGAAGAATTGCCCACCCTCAATTACTTCTTTTGAGGCATCCTCAACGAATTTGAGGACAGGGGAAGAGGCGGCCTGTCTAAGGGGTTTGATGAAGTCTGCAACTGATCGATTCACCAATGCATTCAATTTCTTTGGGTGAGCGTCCCAAGCGGTGAACTTCGCCCCAATCTTGGGAATCGCGTGATCCGCAAAAGCCCTAGATGGGTTTTCGAAAGTCCCGCATGCAAAATTTGCCCCCACATTAGAAGCACCGAAACAAATATAGGCACAACTAGGCAGATTAAGGTGTCATTTGATTGTAGAGGACCAGACGCGGAAGATTTGAGGGGGCGAAGGTTTGGAGATTTTCTGAGTGCCAACTTTTCCTCATAATTGCCCGTGGGAGAGGATGGATGAAACAACTTTCGCCCAACCGTGTTTTCTAACCTCCATCTCAGATCTACGAGGAATGGAGGGCTCGATTGGGGGTTTGAAAGCAGCGCAACAAACATTGCGGATATGTGTGGAGCAGGAGCGCTTCACATATTATTTATCAATAAATAAAATTAGGTGTCTTGTTTATTTAAGAGTTATATATATATAATAATTATTTTATCTTATTTGTATTATTTATCTTATTTGAAATTTTAGATTTATGTCAACATAAAAAATCAAACTATAAAATAAATTTTAAATAGATAAAATAAAATAATAATTCTTAAGTAAATAAAAATAGATATTTAAAAAATAAATAAATAAAATAATTATTAAATAAAAAAGGTTTAAGTAAATTCTTAAATAATCATAAGGTAAAATCAAGTAATTCTTTAAGTAAATAAAATAATTCAATATTGATATTTATAGGTGTTTTCTAAGATAGATGTATGTAGAGGATATGTATACTAGTTTGGTCATATATTTGTTTTATTTTTGTAATTTTTAATTTTAATTTTAGGTTGGTGTTAGTTTGCATATCCCTATTGTCATATTATTTCACTCTAAAGTATGATTTTGCATTTTTTTTGCATTTATTGTGGTATCTTTTAGGTTGATATGCTTGTGGGCTTTAACCTTCCATAAATTTGTAATTGTTGTTGGAGTTAAAGGCTTGACAATACATGGCAATCGATTCCTCACTCAAACATCCTAGCAATTTCATTCTAAGGTATTCCATTAGGTACATCCATTGAAACACATTCACATGTGGTTCTTTGTATTTAGAGTTTGGTAATGTATGCCACTAATTTAAAATTATTCTTTGCTAGGGTATTTTGTGGGGAGGGTCCCCCACTAAAAGCATGCTCAATGAATAGGTGGCCAAGGCTTGGGTCATGCGTGTGATTTACCTTGATGCACATAGAACCTCACAAAAGATTATTTTTCTTTTTGTTTTACAAGCTATGCATGCCAAGGCTATTCTCAAGCATGGTCCCTAGTATGTTTGTGCATCTTTGTTAGTCTTCACACCCTAGGCTAGAGACTTCATTGTTTCCAATGAGAAATCCCTCTATGTCCCTATCTTAATGGAGTTTATTGTGTTGCCTTTGTCATCATTGTCAATCTTCTAAGCACAAGATCTGAGATTGCCCTCTAGTCACTCCCTATATCAAACTTGCCACTCAACCAATTGCTTATAACCCACCTCCTAAAGAAGAGGAAGGGTGATCAACTATGGTTAGTCACAAAGGCAAGACTAAAAGAAATGATGGAGCTCCACCTAATTCTTTTGTTGGCACCAATGGCTAGTTGTCAAAAACTCAAGGAGGTATAGTTTCAAAACCTCAAGACTTGGAAAAATATGTTATTCATTCCCATAGCAGACATCTGAGGAGGTGAATAAGGCAAAATTTAATACTAGAGTGTTGTTGGTGGCATCAATTTTATCTTCTCAAGTAGATATCATTGTTTGCTCCCCTTCACCACCCTCAATGGTTTAACAAAGATCTTGTAGCTTGCTTATTCTTTTGGAATTCTAGAGAAATGATGGCCTACCCAACTTTTCATTTGGACAAGCAAATTTCAATTCAAAGGATGTTTTGTAGCATAGTTATTTGGCTATTGATAGTCACGTTGTTATCCCACTCTTTCTTCTTAGTTGTCAATTATTTTCCCTTACCAGCTTAGCCTTTGTTGAACATTGTCCTTTCAGACAACTATTTGATGCAATTTTGTATCAAATGGCAACTAGCTAAGTTACCCTAGGCCATACTTTTTTTCTAGACACATTGATATTGTCCCACAAGGCCATGTTGGCACATATTTAATGTCTTTGGAATCTAGAGCCACATCCTGTGCATGAAACAAGCTAGATTGCTTGGTATATTAATGTTATCAAATGCACATCTCACTCCATCCACCTCATGAGGTCACCACCTTAGAGCTATACTAGGCCATTACCACTTTGGAGGTGTAATTATTTGATCTAGATGCATAAAATGTTGCTAAGCTTCACCACCCAAAGTAAATTGTAAATACTCATTCAACTTGTTGGTCCCAAATCAAAGCTAGGCTTCATTGATTTAAAACTGGAGACAAAGTCTCTAAAGAATTATTGTAGGCCTTGTGGGATTGTCATACATTCCAAGCCTTTTAAAAAGATCAAAGATGACCAAAAACTTTTAATTGAGCTTACTAACATTGTCAAAGATTTTTTTTAGAATTTGAATAATTTTTTACTACCTGTTATCCCTTAATTTTTGACTAGTTCAATTTCAAAATATTTGCATCAAAATCCATCATTTTATTGATCGATAATCTATGTTTCTATAGTGTCTTAAGGATCAGTTATCATTTTAGCATGTTCAAAGGTTGTCATTTTTTGTGAGTTAATTTGTGTACCGTTTTCATAATTCATCAAATTTAATCTATAACTCCCAAGTCCAATTGGTTAGTGTAGGTTGATGATGTCAATTCCAATGTCAGGTGCCCGATTGAAAATTATCTTATGTGTACTTCCAATTGTACTAAAAATAACCTCGTGCATTGACAAAAACACAAAAACAATTAAATTTTGAAAACTATGAAGTTTTAGAAAAATCTAATTCAGAGTGATGTTCCTAATGGTATTCGGATAAATGTGGCCAATTTTTGCAGCTACTCTCTTTCCAATTTAAGATAATTTAAAGTTTTGATTTGATCGGTCAAATTTTGGAAATTATTAAATTGAAATCCCTATTTACTCAAAATGAAATTATTTTTTTGGGTTTTGGTCATAATGATGCTTTTGTCATTCTAAAAAAAAATCAGGGCAAAATGTCATACCAGTCAAAAGTTATTTGTGTTCTTGTTTTGTGGTGTTAGAGGTTGATCAAGGAGTTTGTCGGTCAAACATGTGGAATTAATTTAAAACTTTTCCAAAAACATTGATTTTTTTCATAGAGTAAGTTTTTCGAACATTTAAAAGATTTATTGATTGATGAAAAGATCGAGTGAGGTTTCATATACGCATTCTCTTCTTTAATACTGCCGCTCTCTCTAATTCACAACTCCGCCACTCCTTCAATGCTCTCATGCTCCCATTTTCCTAACTTCATAACCTCCTTAATGTTGTCATGCTATCAAAATCAAAACTTCAAAACTCCTTTTTAATGCTACACTGCTAGCAAATTTGAAAATCCAAAACATTGAACTTTTAAAAGAAGGAATAAGAAGCTATCGTAACCTCTTACGAGGAAGCTACACACTTGCAGATCAGGCTCGCCAACTGGTTGAAATGTCATCTCATGAAATGCAGTGATTGCAGGATAAGCTCAAAACAGATTTGTTAAATGCAACCTTCATGTATATGGCGCAGAGGCATAGCAAATTGTTTGAGAGGCCATCAAATGGAATGAAATGATGCACGATAGGTTAAAAGGAATTTTTGAAAACCTTCAGAAATTCCAGGCCATAAAATTGGCATTTGCCATGCCAAACATTCCCTGCGCGACAGAATTAAGGGTGATTTTTGTTGTATTTGCAAGAGTTTGAGTGCATGAGTAGGGATGCGATAGAGAGCAAAAGCGAACTGTTTGACAGAATTTCTCATTGAAATGCAATGGTTAAAGGATTTTGTCAAATGTTGTAAATGAAGTTGGCGTATAGCAGAGACAAGTAAATTGTTTGATAATTGTCCAGAAACTAAGGTGCAACCAAAGCATGGAGGACATAAGGAAAGGCCTGCGAATTGTTTGACAAAATTTCTCTTGCATGATCATAGGATATGCATTCAACGAATTTGTTGGAAAGACTTTAAGAAATTCCAGGCTGTTGAATTGGCAGCCCAATATCATCCGCATGACAGAGGGGATGCTGATTTTTGTAGATGTTGTAGTTGCAATTGTGCGGGTAGACATACATGTAAAATTTGGAATCATGAATAATGCACTTGAATTGTTTGAAAGAATGCCTCAAAGCCATGTCATCTCATGGAATGCAATGATTGTTGGATGCTGCCATATGTTATAGTAGCAACTGTAATCATCAACATGCATGCAAAAATGGAGGCGTAGACTATGCATGTGATCTGTTTGACATAAAACCTCAAAGCTACATGGAATGAAATGGTAGTAGGATATGCACAAAATTGATTAGTTGAAATAGTTCTTAAAAAACTTCCAAGCAAATGCAATAGACAGGTATCAAGCCGAATCCAATAATTTTTGCCAGCAAGTTCATTGTATGCACCAACTTGGAAACCTGTACGTTAGTCAAAGCGCAATACATAATTGATGAGATTAGTGTGGCTAGTTAAGACAAACAAAATATCTTCAAATTAAACAAAGAGAAAGATTATGGTGGAATAGTGAAAATTGGCTAACTCGAAAGTTAGCACTATCGCAAGTGAGCTCTTTTAATGAAGTGAAAAAGAATTACTTTTGATTCACTTGATAACTTTCATAAACTGATACATTTCAAACAATGATTAAATGTATTCTAGATCACGTTGGAAATATAACCATGACAACCTAATGTGCATTCAACAAGTATTTCAATCTTCTTACAACATGTTCTATTGATTCCCAACCAATCATGTTCACACAAAGTATAGATCTTATCAAACCCTCAAGTCACAAAGGTTTTAAGGTTGTTTACATTAGAAATGAGAGCACACTGTCATTGATTCCTCACACATGCAAACTTTTAAAGGCTTGAGCCCAAAAGGGTTTTTATATAGCCTTAAAATAGAAATTTCTACCAATTTTCATGACTTTTCAACGATAGAAAACAAAAATATGATTTTTTTAGTATTTATGAAAACCCTAGTAAGGGTTGCCGGTATTGGCATGGTGTGATGGTTTATAGGTGGCACTGTTGTTCTTGCCACCTTGCCACCAAGGTTCAAATCCCATTGGGGTGGTATTGTTGAATGGTTGTATTCCGGTTCATAGCTCCAGTCAAAAGCGTTTACCCCTTGAAAAAAAAAAAAAACCTAGTAAGGGTACAGGGCTGTCATCACCAAAAATGTAATAACTTTCACAAAACTTAATGAAACAACTCCAAACAAAAACCAAAAGCTCTTTATTTCATAGCTTCATCATCCCCATGTCTGTCTTTGACCATATCAGGTCATACAATCCATACAAAAGAGGTTTTCAGGCAGGAAACAGTGAAAATTTGTACATGGCAATCACTATTTTTATCATAACTTTCACAAAACACAATGAAAATCAGTCAAACCAAAAGCATTAGAAAGCTAACAACATTCTCAAAAAAATTCAATAATTTGTGGGGCTGTACTATTCAGTACCAGGCCGTACAATCCAATTTACAACATGTTTCACCATGAAAACACAAGAAAATGCTTCCAAAATGTTCATTTTTTCATTCAAACTTTTATCCAACCTTGGTTCTCGAGTTTACATGTCATATTTATCATATTACAACCTCCCACAACCATTCAAATTGACACCTAACTCCCATTAACCAATTTTGCAAAATTGCATTTAACAACATTTGACAACTTTTGCATTTTTTGACAACATTGCACCTAATCATCAAAAACTAATCCAACATGACCCCAAATGACCTTAAATGGTCCAAATGGACCTTCTTGACCCAAAACAAACCAAAATTCAAAGTTTTGCAACATGATACAAAATGCCCCTACATCATCTTTCATCACTTCATCCCCAACAATGTAAGTGGTGATTTTTCAATCAAATAGATTTTTATTTTTCAAAATCGATGGTGGGTTTTATATGAAATAAATTATAAATACCAAGGATATGAATTCATCTTGGTTCTTGAAAGCACACTTCTCGAGATATAGGATACAAAATTGGGAGATATTAGCATTCAAGATTTTTGGGAACCATGGAAGAAGGAAAGAGATCTCCATTTGCATAGAAGGTGTTTGAAAGCAGGTTAGCACATGCAACGAGATATCCAATAGAAATCCAATGTCCCGAACTTGTTCTGGAGTGCACAAAAGTATATGATGCAGAGACTAGAGAAATCAAAATTACAAATGATAGATTGGTAGCAAAATTGGATGTCGTTTCTCTTGGGATTATTTTTAGGTTGCCAGTTAGAAACCAATTCATTGGTATAAATAAAGAAATTGCAGAGCAATATTTTACTGAAATGAAGATCGATGCCTCAGTACTATAGCAAAACATTGATTGTTGACACCCAAAAAGGGGAAATCCCATTTGCCAAAGATACTTCACAAGTCTATGTTCATTGAAGAGGTTTCCAACATGGTGGTACTCTTAAACAAGTTAATAGGGAATTGAAAAATGGATGTACTTGTTTATTACTATCATATGTGTAGGCGATCAATTTATTGATTGGGAAGGTTGATTAGGGGGTATTGTTAGTGATAGTTTGTATAACCAACTAACCCAATTCAAGATAAACCAATGTTTTATGTCTTCTTACCATATGTATACTATTGCAAGTGTGAATATTTGGTCGTGGCTCAACAGTTGTGGGATATTTGATAGCGCAACTCAAATCTATAATTTTTACTCGCAATTGTAATTGGTGTAGAGTTACAAGCATTTTTGTAGGGTCAACAATGCTTTCACTATGTTGATAGTGAAAGAACTCCAAGGTAATATTGGACTTAGGATATCTCTAGAGGCATCAATTCTTATCAAAGGATATGGGAGTTACTTTATCCAGTTTTTGAAGTTCACATATATATGGATTGGAGGTTACAATGGGTATCCTTATATGTTGCCAAGATATGTATATGACAAAATTTATGATTGAAGTATGCAGAAAGATTGGCAAGATTAACAAGAGATGTTGAGATAAAAGAAAAAATGATATTCCTTTTCCTATTAACCTTGGTTACTACAATTGCAAATCTTCAGGGGATGCTCAAAACATCAAGAGAACATTGTTAAACTAACTTTGGGTTGTTAAAATATGAGGTTTCCCTTTGATGGAAAATGGTATGTTAGAGATAATTTGAAACTTAGTGTAAGCTATTGTCATTTTCCAAAGATTGAGGACTTTTGGGAAGATTGCAAGGATGATTTTGAGGTTTGAATGAGAGATTGGATGAGGCTTACTGTTGAGAAAATTACAAAATTTAGGCTAAGTTGGGATGTAGCTGGCATAGAGGATGATAGATCATATTTAGTTGATCCCATTTATTTTGAAAAATTCCAAGCGCTACCCTTATCACCTATTAATTGGGCAAGTCAAGAGTTGAGAGAATTAGGTGAGAGGACATCCCATGTTATCAGGAGGTCAGAAGAATGGTTAAGGAAGAATATACTTGAAGCTATAGCTACAAAACCAAAGGATAAAGATAATTCTTCAAAGAAAAGGAGTGATACTCAAGAAGGCTCTTCTTCTTCCACCATATCACAAATTCCTATTTCAATTACTAATTCTTAGCATAATGTTTAGGGAGGTGGCAATGATGAAGACCCAAATAAGAGGAAAGGGTATGCATAGATCCCCAAAATGGTCCTAATGATGAGGAACTAATCCCATCTATCTCACCCTCTATTTGTATCCTATCACCTTCTCATGATGATTTCATTTTTCCTCTCAAAATGTCAGTCAACAATGTCCCTCCTAATGAAACTTCTTTACATGTTGTCCCTAATGTTCCTATATCATTGGAAACATCATCCATAGATATCCCAATTTCTTCACAAATTCCCTCTTCTTCATGTTGTTCAACTAGTTGCTCCTGAGTTTGATACAATTCTTAATTTGACTCAGAAGGTTAAGAAGCAAAAGAAATCCAAAGTTACATATAGGCTGAAAGTTGACTCTTCATTTGAAACTTTGTGTGTTGAGGTAATTCAACCAACTTTAGAGAAAAACATAGATGAGAGTGATTTTGATATCACTAAATTTGATCTTGACCCTTCAACACATGATGGCGGTATTCATAATTTTCAAGTATCTACAGCCAAATTGATACAAAGGATGGAGAAGGAGAAACATTTAAAGGATCAACTCAAACAATAAGTGCAAGAATTAACATTTTGTCTCAAGTCTATAATGGACACATCTACTCTACCCTTAGATTCAACTCCTACCTCAACAGTTCCCATTCCTGGAGAAATTATTCAGAAAGAAGTCATGGAAAGCTTGCATAAATATTAGTCATATGGGAAAATGATTGAAAAATGGGTGGATCAAATAAAAGAAAATCCCTTAAGACTTTATTGGAAAAGCCAAATAAGTTCACAAAAAAGTAAATGTTAAGAAATAATAAATTACAAAGGAGATGAAAAACATCAAGGAAGAAGATGGTTTGGCAAGGAGTTCTAAGAGATCTTCAAGAAATGATCAAAATGGATACCAATGTTTTAATTACCCGGAAGATTTTCTCAAGTGTAGAAGAAAATAAATCTAATATGTGACTTCTAAGTATAGAATGGAAACTCATCAATATTTGTCAAGTTTTTGTAGAGCAAGAAAAATTGTTGGTAGCTTGTGAACAAATAAAATGATAATTTTAGATGATCTTTTAGAAATCATCACATATACATCGGTAAGGGATGAGATTCAGAATATGGATTCCCATGTCATACAGGGCAGCTTTGAGAATATGATTAATGCAAACTTACTCAACAAACAGGCTTTCAGTGTGGATGTAATGAAAACGTTGTATACCATTTTTGTTACTCTTGATGCATGTAGTGATCACTTATCCATTTATTATCAGAGTTTGGAGCATATTCAAAAGGATCATGCTTAAAAATAAAGTCATGCCCTTAGCTATCAAGTCATTCAAAAAACCAAAACAAAATCTTCCCTTCAACAAAAGCATGGTGCAACTCAAAACACTTCTTTAGAGGACATCAGAGACAATGCAAATAAATGAAGTTGAAATTCTCAATGAGCTAATTTGTGAAATTTCTTTCATGTAATTAAAATTCAAAGGTTATTGGTTATGTTTTAGTGAATTATTTTGTAAAAGTGAGTTTTATCATTTTTGTAATAGGTTTGAAATACGCTTCCTTTGCACAAAAATTAAGAAATTTCTAACTTTAATAAAGCTTATATTTTGTATTTCATAATTTGTGAAAGTACTTACCGAAGTGGTTACAAGTTGGTTATAGGATAGTTACCAGGAAAGAGGCTATAAATATAAGACTCTAAGCATTGTAAAGGACTTTTGGTTCCCACAAGTTTGACATAAGGGATTTTGGAGTTGTATAATCCTAAAACAAAATGGAAAATAATTTTTGAGGTGCATCCATGATGTTTACTTGTTGTTATTAACTTTTCGTAGTTGATAATAACTCTTGTAATCCCAAAATAATTTGTGAAAGTAGTAGTCAGATCTCAATATGTCTTTCAAACATTTTCACTTCTTGGTATCTAGAACCAGATGTGTTTGGACTTGATATGTGTTCATCATTGGGTTTCTTATGTGTAGTTTTTAATCCTTGTGATGGAATCGTTTCAATCTTAAGTATTTTTGTGAAACTCTAATAATATTGGTATATTTGTTATTGAGGGTTTCTTTATTAATTTCAGTCACTTTAAGTCTTTTCATACTTTTTTGTACTTTCAGGTTCAAAGTACATGAAAACCTCAAAAACCCTATCATACAAGGGAGCTACCTCTCTTAAACACAAAGGAAGATTGTCAATTCACACACAATTTTTCCAACTATTGGAGCGCTTTTTCCACTTTCCATTGGGTGATTCAAGTATCATTTCAAGTGTCAATCCACTTACCAACACTACCCAAGCAAATATTTTTTTACTGGACCATTTCTACACTTGAACGTAGTGCCTTGTCAAGTTTCTAACTCTTAAAGAATTCTTTGTGATTGAGTTCTCACAAAGGATGATCTACGTGAGATTGTGTTCACTATGTCAAAGGAAAAATCTCCTAGTTTAGATTATTCCCCTCGTGATTTTTTAAGGCTCTTTGGGACATTTTGGGTGTGAACTTTCATAAAGTGTATTTGGAAGCATTCTATTGTAATTCTTTAGGAATCTTAATTAACAAAGGCAATATTAAGTTCACACTAAAGTTAGCAAACCAAAGGATATCTACAACCAACACCCCATCAACTTGTCAAATTTCTTATATGATATTATTGTCAAAGTTTATGCCCTCATGTTGTGGCCTCTTCTTCTTCAATTGGTCTACCCTAAGAAAATTCATTTCATTAAGTCGCATTACATCCTTGACAATATTGTTGTTGTTTAGGAAGGGATGGAATCTGCTTGATACTCTCAACAACCTATAGTGTTTCTCAAATTTTATTTTCCAAGACATGATCATATTGAATGGTCTTTCATTTTTTCTTGCTTCATTTGTTCGCTTTTGGGTTCCATTTTGTCCATTTAGCTAAGATATTTTTTGTGAATGCCTCTATTTGCATCACCATTAATGTCCAACAATATAATTATTTTGGGATCTTTTGATTTGTTTTCCAAAGATACCCTTTAGTCCTTTATGTGCTTATTATTGAAGGCTTTGACTATCTTTTGACCCATGTACTCTCTCAGAAGTAATAGAGGGTATTACCTTGTCTAATTCACTAAGCAACTTATTTATGGTCACTTGCATATGAATCTTTCCTTATTTTAATTAAGGAAGAGGATAATGTCAAATAGTCCCTTCTTTGCCTTGATATTTTTTGTAAAGCTTCATTTTCAATTATCCAATGGCAAGACACAATGGTACAAACAATCTTTCCTTCATAGAATAAGTCAGTAGATTATTTTGGTTGGAAATGGGTTGATCATGGGAGGTTTTAAGATTTTTTGGCATTCCATTTGACTTTCAAGTCTCTCATGCTACCTTATGGCAAGCTATTATATCCATAATTGAGAAAAAATTGGCCTTCTAGATTACAAAGCCTCTCTCTTTGGTTGGTAAATTTCAAGTTTACTCTCAAGCTTTGACTGCTACTCATGTGTATTATTCCTCTTGTTGGATTCCTTCTAGGGATTCTTATTTGAAAATTGAAAAATTTCTTAGAGACTTTCTTTGGGCCTCTTCTAACAATAACTAAGGTTTTCACCATGTGGCTTAGGAATTTTGCTATCTTCATCATGATTCTAGGGGCTCTGAATTACTCTCAATTTAAGCTTGGCACTTTGTGCTCAATGAATTATTAGACCTCTAAGAGGCAAGGATTCCTAGAAAATCCTCATTTGACATTGTGTTTCATATGGAATTCCATTTAGGCATCCAACTTTGAAAGACCGAGTTAGGCTTCATACTCTTCTTGGTGTGAAGTAACTCATTCTTGTATAGAGCACATTTGTTACCAGAAGTATCTAGAAATCTTGGGAGTCAATCAAACCTTGAGGAGAGTGCAAGATCATGGGGGTCCAAAAAGTGGTGATATGACAAAAAAGGCATTTTTATTTGCCCAAAAACATGAAATTTCACTTTGATTTTTTACTAGGGTCGGGTAAAAAGTACATATTGCCATGGTAAGGACCAGAGCGAAACAGATATTCGTTTCTAATGAAATCATATAAAAAATAATATATTATATATAATATTTAATATACATATTAATTTATAATATTAATATATAAATATAATATAATATACCCAAAACAACGACAACATTTTGATCACTAGAATTATGTTCCCTCCCACAACTACTTTTTGGAGAGTGGAACAAGAGCACAAGGAGAAGAGAGTAATATTACATAGTGGGAAGAAGATACGTAGATATTGATTCTCAACTCGACCTCACCCTACCTTTCTTTCTTGCCCATTTATAATATTAATATATTATAATATAATATTTAATATATATAATATATATTATACAGCATATATTATATTATATCATTATATTATATAATTAATATATAATATATTTGTAGAAGTTGATAATCCAACCTCACAGATCCAAAGCAAATAATCTATCACCAAAGGAGATCAAGAGACAGAGAATGGTGCTCTGCAAACATGAAGCAAAAATGCATTACCTGAGAAGATTTACCTAAGAAGATGAATAATTACAAACAGATCAATCCTTAAGAAAGGAGATCAAAACCCTAAAGTGATAACCCTAGGAGAGGATTAAATTAACATGTAACAAGTGTTAAGATCATAATGAACGAGACAACATGACTAATTAATAATGCATAAATAAAGATTTTTAAGTTTAGCTTAAGTGAAATAAAGTAAAGGTAACTTAATTAATTAATCAAGTAAACAACCTATTACTCTAACACACCCCTTAAGATGAACTTAGAGAGAAGCTAATAATCTAAGGGAAAAAATGCATGAAAGCAAAGATGGGTCCTGGCAAACAAGGCCAAATGAGGTACCCATGTACAAATGTAAAAGATCTCTCACAACAAGAGAAAAGGAGAAAACCTCGTGGGAAAAACTCCTCTCCAAAAGAGAGAAATACAAGTGAAGGACTAAGAAGCTTCCAAACAAGAGTGAAGGACAAAGAAGACTCCAATCAAGAAGAAATTGTCCCAAAAAATAGGAAAAAAGGATGAACATGGAAAACACCATTGAAGCATGAAGAAGTTGTAAACACTGTTGTAGAATGACTTATGAAATGTTGAAAGAAGGAATGCAAGATTGTCCATATGGTAAGTGCTCCATCTCACCAAAATGCATGGGTAACCAACCATTGCATCCACCTAGTACATAGGAACAAATATTGTATACGTAGCTCACTCCAATGCGAAACCAAAGAATCATTAACACAAACAATAGAAACCCCCCCATAATGTTGACAAGGGAGAGGTATGATAGGTACACTAAAACTAAATGCCTAAAAGTAGTGTATGAAGAGGAACCAAGAACATCTGAAGGTGCAATCATGAAAGTACAAGCAGATAGAAAGGATGTGAAAACAAAAGTCACATACGCATGAGAAAGGTATGAAGGAAAACAAAGTAAAACATCAACCCCTATGGCACTTTATATCATTGTCCAAGTACAACAAGGCACAAATTGATGTGCAAGAATCCCAATACTACACATACAAAGTTGAGGCACTTTATTTTAGTGTGTTTACAGATGATAAATACATGCAATGTGAGCCCATAAGGTCCAAAAAGACTACAAAGGAGAAGAAGGATTTTTGGAAAAAAATTAAAAATCAAATATGAAAACCACCTATACCACTGCAAAGAGTTCGGAAACAACTTTATGATGATATCTTGTTTTCCCATTTTCAACATCGTATGCAAAAGTTAAAGGCAACTCTAGAAAAGAAGATCTGACCTTGACTGGAAATAACAAAGACCTAAGAAAAAATCTCCAAAAAATACATGCACCATTGGAAAGTAATTTGAATCCTCTTTTTGACGATATCTCGTTTGCCCAATTTCGACACCGTGGGCAAAAGTTATGGCCTCCGGAAGAAAACAACTCTCAAAGTGCAAAAAACACAGTCTACGACATTAAATTTGACGGCCATATGACCATCGCAGCAAAATGGCGAGTCTAAAATTGACAGCCAAATGGTCGCCACAGCATTTGCACAACTTGACTTTTTAAAAAAAATATATTTAAAAAAAAAACAATAAAAAAATTTACAAGGAATTTTTTTTTTAAATAAAAAATTTGGTGGGGCACGCGGACCACCCCCACCCCTCCATAGTGTGTAGGTACATGTGCAGGCCTGCGTGGTACAGACCTGCGCAGTACCTACGCAGTCCTACCTTTTTAATTTTTTTAAAAAACAATTTTTTATTTTCAAAAAAACTGTTTTAAAAAATTAAAGCTTTTTAAATTTTTAATTTTTTTTACAATGAAAAACTGCAAAAAAAATTTACAAAATTTTACCTCGAAGTGTGTGCAAGAGGTCATACAACAACAAAAAAATTTGCCTCTGAAGTCAACTACTCGAATTTCAACAATTTCACAGTCGATCTTAGGGTTTTTGGCCACTGTAGACGCAATGGCGAGGTCCATTTGGGCTCAAAACGCTCTGAAAAATCAGGCACCCCTTGGATCTGGCAAAAAAAACCCTTTCTTCAAACCCACAAACGGAAGCCAAATTTGACAAAACAAAGGTTAATCTTGACTATTCCAATAGCTCTGGATTCAATGGAGAGATCTGATTTGACCCTAGATGCACTGGAAAACTACTTCAAGGCAAGATCTCACAAAAAAGGAACAAGAAGCTTACAAATCTAGAGCTCTGATACCATGTAGAAGTTGATAATCCAACCTCACAAATCCCAATGAACACCTGCAATCAAATAACCTATCACCAAAGGAGATCAAAAGACACAAGAATGGTGCTCTACAAACATGAATAAAAAATGCATTACCCGAGAAGATGAATAATTACAAAGAGATCAATCCTTAAGAAAGGAGATCAAAACCCTAAAGTGAGAACCCTAGGAGAGGATTAAATTAGCATGTGACAAGTGTCAAGATCATAATGAATGAGACAACATGACTAATTTAATAATGCATAAATAAAGATTCCTAAGTTTAGCTTAAGTGAAATAAAGTAAAGGTGACTTAATTAATTAATCAAGTAAACAACCTATTACTCTAACAATATTATATTATTATTAATATATAATATTTTTTATCATAAAAGAGGGAAAAGCTTGCACTGTATTTTATTGATATTCAAGAAAACTACAATCTCTACATACAAGGTCTGATTTGACCATTCCAATTACCCTCATACAACTAAGGCTCCATGCTAACCCAACAAAAGCATTCATAGTCATCCTTCAAACCAATTTGACACCTTGACTTAAAATACTCCCATCATTGGAGAGAAGCCTACATCAAAGTATTTAATACCAAATTCCTTTGCCACCAATCTTCATAAGCTAGATAGTCCTTCCCATCTCCTTTATGCCCTCCCTTGCACCCAACACCAACTGACATGTATTATTTTTGTTCCCCTTCACTCACTCCTTTGAATGCAAAAATAAACCATTATAGGCTCTTTCAAACCACACCCAACAATTAAGATACCTTGCGTTTAACTCCACCCTCAAGCCAAAACTCATGATTCTGCACTACCACTCCACCTTCATGCCCACCACAATTACAAAAAACCTTGTCTTGTATTCCCACATACTTCCACATTCTCAACTTGTATATTTTGCAAGTCTTCACAAACGACCTAATTATCTACCGACAATGTTGAAACTGTTCAGTTTGCTAAGGTATCAACCACCCCATTCTTGCTCTGAAGTGTATGGGACAACTTAAATTCATTAAACATGTGTATCTTCTATCTTATGATTGACACATACTTATTTTCCACACCTGGGAGCTTCCATTGGCTAAAGCATTGACTATATTTTTGAGTTCCCTTCCAAATGTAGCTTCTGAGTCTCGAATTTGCTCACCATATTTACCGCGAGTAATGTCGCCTGTGTTTCAGCCTCATTATTGGTACCATTAGGAAAAAATTTAGAACCTATACCCAGAATGCTTCCTTGACCATCTTGAATAACACACCCAGCCCCAGAAGGTCTAGGGTTCCCCTTTGCAACTCCGTCAAAATTTTCTTTCACAAAACCCACCTCTGGTTTTACACATTCGACCTTTCTATCATGTGCAAGAACTAGGTTTAAAACTCACACCATAGTGATTCAGAAGCTTAAGCTGCATATGGCTAAATATAAATAAGTAATATTTAATTTAGTTTTAGATAAAATAAGTGAATAATAAATATTAGATTGTATTTACTTATATTTGCTATCATTGTGTTGGAAAAATAATTCTAACAGCATATTAATAAAGGTGGAGATAATAAACTTCATGACAAACTTATGGTCACCTTCACACAAACTTCCCATCACCTTCATAACAGCAAATAATTTTAGCTATTAATTTAATTTTAAATAATTTTTTATTATGTTAACAGCAAATGAAATATTTTTATACTCATATGGCATGAAATGGCATGTATTATTTGTTGTTGTAACTAATATAATTGTGATGAATAGAGGCCAAAAAAATAGCTATTTTTATGGCACAACAAATTCCTATTTTTATGGCTAGTTTTATTCCAACCCACAAGCCATAAATAATGTCATAAGAGATGGCAAGAGAATAGGAGCAAATGCAATAAAATAGGGTTGCAAAAATGCAATAGGTGATGTGGAAAAGCATATGAATAATACTAGAAAAATAATGTAACAAAATTAAACATGGAAATAAGAGGAAGAGTGTGAGAATAGTAAACAGGTTGTAAGTTTTTTTCATGCCTTATAAGGTAATGTAATAGCTATAAAGGAGGGTGAATTAGCATATTGTAAAGGAGTACAACATAGGATAATAGAAAGAAAGGCAGAAACAGTGTGGAGTTTGGAGAATAAAGTAGAAATGTAACAACAATGAGCATAATGCAAAATAATATAAGTTGTAATATATTTTATTTTAAATGAGTATATTTTGGTTATGATTTGAGTATTGTAGCAGTGCTATAATCACCTTGCCAACCAGGAGGAAGGGGCCCACTCCTCATGGATCCTGTTGATATAAAAGTGTATTTTTATTTCAATATTTTCTATAATTATTATTTTATTTTATATGTGTGATTTGTAGAATAAATCAATTTGATTATGAGTGGTAAATAAAAATTTTATTTTAGTTTTCATTTGAGAACTCCAAAAGCATCTTTATCTTTATTTTTCTAAGTAAAAGTTTTGTTTGATAGTGTATTCTAGTGATTTGAAAGATTGCACAGAAAATAGAGTAGTTGTTGGATTGTTCCTGTCGCACTACTAAAGACTTTAGTTCTTGTTGTAGAACACCATTGTTCTTGTAACAGTTCTTGTCACAGAACATTGTTGTTCATGTAACAGTTCCTGTAGCAAAACATTGTTGTTCCTGTAATAGTTCCTATCGTAGAACAATGTTGCTCTTGTAATAGTTCTTGTCACATAAGTAAAATAGAAACATTAAGATAGATTTCCACTTAGGAACTTGATTGGATTTAGAAGTGCATTTCATTTATACTCACCTCACTACCTACAGCCCTTGTGCATATAGCCATGAGATCTTTCACAATTTTACGCCCTTAAATTGATACTTAGACCAAACTACACTTTGTTATTGAATATTTAATCTATCACTCTTTACCCTAGTTTTGGCATATAACATCATCCCACCAAAAATGGACATCTTTCTTCAACAAGCTTGTGAATGGAAGAGTATGATTAGCCAATTGAGATACGAATTGCCTGAATCCTCCCTTACAAATTGTGCAGTTGTGGAGGCATGTTAATAATTGCATCAATCTTATTCATATCAACTTTGATTCCATGATGAGAGACAATAAATCCTAAAAGTTTGTTATCATCCATGTCAAAGATGCACTTAAGAGGATTTAGTCTAATCTTATAGATTCAAAGCCTTTCGAAGATAAGATGAAGATTCTCAACATGATATTGGCGAGATGTAGACTTAGCCAAGATGTCATCGACGTAATCTTCTAATATATTGTGAATGAAATCATGAAAGATAAGTCATCGCTCGTTGGTAATTTGCTCCAGCATTTTTTAATCCAAATGGCATGACTATGTAACAAAAGGTGCCCCAAGGGGTATTGATGTTGAAAATGGAGGTAATTATGTAGCTTTAGAACTTGTAAAACTATTATACTGTAGATCTAATTAAGTGTTCTTTGTTACAATTTCTTTGTGGATGATTATCTGTTTAGATTCATTTTACCATTTGCAGAACTTGTAGACAGAAGATTGTAGAAGAATAAGACCAAAAGATAGAAGTGACACAACATATACCGTGGAGAGACCCTTTCGAGAAAAAACTCCACCACCAGAATCAATAGTGCTTGTATTATTTAACCTTAGAACAAGATTACAATAATTCTTTATCAATTCTTGCTTGAGATGCTTCTTTTTCCTTCAACAATTCTTCTTCACAACTTGCAATAAAATCTAATAAAACTCTCTTCAACTTGCTACAATAAATAGAAAATTATGAGCCTTGAAAACTCCAAAGAGTTTACAATTACAAAGCACAAAGCTTATCTCACAAGACCTACGCCTATTCTTTGCAAGTAGAGTTCTTCCGTGAAAAACAATGTCAAACCAAGTCCTTCATCAATTTGGGCGTCCAAAATTGAATTCCTAACTCAATGTTGATTACAAAGATATCTTGTAAGCTCCTCAAAGTTGGCACCCAAGAATGGGCCCACTTAACTCACCCTTATAAAATATCTTATCATGCAAAAGTGTTAACTCCAAGATGCCAACTTGGGCGCCCAAGGTGGGTCCAAGTCAATCTTTGTTAACTAAAACATATCTCTCCACCATTCATGCAAATATCATGCATGATTGATGATCCCCACTTAACTGAATGTACCACCTATTATCTGTCATGCAACTCAAGTTATTAGTCATACATTCCAAGTCAACTGAAGTCAACTAGTATTCAACTAAAACTAACTACATGCAACTGAAGATAACTAAACTGAACTAAACTGAACTTCATGCATGTAAACATCAATCCCTAACTTCTAGGATCTTTACATGCATTAATGAAGTGTTATCTTTCTCCAAACAATTAACTTAACTCAAGGTGAGTTCCACCTTCCATGTGGGCACCCCATGTGCTCCTATTTTGTAGGAGCTCTTCTTGGGCATCCCCACATGTTCCTATCATTTAGAATTAATTACAAATGTCAATTTACATGTTCATTTCATTCGAATTTAATATCTTTCTAATCCTAGTGTTGGGGAACACTTTCCAAGGACTTAGGAGATACATGAAATAATGTTAAGGATTGTAATTAAATGGCATCATATTCCCAACATTCTCCCACTTGACATTATACATTGCAATTATTCTAAACAAGGAATCATTATTATAAATCAAGTATAGGACTCAAGGCCAATGGCCTTCCTGCACCAACTAATCAATCCATGTCAACTTCAAATGCTACCTACATAATCATGAATCTCCAAGCAAATGATTAATACTCAAAATTGAGAGAATTTATCTGTAGGAACCGGTTTCGTAAGACAATCTACAACATTAATCAAAGTGTCAACTTTCTCAATTAATACCTTCCAACTCTCAACCATTTCTCGCACAAAGTGATATTGAACATCAACATGCTTAGTACGAGCATGATACATAGAATTTTTGGCTAAACAAATAGCACTCTGACTATCACATTCAAGTTTAACTTACTTGCAATTAAAACCAATACCTTTCCCAAGTCTCTGTAACCAAACTGCCTCTTTGGATGCATGTGAAACCGCCGAGTGTGTTGAACTCACGTCCAACCAAGGTGTAGGCTTCTCAGTCTTTACTGTTGAAAAATATTTTCTTACAAGTAACCATTCCAACATATATCTCTTACCATAAGAGAACTCAAGCCTCACCTATTTCTCCAAGTATCCATGAGGACCTGTAACCAACCAATCCATGCCAAACTCTAAATGCAACATAGCACTATCATGAAGTAATCAAGCAAATGATTAATGTACCCAATACATAAGAGAACTACACAAAATTAATGTCAAAGCTCCAAACATGAATCAGGAACATAAGCATGACAACATGATCTAACCATTTCCTCCAAGGAGATCGCATGCATCATAACATACATAAACATCCTAGTCTCAAGAGAACAAGTACCATGCCAAACTCTAAATATGTATCAAGAGTAAACCTTGATATAATAGCAACCACTCTAAACTAAGAAAAAACATATCCCCAATCACATGAAGATAACCTTACCAATTATGCATCCATGTCACTGCCAGCAACTCCCACTGAACCATGGTATGAGCTACACATGGCATCATGACTACCATCCTCTTCATGAAGATCACTCTTTAACATCAAGCAAAGAGTCGTCACTAACATTTTTACATGAAATGATCAATGCATGATTACCGTCATCCAAGGATTCCTCTGTAGAAGAATCATAACTCTTTTTCTTGTTCTTGCAATCCTTCACATGTCTCGGTTTCCCACAGTTCTGACACTTTACCTTACTCCGTCCTTCGGACTTACCCTTTCCTTCCTTGTCTCCCTTAGGTTCCTTTTTCCCAGGCCTACCTTTTACAAACAAGGCATCTTGGATTTCCGTTTTAGACTTCCTCCTCATCTCCTCTGATAGGAGAGTAGGAATTATATTGTCCATCTTTAGATCTACACCACTACCACTGATAACAACAATTAGATTTTCCCAAGATTCAGGTAAAGAAAAAAGTAACAAAATGCATTTATCTTCATCTTCTAGCTTTACATCTATAGATGCTAACTGACTTAGAATCAAATTAAAAGCATTCAAATGATTTGCAACAGAATCACCATCTTTCATCTTTAAAGAATACAACTGTCTTTTTAGATACAGCTTATTAGTAAGACTTTTAGTTTGATAAATATCACCTATTCTCTTCCATAATTTATATGCAGTAGTTTCTTCTGAAACATTCAAGAGAACAACATTAGCAAGACATAATCTTATGGTCCCTCTTGCCTTCTTATCAAGCTTAGCCCAATCCTCATCTGACATCGTTGTAGGTGACTTTGTCTCATTACCAACAGCTAACCATTGATCTCTCTCTTCAAGGAGATCCTCCATTTTTAGTTTCCACGTCTCATAATTAGATCCATTGAATCTTTCAATATCTAAACGAGAATTAAAACTCATTGTAACAAACTTATTTTCCAAAATCAGCAATAACACAATAGTAAAAGCTCCCACTACAACTAAAAACCTTCAAACTTTTAAGAGAAAGGTGTCCCAAACTCTACCCCAACCATTAACTCTGATACCAAATGTTGAAAATGGAGGTAATTATGTAACTTTAGAACTTGTAAAACTATTATACTGTAGATCTAATTAAATGTTCTTTGTTACAATTTCTTTTTGGATGATTATCTAATTAGATTCATTTTACCATTTGTAGAAGTAGACAGAAGATTGTAGAAGAATAAGACCAGAAGATAGAAGTGACACAACATATACCATGGAGAAACCCATTCGAGAAAAAAATCCACCACCAAAATCAATAGTGTTTGTATTATTTAACCTTAGAACAAGATTACAATAATTCTTTATCAATCCTTGCTTGAGATGCTTATTTTTCCTTCAACAATTCTTCTTCACAACCTACAATAAAATTTGATAAAACTCTCTTCAACTTGCTACAATAAATAGACAATTATGAGCCTTGAAAACTCCAAAGATTTTACAATTACCAAGCACAAAACTTATCTTACAAAACCTACACCTATTCTTTGCAAGTAGAGTTCTTACATGAAAAACAATGTCAAACCAAGTCCTTCATCAAGTTGGGCATACAAAACTGAAGTCCTAACTCAACGTTGATTACAAAGATATCTTGTAAGCTCCTCCTCCAAGTTGGTGCCCAAGAATGGGCCCACTTAACTCATCTTTATAAAATATATTATCATGCAAAAGTGTTAACTCCAAGATGCCAACTTGGGCGCCCAAGGTGAGTCCAAATCAATCTTTGTTAACTGAAACATATCTCTCCACCATTCATGCAAATATCATGCATGATTGATGATCTCCACTTAACTGAATGCATCACATGTTATATGTCATGCAACTCAAGTTATTAGTCATGCATTCCAAGTCAACTAAAGTCAACTAGCATTCAACTAAAACTAACTACATGCAACTGAAGATAACTGAACCATAACTGAACTGAACTAAATTGATATTGAATTGAACTGAACTGAACTGAACTTCATGCATGTAAACATCAATCCCTAACTTCTAGGATCTTTACATGCATTATTGAAGTGTTATCTTTCTCCAAAGAGTTAACTTAACTCAAGGTGAGTTCGCCTTTCCATGTGGGCACCCCATGTGCTCTTATTTTGTAGGAGCTCTTCTTAGGCGTCCCACATGTTCCTATCATTTAGAATTAATTACAAATGTCAATTTACATGTTCATTTCATTTGAATTTAATTTCTTTCTAATCCTAGTGTTGGGGAACACTTTCCAAGGACTTAGGAGATACATGAAATAATGTTTAGGATTGCAATTAAATGGCATCCTATTCCCAACAATTGAAAAATGTCTTATACTAATCTTCTAGGTTAATCGGGATCTAATTATAGTCTGAGAAGCCATCCATAAAGGATAACAAGGTATGGACTGCAGTCGAGTCTACAATCATATCAATTGGGCAATGGAAAATCATCCTTGAGAGAATCCTTATTAAGATCACGAAATTCAATACAAATATGAATACAGCCATCAGATTTACTAATGGAAATGATATTTGATATCCAAGGTGAATATTCAATGGGATGGATAAAATCAGCTTTTAAAAGCTTTTCTATCTCAGTCTTGACTAATAAAGAAACCTTGGGATTCATTTTGTGGATCTTCTGCTTAACGGGCTTGGCATCAAGACAAATGACAATATTATGAACTACCACAAATTCATCAATACCAAGCATGTCCTCATATGACCAAGCGAAGATATCAGAGTGAGAATGCAATAAATCAACATGTTGTTTAGATTCTTCTAAGGAGAGACATTTTCCAATCTTAATCACTTTCTCAGAGATTTAGGATCCATGAAAACATCAGAAGTATCACCTTTGAGGAGAGTACTATAGTCTTCAAGATGAGGTATAGAGACATTATCACCCATATTAGATAAAGAATCCTTCTTTTCAAAAATCATAACAGACTCTCCAAAATATGTTTGTCTATTCAAGCAATATGGGAGTCAATGTTTATGATGATAGGAAGTTAGGTTGGAATAGACACCTAAGAAGTATTCTAGAGCTTCGCTTGAAGAGAAAAATTCTATAGGAATTTCATTAGAGTCTACCTTTCTTTCAATATATTCAAGATGAACTAGTTTAAAAGAACGAAATTTGGTGGAAGTCATGTTGACATTCAACCATGGCTTCACCTTAGAGTTGTGGGACGATATCCAAGTCCAACTTTAGAGTCACATGGATCAGCCTCTAAGGTGACTTTAATACCTTATTCATTACGCCCACAACCTTTACCTCTGTAACTGAACTTAGAAAAAATATTAAATCCTAGTTTGTAACATGCTTGCAATTCCTTAGGAGGAGGAGGATTAATGTAAAGAGTGTACTCCATACTATAAGTATCACCTCTCTTTACAGATGCATAATCATCCTTATTAGCAAAGGCGAATGAAATTTTTGGAATGTCTAGATGGATAGGATCTAATTTGTACTCCTCGATATAGGATTTAGTGAAGTTCAAGGATCGCCAATTATCACCCAAATATGCATTTGATTTAGGAGAATAAATAGAGGGAGTAGACTTAGGACTCTACATCGGGAGGATCTTCTTTAGGGATATATGTCTCAAGAGTATCCTTTGTGATAGATACTTTTGGGGTAGATGTCAATACATTTCATAACATAATGAAGGGATAAAGTTCTTAAGAGTGGGTGCAACTAAAGTTTGACTAGCAGTTGCCATCTCACATAAGTGTACTGTTGGAAACAAGCAACACTAAGAGGGGGAGTGAATCAGTGTTCTACAAAAATTAACTTTATTATTCTGATCTTTAACCCACTTAAAACATTCAACCAAGAGAAATATGCAGAAGCAAAAAGAAAACAACCACAACACCATAACACAAGGATTTTTACATGGAAACCCTATTAGGGGAAAACCACGATGGATGGCCAATCCACAATATAATCTGAGTATACTCAAAAAGAAATTTACAATATGGGAATGCACTTGCATTCAGGCTCACTTCTCAAAATAGAAAGGAACACTGCCTTACAAAGATTTGAATTAGATCCAAGAGAATGAACTGAGAGAGTAGCATCTACAAATGCTTGATTACAGTTTTGGTTAGGCTCAGTAGTTGATCTTCTGTCCTTCTAACTGATTATGCACTTTTTCTTTGCTCTGCTTTAACTTGCACCACAAAATCTTTAATGCACAAGTGAAACTATGCATAAATCGCTCAATCACCCCTCTGATATTCGCAACACAAATTGACACACCTTCTACATACACAAAATGATATAATTGATCATTTATATATATCCACGACTAAGAATCTAATCGCAACCTATCGGCTCTAATAAAACTTAAGAATATTTACAATTGTTAGCTCAAATCATGAATGATATTCAATGCGCACCCACAACGGTCGGTCACAACTTAGCTCAGACCCAAATCAAGATGATCGAACACAAAAACATTCGAGTAAACACTCCTCAAATATCCGCAACACTTAAAATCATCTGGGTCAGCCACAAAACATTGATGAACAAAAGATATCCAACTAGATCTCCAATCTTGCGTACAACTTGATACGAGGCACTAAGAATTTTGGACAACACAAGACATGCATTGATTAACCTCCCATAAGATCCACAACTTAAAATAACAACAGAAAATCTATATGAGAATCGAAGAACACAAAACTGTTGGATGCTCTGTTCTTCCTGACTGTCCTCAATCTGTTTGTCGATAGAAGCAAATGATGGCATGCAGATCCAATCACCGACTAGGGTTGCCATCAATGACAACACCAAAGTATATTTGCAATGTCTCTTGCCAAAAATCTCCCCCTTTTGGCATTAATGGCAACACTTAGTGAAAAATGACTAAGTGTCAGATCAGTACCAATATGAATTACACTGCCACTTCAAAAAGAATCTTCAATCTCAGCTTAGAAATGAAACTCCCCCTAAGACGAATGTACATTTTTCATTGTACAACTCTCCCCCTTTGACATCAATGGAAAAACTGGGGAAATAAAATTTCAAAACTGTACAGGCATGAACTTGTTACTTACACAAATTTGAAATATCTACAAAGTATTTCTTCAACATGCTCAAATTTGTGTCCCAAACCCTTTTGAAACTCTCCAGAATTGTTATGTGACAAGAAACTATATAAGATTGAACTTCTGCAGTCTTGAGATTCATTGGGTCACTAACTGCCATAGCATCTTTGGCTTCCTTTAATGCATTCACCATTATTTCAATCTTTGGACCAATTAGTCCTCTAAGCTCACATGCTCTTCCTACAATCCTATCATTTTCATGCTTCAAACTCCTTATTTTGTCAAGAAGAGATATTACTTGACCTTCTTGCTCACCAACATTGTCAACTAACGGATCAAAAGCATCAAAGATGGTAGCCAATTGTTTTTCAAGATCCTTCACCTTCTTCTCATTGTCTTCGGTGAATTTGGACAAAATCAAACATGACTTATAGGCCTTTCCACCTTCAGATATACAATCTTAAATATTCTTCATACATGTGGCTAATAGAGTTTTATCCTTAGCAATCACTTCTTTCAACCAACTAAATCTTTTTCCATCAAAATCCTTATGCACTTTAACCATGGCTGATTTTTCAAGAGACTCGAAATGAGTACTTACAAAATTTATGAGCTTCTTCAGTTCACTGAAAGAGGAACTAGATGGATCCTTAACATGAGTTGGCATGATTTTCTTCAGAACTCCAAATGCAAGACTTAATAATTCACTGTCCTCAATGTGAGACTTCAGAATCTTCTCACTAGCCTTAGCTTGTGCAATTGATGTGACCTTCATTATCTAAATTGGAGACAAGGTGGATAGATTGATCGAACCTTCAACCAATTCAGGATCAAATTCTTCCTGTTGTTCCACCAGAGATTTCTTTACTACCTCGGTAGTGTCTCTTGCTTCCACTAGGATTTCTTTAACCTGAACCTTTTCTTCTTCTTCAACTTTTGGTTCCACAATAATTGTTTCCTGATTGACTTTAGGAGCTTCAGCTTCTTCATTTGGCATCTCCTTTTCTTCAACAAATACAACCTTAGGAAATTCAGTTTCCATAGGTGCTTTTGAATTATCCACACCAGGAGGAATTTGATTATCCTCAATATCTTCATTCACCTCCTCATTTACTAGATCAGATACAACATCTTCAACATTCACTTCTTCAACATTGATCTTATTTCTTGACAGGAATGCTTCCAAGATTTTCTTGGTTTCATCAGCAACAACACCAGTTTCACCAATCATAAGCTTGTTCACCCTTATTTTTCTTTTGAATTCCTTCTTGGCTTTGTCTAGGAGTGAATTCATCTCCTCAATAGACATTTCCGAACACAAGTTTGCAAGAATTCTCTTTCTCATATGCTCTTCTTTTGTCCTAGCATTTACTCTTCTCGACTCCAAAACATCATACAGACTCTTAAGTAAACCAAACATAATTTCAACAAGAATTTTGTTGAAAATATTCAGATGTTTTATTGTTGCCTCTTCAAGAATTATTTGACCTGATTCATCAAACATTTCATACCATTTGCAAAGGGGCTTGATATTTCCATCCTTGACAACAACATTCTCAACTTCTTCAACTGTCATACCTGGTATGTCAATTTTTTCCTTCTTTGCCTTTTCTTCCTCACTAGAATATTTCCTCTTCATTTATTTCACAACTCATCTGACTCAGTCTCCTCACTTTCTGAGATGACTTCATAGGTTCTTGAGCTCTTGATCTTCTTCCTCTTACCGAAACCCTTGTCTTGAGTTTGCATAGGAACTGGCTTGGTTGCAGGAGTGGATGGGGAACTCCTTGTTGATCTAGTACGAGCAGAGGATCCTGTCGAACTAGCAGATTCGGTTTTTGTTGACTCTTTTCCTACTTCAACTTCATCTCTCTTCCTTCTGGATTCTTTCAGTTTTTCTACAGGTATGCCCATGTTTTCTGCAAACACTTCCACTTCTTTCCTTACTCTTCTGACTATATTTGGCTTTTGCAATTGATTATGGACTTGCATGCTCTTTTCTACATAAGATGCAAACCTTTCTTCTATCGAATCCAAAGGCATGCTCAACAAATGTTCTGCATACATCTTCAAGATGTTCTCCTCTACTTTATATCCCATAGGCATAATCCATATCTTTATGGGATCAATGGCTTCCATATGGAATTGATCAATATCTACCATGAAACAGATTGTATATTTGTACTTCACTACAATTGAGGTAGGAATTCTTTCTCTTGCATGCATCATATTCTGAAAATTTTTGAAGTACCCCCAGAGGGGAGTGTTTCTGGTCTAACGATCACCACTTCCAAACAATATATCTCTTATTTGCACAACTATAGGCTGATTACTTTGCCAATGAACTTTCCCAACACCCAGAACCTCACTCATGAAATAAAAGAAAAAACATAGCAACAATTTACCATACTTAAAAGAGTTCTTTTTGTCCTTAATCTTACCCAGATTCTCCATCAGCCGACTTCTGAGCAACTCACACAAGTCATAATCTGCATTTTCTTTTACCATTTGATAGGCTACATAAATGGTCGTACCGGATACTAAATTATCCCGGCTAGAGTGGTAGACCTTGTAGCCAATGACCATTGATGCAAATTTCACATCCACTTCAACAATGTCTTCAATTGTCATTGCCCTTCTATCAAATTGTGCACCTATTGCATCAGTAACCTTCTGATTCTTTACAGATTTCAAAACTGGCAGTCCACTGGAGGAATTTAGATCTATGATGGCGCTTATAGCCTCTTTCATAATCTTGAAAGGTATATTCAACCGCATGAACTCAGCATGAACTCTACTCAAAATATATCGCACCCATTCGCTTTCCTCAAATATGGGGAATTTCACAAACTGTGTGAGCTTCTTCACTTCTAGGGTTTTGTATTCTGGATTAATAGTGAAGTCCTCTCCAATTATATGGTTGGAATACAAATTTAGCATTTGTGAGCTTCGTAACTCTTCAATATTGGCATGTATGTAAGCCCTAATGTATTCAGTGTGCAAGACTTCATACAGTACAAACGAAAACGTACCTAGGGGCTCGATCTCAACAGACTTATAACGATGCCACTTGAACTTTGGACAGGGTCTAGCCTTGACTTCAACTACCAATAGAGTGGCCATTTTTACAATTTCACAAATTCACTAGTTTTTTCAATAAATACCTTTTCGTCGGATCGGGGTTTTGATCACTGAATCTTCTTCACACTTGAATTTCGCCACAACTCAGCAAAGTTTGCTCCGGGGCTCTCCAAACTTCTTTTCTCCAAAGTGCATAGTGACAAATGAAGGACAAAAATGACATTTTATCGTTCGCACGACTAACCCTTTTTGTCGCAATAAATGCTTTTACCCTAATTCATCTGATTACCTTGTTTCTATGCACTGAGATAGATAATTCCTCTGTAGATCTCCAATACTGTATGATACTATCTCCAATTGATTGAGCAACATTTGAAATTCATATATGCACTTACTGGATTTATCCACATTCCGGTGTCAGTTACTGGTAGGGGGTTAAGAGATTTTCTTAACAACTCCCCCTAGACTAAAGGCCTAAAACTAATTCCCAGAGGAATTACCAGAAGCAGATTTTGGTGCAAGCGCATTTCCTTCAACAGAGGGATCCTTCTTCACCCATTTCTTCTGCATTTTCCTCTTGATCACATCAGTAGTGACTTTACCTTTTCCCTTAACATACTGTTGCATGTTTTGTTTTACCGGACCTCTTCTACTCTAACAAAATCTAGCAATGTGGCCAAATTTGTTGCAGTTGAAACACACAACATTTCTCTATCCAGACCTATTGTTCCACTATTTTTTCCTTGATCTACATTGGTTAGCAATATGCCCAAGTCTATTGCATGCATAGCATCTGACATCTCTATGAAAGTTGTTCATCACAATTCTACATTCACTTGACTTATCACCAAACTTATTACAATTAAAGCACTAACCTGAGAATGATGGTCCACTTGGATTCATCCTGCTTGTACACTGAGAAGCCATATGACCAAATTTATTGCAAGCAAAACAGTAACCATTGAATCTTTGAGCATTTGGTTGTCTTACTAGATTCCTTCTAGCTCCATTCATCTAATTTCCTTGCCTGAATCTCCCTTGTCTGAAATTCCTTTGTCCAGATTCGGAACTTTCTCCTTCTTCATAGCCAAGAGCTCGCTTGTCACCATCAGTCCTTTGACCTTTAATCAGTTCATCAAGCTTGGATGAGCTTGCTTTGA
Source organism: Sequoia sempervirens (assembly GCA_007258455.2). Classification (NCBI taxonomy): domain Eukaryota; kingdom Viridiplantae; phylum Streptophyta; class Pinopsida; order Cupressales; family Cupressaceae; genus Sequoia; species Sequoia sempervirens. Next base: position 570,374,153 of record VDFB02193867.1, on the reverse strand, counting down.
ATTTCTCCTTGTACTCATTTGCAACAGTAAGTTCATTTTTGAGATCATAAAGTTGTTTTTCAAGCACTTCCTCATTGTTTTTAGATTGTTCCAATTCATTGTCCAGTTGGCTACATTCTTCAATTTTTTCTTTCAAGGATTGAGTAATCTTTTCTTCATTCTTCTTCCTATCTTCAATCTCCTTGGTCATTTTCATCATGATAGATTCCATCTCACGCTTCAGGGCAGCATTTTCTTTGGAAAAAAAATCACATTCTTTTGTTTTCTCCTTCAAGGCATGACTCAATTGTTCATCTTCCATGCTTCTATTCTTCTGCTTAAGCTGATCACACAATTCATTTCTTTTCTCCCTTGATTCATTGATTTTGTCTTTCAATGACTGAATGAATTTCTCTGCATTCTCAAGATTTTCCTGCAATTCCCGGTTCTCAAATTTTGATTGGTCAAGATCATCCAGGGCCACCAAAAGTTGTTCTTAATGACTGTTTGTATCCATTGAAAACACTTTCCAAGATCTCCCCAAGCTGTTAGACTTCTTTCAAGGAACTAGCTTTGATACCAATTGTTGGAAACAAGCAACACTGAGAGGGGGGGTGAATCGGTATTCTACAAAAATTAACTTTATTATTCTGATCTTTAACCCACTCAAAACATTCAACCAAGAGAAATATGCAGAAGCAAAAAGAAAACAACCACAACACCATAACACAAGGATTTTTACATAGAAACCCTGTTAGGGGAAAAACCACGGCGGATGGCCAATCCACAATATAATTTGAGTATACTCAAAAAAAAGTTTACAATATTAGTATGCACTTGCATTTAGGCTCACTTCCTAGAGCTCACTACTCAAAATAGAAAGGCACACTGCCTTACAAAGATTTAGATTAGATCCAAGAGAATGAACTGAGAAAGTAGCATCTACAAATGCTTGATTACAGTTTTGATTAGGCTTAGTAGTCGATCTTCTATCCTTATGACTGATTTTGCACTTCTGCTCTGCTCTGCTCTAACTCGCACCACAAAAATTTTAATGCATAAGTGAAACTATGCGTAAATCGCTCAATCACCCTTCTAATATTCGCAACACACATTAACACACTTACATACACAAAATGATATAATTGATCATATATATATATATATATATATATATATATATATCTGCGACTAAGAATTTAATCGCAACCTGTCGGCTCCAATAAAACTTAAGAATATTTACAACTGTTGACTCAAATCATGAATGATATTCAATGTGCACCCACAACAGTCGATCACAACTTAGCTCAGACCCAAATCGAGATGATTGAACACAAAAACATTTGAGTAAACACTCCTCGAATATCCGCGACACTTAAAATCATTCGAGTCAGCCACAAAACACTGATGAACAAAGGATATCCAACCAGATCTCCAATCTTGCATATAACTTGATACGAGGCATTGAGAATTTTAGACAACACAAGACATACATTGATTAACCTCCCATAAGATCCACAACTCAAAATAACAATAGAAAAATTGTATGAGAATCAAAGAACACAAAACTGTCAGATGCTTTGTTCTTCCTAATTGTCCTCAATCTGTCTACCGGTAGGAGCAAATGATGATGTGCAGATCCAATCACCGAATAGGGTTTCCATCAATGGCAACACCAAAGTATATTTGCAGTGTCTCTTGCCAACATGTACAACATCATGATCAACTTTGCTTGTGATCACCTCATTATTAGCAACAAAATTCACAAAACGATGTAAAGTAGAAGTAACTGCTCCCAAAGCATGAATCCATGGTCTTCCCAAGAGAATATTATATGGTAATGGTCCTGGCATAGCATATACCAAGGTGGGTACGATAACGGATCCCAACCTTAAAAGCAAGATTGTCATACCTAAGGCTTGTCGATCAACATTATCAAACCAGCGAATGTACAAGGAAGAAGCAACAAGGGAAGTTGAATCCACTTTAATTTTAGGAAAAAAAGCAATGCTACATATGTTAAGTGTTGAACCAGAATCAACATGTCTAATGCCAATATTATTAATATAAACTATTATCAAAGGATTCACTTGTTTTTGTACTTCCAAAAGCGGGAGCTCATGTGGATGGAATGCAATATTTGGAAAATTCATATGAATATGATCTAACACATTAACATTCATTATCCTAGTGAAAGAAGGCAAAAAGATCTTTTGCAAGGCTTCCTAAAGCATACCTGGTAAACCAAAGCATTCTGAAGCAAATCCCAAAGTGAGATCTTGGCAGGAGTAACATGAAGTTTCTCGACAAGATCATACTCACCTGGTTGCTTAACTGTAGGTCTAGGTGCTTGGGGAAGACTTGGTTGAAAACGTGGTAAAGAAGTAGGTTGATTAACATTTTTTTTATTTCTTCTAGTATTATAAGTATGGGCTACTGCTCTATAAGAAGGGGCCTTAGATTGCATGAATCTCATGTAAAGGTTTGACATACCACTCTCAACAGGAACCTCAGTCAAACCCCCATTTATGTGTTTCCACCTCTACGGATAGCCAAATAGGATCAAGAAAGATAATAATGCATAAAGCAAAGACATGTGATAGCAACAAACCCTAAAAAGGAGGAGAACCCCTATCACACATATAATAGATGTGTGATAGAAACCCCTATCATGAGTGTAAATAAACAAAGACAAGATTGCATAGTCAAGATCAATAGAATGACAAGAGAGTGTTACCATCAGCCTATGGCTCCCCTCTTGGATTGATAAATGTGATTGATTTGCATGCAAGAGAAGCCTTGGCTATTGCTTGAAAGAGTACTTCAACAGAGCTTCGCTATGTGATTGAGAGAGCATGAAAGAGCAAGAGAGAGATCTAAGAGTTGTGAAAATGGAGTTTTGTTAAGCTACATGAGCGAGAGGATCCATTACACACGCATCCTCATTGTTACAATGTGTGTCATGGGCAAGGAACATGGAATATTTGCATTTGAATCTTGAAAGGTTTGGGGATGCCAACACGTAGTAAATACGTCTACGGATCGCACTAATGTCCGATCAAAACTTTGCAAGAATCAAACATTCAAGCTACTAGTGCTTCATCATTCTTGCCTATGAAGTCAAAATCATGAAATTCCAACTTATAGGTTTTTTCCATAAATGAGGCAAGCCTAAATGTGTGTGTGAATTTACCACAGGGTGCAACTTTACAACACTACAACACATTCAAGCTTACAATGATGATCTATTTATGATCCTCATTTTTCTCCACATATTTCATACATGTGCTTATGGAATTCACCATACTTATGTTTTATTCTTTGGCTACTAACTACTTACCATGATCCTTTATAGCCATAACATGCTTTTGAAGTCGCCTATTAAACCTATATTACCATGTCAGACTCATAGACTTACCTTTAGAT
>VDFB02193867.1:570255299-570370648 GCA_007258455.2 Sequoia sempervirens | reverse complement strand
AAGTTGTGAATAATGACATAGGTGTCAGCAACGATCTGAGATGCAGATCCTACATGGAGGAAGGCCAAATTATGTCCTTCGCATAATGCACTACCTCACACCAAATGCGAGTGTTTATTGCAAGCCTCTCAACTTAAAATCACTTGACCCTCCCTCATAGAGACCTCCCCGATTTTCCCATTTAATCAAAATAGTCATGAGTACACATATTGAGCAAAGCAGCATGTGAGAGAGATGTGCGGGTGAAGGGTCACGGGAAGATGTCAGGTGAGGGACGCCGTGAGAACGACGACGAAGCTGACGGTCCCCACCCAAGTGGAACCCGCATCAAAGACCTCCGTCCAAAGCTGTGGGCACAAAAGTGCGAGAGGCTGAGGTGGAAACGTCGTCGTGGCTAGGGTGAGGGCGGACAACCTAAGACAATGCGGGATTAGAGCTGCCCTATGACTACCATTCGAAACTCAGTCTAAGGAGGTAGTACGTTGATCACTCTTACCAATATCAATTCTACGCTCGTTCATTTCTCTGCATAAGCAATTTGTTTGATATTTTAATAAGTATCCCTTAGCCATGATGTTCATTATTACGGGGAATCCTTATTTCTTAGCCAAGTCGATCCCTCCCACCTTCTTCGATCATGACCCACGTTTAAGATCCGCCATAGGGGGAGGTTTGCAGATCATCACCAAGTGTCCTACAATCAACAAAACAATGTTATGTCATTTGCAAGCTTAGTCCGTTTTGTTTTGTAATGAAAGTCATTGATTAAGGTTTTCATTAATCTCAGTTCAAGAAGAGTGTTCATTGTTTAATATCGTTGCCATCAACCTAGTTGATGAACTGTAAGAGGCTCAAAGCTTATCTAGTTTTCAATACTTCCCTTGATTTAGGTCTTCAAAATGTTCTCAATGAATAGTTGACCTTGGACAAGGGGACGACTACCACTAAGGAGAGGATGGTGTTACATAGTTCAAAACCCGCATCAGTTGCCATCGTTGGGTCAAAGAAGGCGGGGTGCCGCCACAGAATGTTCGTGAAAGACGGTGTGGGCCAAGCGGTAGCCCACATGATGGCACCCGCTCAAACAGACTTCACCTTGTACACCGCCTTCTGACGTCTTCTCAGAATATCAATATCTCCAATTACTGGGAATTATAACATGATTCCACCCACATTTTCTTTCCAACTTCATCAATTCTATTTATTGCCTAGTCTCAACCCAAGGACAAATATAAGTTGAGATATCAGTATCGACGTTTTATTGAATACCACAAAGGATGGTGAGAGAAGAGGAGATGCCTTATGTAAGAGATTTCACCAGCAGGTAGATAAGAATTCTTCATACTAAGGTGATCTTATCAACAGGTAGCCTTAATCATTCAAAGATTACTCACCATTTGGTATGCCATAAATGCCACAAGGGAGTTACTCTTCACCTTGAGTCATCATGGTATTACTTGCGTAGTTTATTATCGCAAGATTTTGAGATGGTGGCAATTAAGATTCATAACAGATGGCTGAGAGGGCAATGTCTAGGGGAATAGTGGGATTCGTGTGAATGATTTCCAACCACCATACTGCGGGCAAGGGAATGCAGGATGATGCAACAGGGGCACCGCCAAGAAAATAGCGGGAGGTAAGGAGTGACCCGCTAACACGGGCCCGCATGAATGCTAGCTGCCAACGCCAATTTTAAAAGTCACCATTCGTAAAATGTAAAGTTCTTTAGCGCCAACATTTCCAATAACCATCGTTATCTTAGGATTTCACTATGCCTTAGATGAGGTGGCCTGAGGATGCCAGTGTTGAAATGGACACAGGAAGCCAGAGGCGGAAAGATAGTGTGTGATGGCCGCCAAAGAAACATCATCGTAAAGATGGAGGCCCGAGGGACGGGGAGGCAGTGTGGAGCAAACCATTAAGAAACGACAAATGACAAAGGGAAGCCCGCACAATGATACGCAAGTGGTTGATATGAAAATGTCGTCATTGATTTGGCGAAGAGAGAGGTAGAGAGGTAAGGCGGGTCCCATGTGGAGAGCCGTCGTGACAAGGATATACAGAGTCATGTTCGTAGACGACAACCTAGGCGGACGTTCAAAGAATGTTGTTGAAGGAACAACAAAAGACTAGCCAAGGCCCACAATAAGGAAAACGACACTAATGGGTCGCGGGCCCGCAGGGCGGGGAGGAAGCAAAGGATTTCCATTGCGAACGGCGTCGGGGTGACGACCTCCTGCTAATGGCAGCCCGCGAGGGTGGACCCGCCAGTGAGCATGGACTTAATAGAGCTTGGCCATTAGGCGATGGAGGTCAAGTGGGGAAAACTGCATGCAAAGACTCACCAACGCTTGGACTTAGGCATTTTGAAGCAATAGGTCGGTTGTTTTGCGACCATGGTGAAAAAGGAAGGGTCAATTACTGAGCCCACCATGCAGGCAAATGTCAAAGGTCAGCCGCTGTGAAAACAATGAAATGAGAATGAAGTCTCGTCCAGGGTGACCCGCAAGAGCAGGTCCGCGAAGCATGATGGAAGCGACAACAAACACAGGCGCGGGGTCCGTGTGTCAGGTGGATGTTGAGACTCGGCTGTAGGTGAACGACAGAGCGCAACGGAAAACAACAAAGGGAAACCCGTGAATGTGGGTCCGCAAGGGTCAACGAACTCCAGGCAAAGAGTGAACAAAAGCCCGCAGGCTCTGGCCTGCAAGGGAAAATGACTTGGTGAAACTCAACTAGGTGAATTGGGCCAACATGTAATTGGTCATTTTGAGGCTCATGGCTGACTTAGGTTTGGAAACTAGGGTGCGCAAAACAAGACAAGGTTGAAACGACCTGACTCGGACAAATGAGGGGGGTCCGTGCTCTCGACGGGGCGTGTGTGCAAAACATGCACAAGAATAACTATATGTCACTGTGTTTTAAGAAGTTAGATATTGATGAAAAATTTGACCTATACATTCTTCTTTGTTTTTTAATTATTTTATTATTTGAAACATTTAAATAAGTATATAATTATTGATCTCTTGAATCCATAGATAAAACAATTTCTCCTTGAAGTTCCTACTTCTAGATCCTGATAGGTAGGTTTGAATGACTTGCCATAATTTGAGCTTCCCATGAGGATTTTCATCTTCTTGTAGGAGCTAAAGCTCCATCTTTTTCTTTTTGGTACTTGGGTTGCCTTCTCTCCATGTTCAAATATATTGATGTGTTAACTAGTAATGGTTCAAATTGAAATAGATTCATCAATCTTCACTTGGAAGAGATATAATATTTCCCAACTATTAGAAACTTCAATTATTAGACAAGGAATCACTTAATTATTTTCTTTTTGTGCCATTATGTTGGTGTAAGTAGATGGGATGTCAACTTACACGTTGACAACTAATATTGTCGAATCACCATGGTCTTTGAAATATGATCTAAACTAAATCCTCTTTGATAATGATGTCATTTTATTGGAACAATTTTATAGGGTGCCAACTTACACACAAACACACTTTCTTCAATGACTGTGCTACATGAGTTTTCCAAATATTAAACATGATATCACATCCTTGAAAAATTCCATTACAATGATGATAGATTTGTAGGTTCACAAATCCCTAAAGCCAAGCCATTGTCTAAGTGTTAGGGGTGTCAAACCCAAATAAACAAACCTTTAACTTATGATTGGGTAGATCAAATTAGGACCAATTTGTTAAGGTGGTTAATATATTCTTTTACTTTGGGCTTAGTTAGACCCAAGAGGATTTCATAGAGGTCTCTTGAATAGGGTAAAATATAATTGAATATAGATAAACAAATAAATTATTGCAACAATACTCAATGTATGCCTAACCTTAAAAGCCTTCACTAGGACAAGGACTCACCTTCTATTATAACCTCTATTATGTTGATAAGAACATTGTTGCATAACAATATGATGTGAGTATGCATGACATGACTCTTTAGGATGATAACAATTTAAGTGCATGACATGACTCTTTAGGATGATAACAATTTAAGGAGCAATGAGGATGTTTTCCCTAGTTATAATGTTGAATCATGAAGTACATACAAGCTACTACCTACTCCTAATCTATTGGTGAATGATGCTTTCAGTTTAGGTGTATGGTCTAGATGATTATTCTAGGGTCAATGACTATTCATTGCATTATATATTCTAGATACACGAACAAATACAAAACATGGAAATCATAAAAGAAAACGAGTCGTGTGTAGGCATACGCCACGACTGCAATTAAACATGCATAGTAATCTATCCTCAAACTGCAAAAATGTATATGCGCGATAAGTAAATAACCATTACAAAGATTGTAATATCTTAGAATGATGTGACATTCATAAAATATATATTACATTCATACCGACACATGCGACAAGAGGAAACCCTAAGAAGGGATTTACTCGAAGATCAATAAATGGAGACATGGATATATTCAATTACATTAATAATTTAAAATATTAGCCTCCTTGTTATTTATAATAAATGCTACTCAAATGGTGACTAGACATGAAATTTTTGAAACCCTAGAAGCTCTTTTGCACTACTAGTCATGTGGAAATGCAAAAGGATTGATCATTTGAATAACAAGTGAACTAGTAATTATAAGTTTTAATTTGAACACCTAGTTCCTTGTGTAAATTATATTAGGAATTGGATGTCCTTGATGAAGTTTAAAAGGTGAGATGTTATCCCATGAAATCTATGAGATAAATGTTGTATATTAAGTGCAAATACCATAAACATCTTGAGCTTCAAGAGCTACATTAATGGTAGCGTTGTTTTCCTCACCCTTCATAGTTGAAAGTACATCTAAATGTGTGCCCTTAGAATTAATTAACTTTTTTGGGGTGAAAGACTCCTAGATGGGTAGTTGTAGGGGAAAAAAATTAGCATTAATGGAATATTGGAAGTTTAGAGGAGTGAAGGAAGTGATTTGGAAGAAGTCTAGAATTTGGATGTAAAATAGGATAGGAGAAATGGACATGCAGGGTTTCAAGTTAGGACTAGATAGGAGAATGGAAGTCCTGAAGCACAAAGGAAATTTCACATAAGGGGTGAATGAATGTAGGAAGCATCAAAAAGGAATGTGGAAAGAGGCTGTAGGATAGGACATCAACACGAGATGTCTAGGTGGAAGGAAGAATATTTGAAAATTAATTTGAAATCCACATAAGAATAAATAAAAGGAAAAATTCTATTGAAGCTCTTGTGAGATTTGAATACAAAAGTGGATAATAAAAGTGGACAAGAGGGAGGAGATCCAAACATCTATATGTGTTGGGGAATCTCGTAAAAGGGAAGAAATGAAAGATTTACATGATTACAAGAATTAGAGATGTATGGATGGACATCGAAAGTACGCAAAAGGGGATAATGAAATAATGTGGATAAATCTATTGAATAAAACTCATCACCATTATCAATCGTTGAAATTTTAATTTTTTTACTTGTCTTGTTCTCTACAAGACCCTTAAAACCTTTAAAATGGCTAAAGAGTTCATATTTATTTTAAAGGAAAATATACCCATAGCCTTTTATTGTACCCATTAATGATTATACATAATATATATATTGAGAAATTAAATGAACATTAACAAGACCATATACATCAAATGGATTAAGTCCAACACCCTAGAAGATTTATAAGAATAAAATTAAATATGATTTTTATTTTATATAAACACATTGGTCACATAAATTAAAAATTTAGGATTACAATCATTTAACCCTTCAAAAAGGTTTTTCATTTTAGGGCCCTTAGACCCTTCTCACCTATGTGGCCCATCCACTAGTGCTATAACATTGTATTCTTTGTTGGTAGTTTTGTCTCCAAAGCATGAGCACCCTTAGGCACCCAAATAATCTAAACATCATTAATGGTTAATGCTATGAGATTTCCACAATCTGTCATGCTGAAGATTTTGAGATTTCTGGATTTTGATTGTGTTTAAGTTTTTTCATCAACGTTTCGGATCACACTCAGTGATCCATCATCAGGATGATAAAGAGCTAAGGAGATGAGAAAAGGTAAGATGCAGACCTAATTTGCTTAAAAGGAAGAGAGGTGAGAAGTTGGGGAGAGAGAAGGGTACAAAGACCGAGACAAGAGAGATAAAGTAAGACCATAAATTGAAAGAATTAAAAAATAATAAGAGAGAAAAAATATATAAGAATGAAATTTTTTAAAAGCAATTCTAACGCAAAATAGTAAAGAATATTGTATTTGAAACTATTAATGTTATCTTTGATATTGAAAATACTAACTATTAAAACAATAACGTAAATAAGAAAGAAAATTAAATTTGAAACTATTAATGTTTTATTTATTATTGAAAATAATATTTAAAGAAACACAAACATATAATAAATAATATTATATTATTTATTATATTATATTATATAATATAATATAATAAATTATATTATATTATATAATATAATAAATTATATTATATTATATAATATAATAAATTATATTATATTTGAAAGAAAATTATATTTGAAATAAAATTATATATTTGAAAGAATAATATATTAATTTAATAAAATGAAGCAATTAAAAAATTCATTTTTTCAACCTCAATTCTAATGAAAAATCGAAAAGAATAATATATTTGAAACTATTAATGTTATCTTTAATATTGAAAGAACTATCTATTAAAACAAAAACGTAAAATAAGAAGGAAAATTAAATTTGTAACTATTAATGTTATACTTATTATTGAAAATAATATTTAAGGAAACACTAACATAAAGTAAGAAAGGATATTAAATTTAATATTAGAAAAATTATCTATTTAAGAAGGACTATTAATGTGCTATTTGATATTGGAAAATAATATCTGCTAAAAAATGACAAAACAATGACAAAAAAGAAAAAAGAAAATTATATTTGAAATTATTAATGTTAAAGATAATATTGAAAATAATATTCATTAAAACACTAACATAGAAAAGACTATTAATATTATAATAAAAATAAAATCTATTTAAGAGAGAAAGTAATGTTATATTTAATGATGAAAGAATCAAGTATTTGAAACTAAGAAAATTAATGAAAAAAGTAAGAAAATTCATGAAGAAGGTATAATTGAAAGAAAAAATATATTGAAAGAAAATTAATGTAAGAAATAATAATATATTTGAAAGAATAATATATTGGAAACAATCAAAGTTAAAATTAATATTGAAAATCAAATCTATTTAAACACAAACGTGAAATTAGAAGGAATAATAAACTAGAAATGAAATTAAAGAATGCTAGAATTTAAAATGAAATTAAAGATTGCTAAGAAAATTCACGAAGGAAGGTATATTATATTTGATAGAATAATATCTGCTAAAAATGACATAACAAAGACATAAAAAAGAAGAAAGAAAATAAATTTGAAATTATTAATGTTATAGTTAATGTTGAAAATAATATTCATTTAAACACTAAATGTAAAAAAGACTAATAATATTATAATAAAAATAAAAACTATTTAAGAGAGAAAATAATGTAAAATTTAATGCTGAAAGAATCAAGAATTTGAAACTAAGAAAATTAATGAAAAAAGTAAGAAAATTCATGTGAGAAGGTATAATTGAAAGAAAGTTATATTTGAAAGAAAATTAATGTAAGAAAGAATAATAAATTTGAAAGAATAATAAATTGGAAACAATCAAAGATAAATTTAATATTGAAAATCAAATCTATTTAAACACTAACGTAAAATTAGAAGGAATATTAAATTTGAAAAGAAATTAAAGAATGCTAGAATTTAAAATGAAATTAAAGAAAGCTAAGAAAATTCACGAAGGAAGGTATATTATATTTGAAAGTATAATATAATAGTATTTGAAAGCTCATTAGTGAAAAAAAAGAAGAATAAAATATGAGAGAAAAATAATGAAAGAAAGAATAATGAATATGAAAGAATACTATATTGGAAATTATCAAAGATATATGTAATATTGAAAATAATATCTATTTGAAAATATATTAGAAACAAAATAAGAGAAAAAACGAGAGGAAAATTAAAATGAAAAGGACACAAGGAATTAATAAATTGATAAGTAATGAAACAAAAGGAATAGAGAGCATTCAAATAAAAGAAAGAGAGCAACCTAAAAGAGGGGGGAGGGGAGGAGGGCGAGGAAGAGAAACACGGGGGAAGAAACACAGTGCGAAGGAAAGAAAGGGACGAAGGAAGAGAAAGGGAACGGGGGTCAGCACTGGTTACGTAAGTTCAAAAGAAGAGGGCGCCAAGAGAGGCTTAGATTCCAGCCTTCATCACGATTGAGGTTGGTTGGATGGTTGATGATTCCTATGGCTTCCTTCAGCTTCCTCTTATAGGGGTTTTCCTCTTTGAACAAGATTTGAGTACTTTCTAAGCAAATGTGATGCTTAGTAGAAGAGGAGTGCTCGACAAGTGCGGATTTGACGATACGCTCGTGTTTAATGTCAGCACCATGTTCTTTAATTCTGGTGTTGAACGAGCGACCCGTTTCACCAATATAAGGAATACCACAAGAACAAACAATTTTGTAGACACCTGAGTTATGCAAGTTGTCTCTCGGGTCTTTAAGCGGGGGGATACGATTTTTTAAGGTGGCACAAGGTTTGAAGGCACACCGCAAGCCTTTCTTAAGGAGGATTTTGGAGATTTTGTGAGAAATTCCTTCAACAAAAGGTAAAGAAGCAAAGGGGGGAGATACCGGTTGTGAGGAATTAGACTTGGGTTTGTGAAGGAGGCTCGGATTGGAGTGTCTAAGAGCTCTCGAAATTTGTTTGTTGGTATACCCATTTAATCTGAAGACACAACGAAGGTGGTCTAATTCCTGATCTAAGTGGTCACCATCACAAATTCGGTAAGCTCTCGTGGCCAGGGTTTTTAATATCCCAAATTTTTGGCTAGGGTGATGATGGGATGAGGAATGGAGGTATAAGTCTGTGTGGGTTGCTTTGCGGTAGACTTGATGACCAAGGGATCTGTCAGACTTTTTAAGGAGTAAAACATCAAGAAAAGGTAATTTGTTATCAAATTCAAGCTCCTTGGTAAAGGTAATGCACGACGCTATGCTGTTGAGGTGAGTATGAAATTCCTCTAATTTGTCAATGCCATGGGGCCAGCACACATTAGTGTCATCTACATACCTCTTCCACCATCTTGGCTTGAGGGGGAAGGACATGAGGGCAACCTGTTCAAAATGCTCCATATAAAGGTTGGCAATGATAAGAAAGAGAGGAGAGCCCATAGCTACCCCATCAACTTGTTCATAGATGACATCTTGGAAAGAAAAAAATGTAGATCTTAGGCATAACTCAACTAAGGAAGCAATCTCTGCATTAACTTTGCGTTTGACAATTTCAATGGCGTCGGGGATAGGCACCTTGGTAAAGAGGGAGACTACGTCAAAACTTACCAGGATGTCATTATTTTCTACTTTGACATCTTGGATAAATTGGACAAAATGGGAGGAGTCTTTAATGAAGGAATCGGATTTACCTACGAGAGGGGAGATTAATTTGGCAAGAAAAGAAGCCAATTTGTATGTAGGAGAGCCTATGGTGTCAACTATAGGTCTCAAGGGAATGCCTTTTTTGTGAATTTTGGGAACCCCATAAATACGAGGGGTTACTTCTTTGCAAGGGATAAGGCGATTCTTGGTATCATCATCAAAGGAGGAGCAGGCAACAAGCTGTCTTGACTTTTTTCAAGATTTTGGTACAAGGGTTGCGCGAAACCACTTTGTAACTATTGGAGTCAGAGAGAAGGTTAAGCATTTTGGACACATAGTCTTTTTTATTCAAAATGACCGTGGCATTGCCTTTGTCTGCTCTTGAGATGATGAGATCGTTGTTAGTCAAAAGTTTGTTAAAAGCATGAGCTTCGGATTTTGAGATGTTGGATCTAGGCGGTTTGGCATGTCTAAGTGCTATGGCACAATCCTGCCTAATTTCCTTAGCCACCTCAGTAGGGAGATTGCGCACTACATTCTCAATTTCAATGATGAAGTCAATATGAGGAATGGTGCGAGGGGTCAAAGCATAACCCAGGCCCCATTTTAAGAAGTTAAAGGCAAGGGGGTCAAGTGTGGCATCGGATAAATTGATGACTAACTTGTTCTCCCAATCATTCACCGTGATAAGGTTGGAGGTGAATATTTTTTCTCTCTTATTATTTTTTAATTCTTTCAATTTATGGTCTTACTTTATCTCTCTTGTCTCGGTCTTTGTACCCTTCTCTCTCCCCAACTTCTCACCTCTCTTCCTTTTAAGCAAATTAGGTCTGCATCTAACCTTTTCTCATCTCCTTAGCTCTTTATCATCCTGATGATGGATCACTGAGTGTGATCCGAAACGTTGATGAAAAAACTTAAACACAATCAAAATCCAGAAATCTCAAAATCTTCATCATTAATGGTTGTAACACTCCTCTTTGTTGTTGGTTCTAATAGTGAAGGTGTGTATTCTATATATCTCATCATTGCAAGAAAGGATAGATATAATATTGAATTTGCATGTGTTTAGCTAAAATAGAGCTTCTATGTAAACACCCTTAGTAAGCACCATAGCCCTTCTCACCATCTTGCACCCTCCACTCAATAAAATAATTTGCACACTCTAATCATTAAGCTTATTTATATAAAGTAGGCTATGTGAAAAACTAGGGATATGTAGTACACCATTGATCCCCTTCACTCTTCCATCAAAGATTCAAATCTAGACTTTTCCATGACCTAGAATATTTTGACTAGATTCATCTTTGAGTTGCATCTTTTAACCATCCTATTCTTCATATTTCAAGAAACAATCCTAATGTGAGGTCATTTCGAAAGAGGCATTAGATTTTATCAACTATGTACCATCTAACGCATGTTTAGCCAAGGCTACAAGAAAGGCATGAGTATCATCCTAGGAGGGATTTGCTTACTCATTATTAGATCATTCATTTTGGCTTCTGAGCTCATAATTTTTTTACTTGTATCTCTAATTTTGTGATTCTCGTAGTGTTGGAAAGGTATTTTTGATCTCTTTATCTCTATCCATGCAATTTTTCAAAAATTTACCTCAAATACATTTTATTTAGTTTTTTGTGATTTCATATTCTGCTTAATTACTTGGATGTCTTAGCGCCTAGAAATTATCTATTTTTGTAAGATGAATTTGTTTGTTTGCTTTACATGATTTGAGGTCATTAGTCTCTAATTTTATCATTTGAGGAGGTATCATGGGTTTTTATGTTCATCCTTTTCTAATAATCCTAGAAAAGGATAATTATGAGTCTTGGAAAATGGTATCTTGACACATCTCAAGTGAATTGATCTTTTTCCTTATCTATATAGATTCATACTTGCACCAATCATACCAAGGAATATATCAGCTTGGGGTATTATCAGTGATCATGTTGTAGGAGTGATTTATTCTAGTGTTGATTATGACACTATGTGTGATGTACTAGAAATTGATTGTCCCCACACACTTTAGACTTGACTTTGGGAGATCCATGGAGATTTTCATATCTCTCCATTCTCAAAGGGTCTTATTGTAGATTGTCTCATTCCATTTGATGATGCAAATTGCATACCCTTTGATGATGATACTTTAGAGGAATTTGAGTATATAATAAGTATTTCATACATTATGATGGCTCAAAGACTTGTCTTCATGTTCCCACTCTTCATATCAAGACCTAATATCCAACTTCTATTGTTCTTGATTATCTTGGTATTGCCACATTCTTGGCCCTTGTTAGTTCAGTGTAGTTGGACATTCATCCTCTTTCAGAAACAACTACTTGGGATTCATATCTTGAAAACATATCATCATTGTTTTTGGAGTCTCATATTGTAGATTTAGAGGATTATTTAGAGGATATTTATCTCCTTTTTCGTGAAAACCACATCATCACTTTTATCCCACCATCATCATCATCTTTAGAGTTTGTTCAACATTAATCTTCACAGGATTTTGGATTGACATTATAGCATTATGACACGTGGATATTTGAGTAGTTTTCAAAGGCACGCACCATTTGGATTCATATTCCCTATTCATCCAACTTACAGAACTGGCTTCTCTAATCACCATTAGATCTATTTATTCCTAAGAGGATAAATGTTGTTTGTATATAGTGGATCATGTTTTATTTTTAGGTGTTCATTATGGGCACTTGAGCTTTTTATTTTTTAGGTGGATTCATATTCTAATTTTCTCTCTACTACTAGGAGGACATTCATTTTACTTTTGTGACAAAATCAACCCTTAGGGGGTCATATTGAGTCCTCATTCTTTCATTCTTTCACTAATGTTAGTTAACAGATTTGTCACCATAGTTTATACTCTCTTGCCCATGTCAATGACAATTTGACTAATAGTGGAGTCACTTGCAATGGTATTTTTAAGTGCTCTTTGCTTATTTTACAAGGTGGAGCTACGTTCGAAAGATATGTAATGAATGAAAACAGGATATGCTTTTAACTAAAAAGTAGAAAAGACATACTAACATTTAACCATAACCATGAAAGTAAATGTGAAAGATTAATTCCAGAATGAAGTGAATGTAGACAAATAATACAAAGTTTACTTATTCCACACCCACAAATGAGAAACAAGAAAAGAATGGGCAGTAAACTCCCTTTCAACAGATAAGTTAATCTGAATTCAAAGTTTCATAAATAAACACATACGCAGCCTAACATAACAGATAAAACATTGAAGAATAACCACAAATAAACACAATTCATTTGCAATCAAAAGAAAAGATTAATAAGCACACAGTCTCAAAAATATCTTCTTTATTTCTCCAATGCAAAAGGAGTTCAAAGACTCGATCTCCTAGCAAACTGTGACTGGAAAGAAAACAAACTGCCCCTACTTCCCCTGTTCTAGAATAGCTAGAACAAAAGATCCCCCATAATGTCTGCTAATTACATACTTATAGATTTTCCCGGGAACCCTTTCCGTTTTGTAACCGCTTCTTGAAAGAGTTAAGAATTCTTTTATTTTCTCCCGTAACTGATTTTGGAAAATCCCACCGAACAAAATAGAGTTCAATATTTTTACCTTCTTGTGGGATAACTGCCTTTTGAACAGTATCTTCACATTAAATTTCCAGGTCACCTTTAAGAGTGACCTTTTAACTTCATGAAGTCCTTCTGACACATATAATTATCATAATAAAATTACCTTTTACCTCCTCAAGTTGTTATGCCATTTACATCAACATTATTAGAGGTGAAAACAATAGTCACACTTTCGGTAAGAATTAACATATGTGCCCACACCAATATGATCACCAAGTTTGAAGCAATATACATCAGAATCAACCTTATTGACCATATCAACAATTTGATGCCTTGGGAATTTTAAACTTGAATAATGGAGCAAATGTGCATTATGCTGCAAAATACCATTTGCAATGAAAAACCACACTACTAAGGAAAAGGCCATGTAAATCGTAAAATCAGATTATCAAACTTGTTACAGGCTTTCAATCTCCCTGACATTTCTGTGCTAGACAGATCATAGTTCCTGAATTTGTTATAACTCAAAAGTGGCATCGAGGTGGTGATAGTATTTTGCTTGCCCTTTATAATACCATTTCTCAACAAAGTGATAAATTCACACCTATTATCTGCTTCGGCCTGAACCTTCTTTAAAGCTTTTTAACAAATCCATTTTGTGCATATCCTGCGATCGGTTGCACTTTTTCTTTACACTGTGAATTGAAATGCAAAGCAGCGCTATGCCATGTCGGGCTTCACGATTATACACTGCATCTGCAGGGTTTATTATAATGATTGGGAGTTTCGTTGATCTTGCCAAAGTTAAATCATTGTCGAGAATTGATGGAATGATATAACAATGATACCGCAGCCTTGAAGCCATCTCTTCTCACCATTTATTTGAAAGATCTAATTAGTGCTTTGCCTTTGTATTGTCCTGTATTGATTGCATTCCATGAGACAAAGCTTCTTTGAGGCACACTGTCAAATAATTGCCACGCCATGTCCATGCTTTCACATTCTGCATACATGCTACCAGAGCATATCCAACGATACCATCGGTAAGAATCTACCTTCCATTGTGCTTCGATGCATATCTAATTTGGCGCGGACCAAGAAATCACTGGCAACAGTGCTCAACATCTGCGCTTGTTCAAAAACTATAAAAATCCTTATAACAAATCCATTTGATGTGTATCCTGCCATTTGCAATGACAAATCTATTAAAATATCTTGCAAACATCTCAAATCATCTTTTGGGGTCGCCTATCAAACAGTTCAGGCGCCAAGTCCATACTTCCACATTTTCCATATGTGTCGCGACATGTCGAGAAGTCAGGGGTATTCATAACTTCAGAACCTTGAAGTCGCGCCCTTTTGAAGTTAGGAAACTTATAAATCACCCGAATTTAAAAAGAGTTGAGGCTTTTTAGGGTTCAAAAACTTATAAAATTCCCGACACATAATGTTGCTTGTTTATAACTTTCAAAATTGGTGGGATCCCCTTAACATTTCCTTGAAATGTTACTCGAGACTGATCGGAAATAATGTCCCAATGATGCTTTCATTCATCTCTTTTGAAACCACGTTTTGGCTGAAAGACGAAAACTTTTGTATTTTCCACAGTATGACTTTGTTTTCTGTGAAATATGGATAGGAAGATGATTTGACTTCCCAAGCATAACCCATAAATCATTTCATCTCCAGCAATACGAAAAGCAAAATTTGGTCTCGTTTGCAAATTGGTGACAGGAAAATGTGAAGTTTAAATTTTTGCAAATGGTAAGGTATTTTGGCATAAAAACTGGACAGATAGGATAAAGTGAGGTCATGGTTAAGCTCACAAAGGATTTCGCACCAACTCTTTCATATTTGCAAAATTAATTGTTTTTTTTTTTTTGTGATCTCGCAGGGTTGGGATGTGTAAAGGAATGCACTAAATTTTTAAAAAATTTCAAGTTCAAATTAGGGGGATAACAACTAATAAATTTATTTCATATTCTCTCTTTTAGAGAGGAGTTTTTTCCCATGTGATTTTCTTCTTTTCTCTAGTTATGGTTGATTTTATTTGTTTGTACATTAGCACATCATTAGGCCTTGTAGTTGGGACCCATCCATACATCCATCATTTCATTCTTCATTAAGTTTTTAGGGTATCCCTAAGTTGACCTTGAGGGGGGGTGTTGGAGTAATTAGGTAATCACCTAATAATTAATTAATCATTAATTAATTTTTAGGCCTCTTTTACTCTATTCATTTAAGATAAACTTGGAAGTTGTTTTTTAATTATTGGATTCAACTAATTATAGGTCATGTTATCTCATTGCATAAGATGAGGACACTTGTCATAGTCTAATCTAATCCTCACCTAGGATTTAATCTAGTTTCACTTTTTCTTTTTCATAAGAATTCATCATTCATTGTAATCAATTATTTAAATTATTGCATCAATATAATTTCTTAGATTGTTCAACAAATTCACCTTGCTTAATCTCTCTTTGTGATAGGATAATTGCTTGTAAGTGATTTCTATGAGTTGTGGGCTTCACTATCAACTCCAACAAGAATCACTCTTCTTATTTTTCTTTTCCTTGGAGTCTTCTTTTAAATGGGTAGGCTTATCTTCATTCTAACATTTTCCTTAGTCTTACCTTGAAATTTATATTTCACGTGGGATTTAGATCTAGAGTTATCTCACTTCATGTCCTTCTTACATTTTCTCTTTCTATCTCCGATAAATAGATTGGGCTTACCTAGAAAGTTTAGAACTATTTATTCACATCTTTGTAAGTAGTGATGTAGCCACCTCATCTATTTTTAATTTGGTGGTAGTGCTCCCAATAGCTATAACAAGGTGGTCTGATGAATCTAGTAAAGAACATAAAAAATTCATACATTGATCCTCCTCTATATTCACTCCAATACAATGCAACTAGGTCACACTCATATTGAAAGAATTTATATGTTTGACCATATAACTACCATTCTTCATACTAAAGGCCATATAGTTTTTTTTCTTAGTAACAACTTGTTTACCAGGGATATAACTTGATAAATCTCCCCTAGTTTTTTCCAAAGGTTTTCTACATTTGAGTCTCTTTATGTACACTTAATAATACCTTGAATTATCCAAATAGAGTTAATAATACTCTTATCTTTGTTGTCTAATATTTCCTAGTCTTCTTGTTTCATTATGGTAGGTTGGATTTGGAAAGCGCAACCCACAAATCTCTATCCATGAGCATATCCTCCATCTTGAGCTCCCAAAGCTTGAAGTTTGTGTTTGAGAACTTCACCATATTTGCTTGATGTACTTATCATTTTCCTAATTTAAGATAATTTTTATATAAGTTCCTACTCATTCCATGATTATTATAAAAAACCATTTTCTCTAACATCTAGAATTTGAGGTGATCAGGCTCTTAACATCAAATGAAAGGAAGCAAAGGGGAAAAATATGATTCCTACGCTAATCTATGAGAGGATATATGTATAAAAATTAAACTAATCAAATATTTACAAGAAAATAAACCCAAAAAAATATATTATAACAAAATGAGTTACATTGGAAAATCCTTTCGGGAGAAAAATCCCACACTCCAAAGAAAATTAATGTATTATTCAGTAATCAAATGTTGTTGATATATTTGTGGAGTCTAAGCCTTTATAGAGGTATCACCAACTTAAGATTTGGAGTAGTTTTGGAAGCATAATAATATGTACAAAACTTACTATCAAAACCTCCATCTTAAGCACCCAATAAAAAAGAAAACACAATACATAAAATCATCATTTGTTAATTAGGAAACCATAAGCTAAAAATACCTAAAATATGGTGGCCAAATCTATAGATAAAAATGCAACACCCAAATCCCAAAATGAGTACTCAAGCTAAAAATAACATATTCCTTCCAACTACCATAAGCTCATCATAACTCACCCACCAACTCAAGTGCTCCATTTTGGCTCCATTATCTCCATTTGAATATGTCTTACGACTTGTCAAAACATATGTCATAAGTTGTTCAACAAGTGTAATTCCCTCTTATAACTATTTTAAGTATCATATATAAATGTTTTACATTTCCAACGTGGGAGGCCCAACTTCCAAAGGTCATAACTCTTGATTTGAGAAGTTGTTTATGTTCATTTTTTAACATTACTAACCTCAAATAGGTATATGTATCAATATCCCTAAAAGTGATGTTGAACTGTCTAGAATTATTTTTGGGGCCTAAAATGAATGAGTTTTTCTATTTTATTGCTTGAAAAATATATTTTTTAAATTTTAAACTCTGCGAGAGCTTGAGACACCTTTCTAACACTCCAAACTATTCAAAATCTCCCAAGTCTCCCCCATATTATAATAATCAATTCCTTCTTGACTACTCCTACTAGGTGCTCAAATATTTCCTTTACAGTTGTAAATGTGGTAAGTGAGACTAGACCACCAAATTCAAGCCTCATGGATGAAAGAGACTCATAGTGATCAAGTGAAAAATCTTGGCCAAGAAGGAAATTTTCTTGAACATATTTTTTTATAATAGATTTAACCAAAGCCAAGTCCTGAATAAGAGCCATGAGATTGGAGATAAATGCCAATGCAATTTTATTAATAATCCTATTTCTATTAGTAGCTTCCAAACATTCAATCTCCACAACCTCTCTTGTGGAACTTTCAATTGCATAAGATTTCATAATAAAAATGTATTTATTATTCATTCATAGACTAGGCTAATGAAGGCCAAGTCTCATTTATCCATAGAGAGATGAATGCATAGATGCATGCCTTCCAGAAGTAGAAGTAAAAAAATTAAGCTTAGATGCTTGAATTTGTGAGAAAAGGGGATATATGTTGCATGGAATATTGAACTAGTTCATTAGATGTGTGAAGTGTGAAGAGTGAAGAACTTAGAGTGTTAACTATCCCATATCCATAATTTATGAATTCACACCTCAATTCTAGTAAGAATTATTGCAAGAGACAACAATTTATGAACAATGTATAATTATTTGATTATTTTCAATGATATCCCATTTCATTTATATTATAGCCTAAGCTTTTGAATCATTTCTTACCATTATGGTTTTGTTACTTCAACTACCGTGAGCTTATCCAAATGTTATGTAACACCATTTGCTTCTTGTTAGCAACAATTGAAGGTAAAGAATAAAATAATCAAGCAATGACCAAGCTTCTGATAGAATATTTTCAACTTTCAATTGTGAGACTTTGTTTTAGATAGCATAAAATATGATCATAGAGTCTCCTTTAATGTGAAGATATGTAATTATAACTTGATGTGCAATTTGGAGATGTAACGATTTATCCTCAATATTGGTTCCTCTTGCTAATTTCTTGGAGGCATCCCATATAATAATTCTTGGATGGTCTCTAATTACACATTATGCTTTATAAGGGGCTTGAATTTTCCTTATTTGTAACATCAAAGTTCATTTTGAAGGAACCATAAGGGGGAGTCCACTTAATGTTTCTCCTTTTCATTGAATCTAGTTTAACTTTGGTACCTGACCTGCACAGTCCTAACCATTTATTCCTAATTAATTACTTTTGTATAAGGATTTATTAATAAAATCATAAGATTAATATGCATTTCAATTCATCATTTTTTCTAAATTGGTTTATCCCACATGCTTCGAAAGTAGTAGTCCCTTTTTGTATAATTATCATAAATAAAGAGTTTGATGGTAGAATGGATCATCCATGAATTATATTGAATTGATCATTACTCTAAGAGGTTGTTTCCTCAAAGAGGCTAATAATATATTTTAATGTGAATATATCATTTTAATGCAATATTATTCTTATGTTTACATATGTAACAAATATTTTATATATCTATTATTTAGTTCATTTCTTGTAGAAAGGACCAAAACATTTGGTATTAGAGTTCTCTCCTAGGCTATATTTTGTTACAACATATTATGTTTTAGGCCTTATACAAATATCCACCATATCCTCTCACCTCACCCTCTTGGGATCTTGGTGATTAGAAGTGGCTAAGAAGAAAAAACACTAAGCATGCTCTCACCTCACCCTCTTGGGATCTTGGTGTTTAGATTTTTAAGGCAAGTTTTTGCCAATGGAGTAGTTCCCTTTATATTAAAATCAACAAAATTTACAAAATTTTATTCTTTTAAGCTTGTTGTAATTATTGATAACCTAATGTGGTCTAGTGTGAATCAATAATTGTAGACCACAAGCTAGCTCATCCATTCTCTCTATTTGGCTGAGAGAAAGTAGATCAAGCATATAACTAATAAAATTTGTATACTTCTCCATGTTATTTTTTTATTATTCCTTCATGATATATCTCAATGGATTTCTCAAGGTATTTGGTATGCCTGGCCTTCACAATATCAATGGTATCATCAATGCATTGTTTCCTTGGTGCTTTGTTGAAGGTTGATATGGTTGTGATAACATCCCACACTAGGTTGGTGCTTTTTTGAAGGTTGATATGGTTGTGATAACATCCCACACTAGGTTTCTTTTGAGGAGAGAATTTCTCAATAGTTTCCTCAACTCTTCCTTCCTAATGTGAGTATAATGGTGGATTAAAATATTTCTATTATTACTTCATATGTGTATGTGACTTAAATGCAATCTACTCATTTTGAGTACTTATTGAATCATCATTTTCATTACCATGGAACCTATTTTTGGAATCCTCTTGAGTTGGTCCATCCACCCATCTTGTAAACATTGACATTTTGTGCTTGAACTCCAAGAACTAGTGGTCATATTTGGTTTCTAAAGTTTTAGAGCTCCATATATAGTGATGCAAGAGCCACTTTCATCACATTTAAATTCAACATGAAGAAAAATGTGAGACTCAAAGAGGAATTAGGCGATCAACGAACATGCTATGTTTCAAGATGGCAAAGACTTTTCTATAGTTATGATTTATTCTAGTCCTAGCCAAGATCCTACATCTTTCAAGACAATCATGCTTGGTTCATATTTTGTTCCTTGCTTAGCTAGGTGATCCACCACTATGTTTGCTTCTCTGAAGACGCACGATAGATGGTGAAGTCATTGATTTTTCCAAGTAACTCATTGATTTGTTCTATTCCATTTGAAATTTTCTAGTTAACTACGTTGTTTGATAAGATGGACTTTATTGTGATTTACGAATCACCTTTTATAGATCTATTAAGGACACTTTTTCAGGAAAAAAGTATTCCTTCGAGGAGAGTGACACACTTAGCGTCATTATTCATTCCTTTAGGGAGTATTAGGGTAGAAACCTTATATTGATAGTTTTCAAATATAAAAACATGATTGTTTTTGGCTAAGATGGATTCTCCATATAGGTTCTAATGAAGGGTGAGAGGGTTTCCCTCCAAAATTATGCCATCACATAACCTCTATATACACTCTTGTGCTTACACATACCCTTAGGTATATTAGAATACCCTCTAGGTGTTTAAAAAACTAGCCCCAAGATTCTATTAATCATTTAGAAATTTTGGCGTATTTGTAAACAATATACCCCAATAAGCTACTCACATTGTACTTGATTCATCTAGAGTAGTATAACTATATGGTCACAAGCTAAGCACTCCCTCCAAAGACCTTCATTTTTTCCATTCCATATTCCCACCCTAGTCTATTTGGAATTGGACAACACCACTACTAATTATTATTGTGATTAACTTTGGAAAACCATATTTTACAATTTTATTATGATTAGTGGGATTTATTATAGTTTCTAACTATATTATGATTAGTGTGAATATGTTTAAAGAGGTTTTTAATAGCTTCTAGTTATAGTTTCTAACCATATTATGATTAGTGTGATTATGTTCAAAGGGGTTTTTTTATAGCTTCTAGTTTGATTGTGATAAACATGGCTATTTCTCTACATTAGATATATGCTATATTGAGATATAAATTATAAATACTATCCACATTTCCAAGCCACAAATATCTAAAATTTCAAAGTAAACCTTAGGTAAAATGTGGGTATTTTATTTTTTTATCATTCATCTATTTAACTATTTATGACCATCTCTTCAAGCTAATCACTTTTGTGCAAAAAAATGGCATATTTTTTTTAGCCACTTTGGGAACCCTCCTACTATTGAGAAACCTATTGACTTGGAGGAGTTTAAGTTTCTCATCTCTCCCATTACTAAGTTGAGGTTAATTTCCTATAGATCATGAACCATTCCATTATTTCTTTGATGATATCAACTCTAGTTCTCACTCTAGTAGAATGCCTTGGGGACTAAAACTTGATTTCCATAAAAATTATGGTACAAACCTTGCAAGTTACATATACTATATTGAGAAATAGTTTACTCTTTTTAGTGATACTTGGAGGGACATGGTCCCTATTTCTTCATTCAATTGGGAAAAAGAACTAATCTGGTAGCGCAAATGGTATAAGAAGGCCAACATTGTGTTGGAGATCAAAGTTGTTGGCCCCAAATCCCTAAGGCTTGATAACCTTCTAAGTTCTAGGGGTGTCAAACTTGGAAAATGATTCAATGAAGGGCAGGATAACAACTCACATTCACCATTCAAAAGAACTCAATCCACTTTCCTCAACATAAATCCAACTCTAGGCTTGATCTTCACTCTTTCACTAGGTCTTCCTAGTAGGTCAACAGGCCAACTTTTCTTCACATAACTCTTGACTTTCCAAAAAAAACCCTCTATTTTTAATCACCAATCTAGGCACCTTTTAAGGTCCTCTATCACATATCTAAAACTCACTACCAACTCTTTTGGAACAATGATCTCAAATCTGGCCTTTTACGTTGAACCAACACTCAATTAGGCCTCTTTTTCAAAGAGACTCATCTCAAATATCACATCCAAACTTTTAAACCTCTTGATAGGAAATGAATAGCCAAAAAAACTCCAAAATATCCAACTTTCAGGTCTCTACTCGCTCATTCAGACCCCATTATACAAAACCCTCACTTTCTTTTCAATTAACTAGAGCTTATTGATTCTCTCATGCCCTGACCTCACACAAACTCCAAACCACTATCAATAGGCCTTATTCTGATTTTACATGCTTATTTTATGCTTCTCTTATGCTTCCCTCAAGTTTCTATGACGCTTCCTTCACAAACCTCTCTTTTTCCACTTGTTTTCACCCTTTATCAACTAGGGTTTCTTACTCTTTCTCACAACTGACCTCTTCTAACCTCTCAAGCCTTCAAAAAATATCTAAAAATACCTAATCTCATAGATCTCATGAGATTCCATCAGATTCTCAATCCCTTTCTTCAACTTACTCACTCTAGCCTTGCTCAAAAGGCACAAAATTTGAGTTTTTCACTAGGGAAACGTGAAGAAACTCTCACAAAATCTCCACCAAAACAAAATATTAACTCCTAAACCCACCACTACATTATTCAGGTCCATTCCACCAAGAAAAAATTGTTACAAAAATGTGGAATGGCTTATTAACTCATTTTAGCAATCAAAACTCTTACACCCCTGTTTTAGACCAGTTTAGAGAAATCAAACCCCCAAATGTTAAAAACTCAATATCAAACACTAAAAAAAAATTAAAATTGATGAAAACTCCTATTTCTTTCAATTCTTATGCATTTCAGATGATCAACCACCTGTACGGAACCTTACACTGGCTGGTAATAGAGAAAATGTACAAAAATAACAAAAAATTGTGATCCTTTATTGATGTTTCTTCCACAAATTCTTCAACAACAACTTACAACGATGGATCTCACCTTTTAAAACATCTTCCCAACCAATTCAACTTCCTAAAGCGCATCAAATTTCCTCTACAACTACCTTGTCCCTTAGCATTCCATGCCTTTACATTTTTTGCATTTTTTACAATATTTGAAATTGACAACTTTTTGCAAACTTAGCAACTTTTCACCTATGACCCTAACAAGACTCATAAAACCATAAAAACTTTACAAAAGGGCCTCATAAGGCCTTATTCAA
Source organism: Sequoia sempervirens (assembly GCA_007258455.2). Lineage (NCBI taxonomy): Eukaryota > Viridiplantae > Streptophyta > Pinopsida > Cupressales > Cupressaceae > Sequoia > Sequoia sempervirens. The sequence goes on along the minus strand of VDFB02193867.1, from coordinate 570,347,684 downwards.
CTTTCTCATGACTAAATTCCTAACTAGACTCAAATTCATGAGGTGGAGCAACTAAGTGCTTTGCACTAGAAAATCACCACAAACCTATATTCAAGTTGGGAAACTAAGAACCAATGATTGAGGTGGGTAAGACATCCTTCAATCTTAGTTCTACAAAACTAAGGGGTGTTTCCCCTAAGACTCCAAACTGATGATTTGAAACACTGCACAATATATTACAACAAACTATACCCATTGGACAATGTATCCCAATACTAGTGTCACAATATACCTATATGCTAGTTTGGACAAGTAAGGTTGACCATCTTCCTAACATATAACCTACCATATTAGCATCTAAGAATGATTTTATGACACACCCTTGTATTGCAATATTCACTTAGACATGACAATAAAACACATATAAAGTAAAACTTTAAAGGTTGTTTGTGTTGATGTGTTTGGAGTGTGTTGAGGATGATAGGAGAGAAGGCCAATCACAAATTGGTGCCTTTATCCATTAGGCATTGGAGTCTCTAGATTTAACCAAATATGCAATAACTAAAAACAAGATAATGACTTAATCAAGTCACCATAAAAGACTACGCTTTTCCAAATATACAAGCAAGCCAAGATCTACACATTCATTTAGAAAGACAATAGATAGTTGTAGATTATTAAGAGAGGATACTTAGTAATCCTTAAGCATACCCATACATTTCTTTTATTATATTGAAAAGATATTATGCAAAATATTTGCATAGATTTTGTAGGCTTCTGGTTGAAAAACTAATCAATTATACATCTAGAAATGCATACCATACATGAGGATACACTCGACTAAGGTTGATTCTTTCTTTAATCATTCAATCTTTAGGTTTACACATGTTATTACAAATTTGGGATCAAAACAATATCATTACAATACAAAAAAAATTAAAGCCAAAACTGGATATTGAAACCTAGGGTTTCCTATGAATACTTTCTTCTACTAGCTCTGTAACTACTCTCTTCTCTTCTCTTCTCTTTGTTTATGACCAAAATTAGAACCTTCATAATGAACACAAAAGTGCAATTTATACTTCTGCAAGTTGTAAAAGAGGAAGGGCCATAAATAGGGTATGAAACCCTAGAAAATCACATGCAAACATGTGGACATCCAAATTTGAGAAGAAATCATGCCACACATGTCTCAACAACCATGCCATTTCTCCACAGTAATGGGCACATAAAAGTGGAACAAAAGCCCCATGAAATTAGTAGCAAATCATGACCAATATTGGATCTTTGACAAAAAGGAGGCCTAGAAATCATAAATAACCATGGGCACCATTTTTTTCCACTTGGAGTTGTTGAAAAATGCATTTAAGATCATCCCTATAGCCCCAAGAATCAAATCTAGTAGTTGAGAAAGTTGTTGTAACATTAATGGGGAAAAAAGTGAAAATATCGTAGTGTCCAAAAGTTCGACTGGGTTCTAAACACCCAACGAGATCATAGGAATGAAGAAATGGAAGGGCGAGAGAAAAATAAAAAATTAGATTCAGGCTATTGAGCCAAAATTCCAAAAGTTTGAAGTATCAACAAGGAAGAAAATCAGAATCAAGAAATCGAAATAGATTTGGACTTTTAGACCAAAAATCTAAAAGTCCAATAAGTTCTTGAAACTCCAATAGGAACTCACTTGGAAGCAAAAGTAAGTCAGAAGCAAAAGGTCTAAATGGATTAGGACCTTTCTGACCTTGGTCCAAAAGTCCTATCAGGACTTGAAGTCCTAATGGGGTAATATAAGAAAGCCAATTGAGATTGAGAATCCTGATCAAAATTGATCCTTTCAGAACTAAGGTCTGAGAATCCCGTTGAGACTCGAAGTCCCAAATGGATGAGAATAAAGGGAATACTGATCGAGATCGGGAATGGACTTGGACCTTCATTCAAATGTCTATTTGGGGTCTAAAACCTTGACAAGACTCAAAGGAGAAAAGAAAGAAGAAGGAAAAAGGCTAACTTTTGGAAATTATGCAAAATAGGTTTTTGACTATAGCCCAACAAAGGGGTAATGCAACCACTTGAGGGACTTGAGAATGATACAACAATGAAATTTCTCAAATTGGCCAAAAATTATGGGGAGCACAAGGGGACAATATAAAACATTATAAACTCATTCAAATTTTATAGGTGCTAACACATTGAACTTAACTAGACTAAATTCATAGAGCTTATTTTGGTTTACTTGAATCATAGTGATTGTGAAAATTTTATGGGAGCTTTAGCCAAAATACAAAAATTTTATTAAGTGCATGAATTTCAAACTAAATTTGAGAAACTTTTCAACCAAATAAACAACTTGATAGATTATTTCTTCATAGGTTGTTTCATAAGTGGTCTTAGGGAGGAAATTTAGGTTGACGTAAAAATATTCAAATCTAAGGATTTATGGTGACCACAAGTTTGAGAAAACATTTTGAAGATAAGTAATAACTTAGTGTCACTTCTCCAAGTTCACCCCATTCAAGTCTAATATGATGAATCATCCCATCTCCACTCACAACCCATGATCCATGCTTGTCAAATGCCTCATTAAAGAATAAATGTGAGCTCAACAGAACAAAGGGTTATATTATAATGTGATGAAATTTTTATTCCTTGACAATATTGTGTCAAACAAAAGATATATTTACTTGATGTGGAATCTCCACCTAAGGTAGAAGAATGGGAAGATGTCAAAGAAGCTTGGGAAGATGAGTAATCCTTAATTGAGGAGGCAACTATCAACAAATATCATAAAATGTCTATGCATGAATTAGTTGGAATCTCAATTCCCCAAATCGTGAAGGTTAAAATGCTTTTTAAGAAATAGGCTCTCACAATTCTCATTGATTTAAGAAAATTCATAATCTTATTGACCCTAAACTAGCCCAATAAGTAGAATATTTTATCCATCCTTGTTCTATATTTGAAGTAATGATTTATAATAGTGAAACCTTAATTTGTAAGGGTTAGTATAGAAATTTACTCACATATCAACAAGGGACTGCATTAGTGTGAAAAGTATTTTTACCTAACTAGTTAATTATCTTACCTAATGGTCCTACGAACACTACACTTAAAATCACTTGGAGATAACTTTTTATCTTTTGTTTGATCTTGTATTTACTCTACGTGTGTCCCCACACTTGTCTTAAGTGTCCCACATTTGTCTCATTTCTATGGGTAATTAGAATTTCTATCCTACCTTCTTGCCTCCTCATCCTTGCCTTTATATGCAAGCCTCTTTTGTACATTTATAGTTGCTTTTATATGATAATATTTTATCTTGTAATTCTTGTTTGTATAATTATTGATCTTGGTTTATCCAACACCCCTAAGATGAAGAGAGAGAAGATCATGGACACACCACTAATAAGGCCAATTATTACATGCATACAATGGATATCAAGAAAGAAACCAACATTCACACAAGATTCATGCATGGTTTCTTAACATACAATTGGATATAATCAATATGATCAAGCAAGAAAGATGATAGTAACTAAAGCATGAATGAGTTTTCCCTTTGGTTATTCAAAACCGATCTAGGAAGTGAAGTAGATTACATAGGTTTGATAGTGAGCATCCACCTTGTATATGATTTTTAAAATACCAGGGACTTCTTTAGTAGTTGCATGCATACAAAGAACTCCTTTGATGCTTACACCTATATAAGAAATTTATTTAGTGCCTACACTCATGTAAGAACTTCTTTAGTAGAACTTAAATTGTTCATTATCTTTCACTAATATAATATGTTTAATCATGTTTTAGATTTAATATTCATAAATAAATTCACATTATTCAATTTTATACAAGCGGCTTCTTCAATGCTTTCCCCCCTCTTCCCAAGAATCCTTGAGTAAATAAGCCACTCCAAGCCTCCTATATGTATCCTCTAATTGTAAACAATAAAATGGTTCGCCTTCTTCAGAAAGCGCCAAGGATGGGTAAGGTCTAATTTTTCATACAAACATGCTTCCTGATGCAAACATTTTATTTGTATGGGACAAATCACAATTCCACATAACAATTATATTTCAAAAATCCCAAATTTTAAAAATAAATAATTGAAAATATTTTTATAAATATCTAGGTACAATAATTTAAGGATCTTGAAACTACCTTTCTAAAATTTTCTCAAAATTGAAAACATGTAAAATTTAAATTCTAAACATACCCTTATGGTCTAAATCTACTCAACATCATAATTTTCTAATCACATACATTTTTTTGGTAAACATTGCTATGGATTGGATAGGAAACTCATTTTTCCTAAAATATTTTTCCTACAACAATGAAATTTTATCTAATAATTAAAATTCAACAACACGTATTAAGCGTTATGCCTAATCCCATGAAAGGAAAGCATGTTCAACTCAATTCCATTTCCTGATAAAGAAACTACTTAATTTATTAACTATTTGCAAATACTAAAAATAAAAAAGAATGAAGAATACCTTTAACGCAATCCAAAGCCAACAATGAAGTTCAAATCATCTATACACAAGCCATCCATACCATAGTCCAAGGTTTTCCAATTACTATACAAATCCAAGGTAGGTTTTCAAGAATACATTCCTTCTTTCTTTTTCTCTCTATTTTTTCAAAACATAAGATGCATAGCAAAAATACCATCTCTTTCTAAGATAAGCCAAAAAAGGTAGAAAAAATATCTCATAACTATTTTTCTTTTTACATTGCAATCTTTCACTTATAACTAACATCTAAAAGAGTTATTTCTATATTTTCTGTAAATAAATCTATTTCCCCCATTTATAGTCTCAACCTTTTGATGTAAAAGGTTTTGTGTCCCTTCAAAACCTATTTTTCCCATGTAATCAAAACAAATGCCAAATATTTTCTCCAAATGTATGCAAATTCAATTAACTTAATTAATCCAATTGTATAGGAGGGAATTTTCACCCCTTGTACAAATTCTCCTTTCACATACCCTCACCTTAGAAAATCAAATCCAAAGGTGAAATTCCACATCACCCACCTGCCTTCCATCCACTTGGCATTCATCCTATACATCAGTGAGAGAATATTTGTTGAGGACAAAAGCGCAACACATCGACATTTGTGTGGCGCATTGTCGTCCCTAACGGATTCCTACGTCTGAAGTTGGAAAAGGCATTACACACCCGATTGGGGTCAAATTGTAACACCCCTCTTTGACCAACCAACCCAAAAATGCCTTATTCCTTCTCATCCAACCTTCAAAAACATTCATTCTCACTTCATTCATCCTCTAGCAATTCTCTAGACATTCACATTCAATCTCTCAAGAAAATTCTCACTCTCAAGCAACATTCTAGCACTTCATCTTGACCATTGCAACAACATTGACACTCCAACTCCACATTGCAATTGTGATGCTATCATAGAAGTTGTGGGATTGGAGTCTTGTGAGACCTCCCTTCATCACCACTACAACTGTGGTGATTTTTCCAAGTCCACACCTTGCATTCTCCTCCATTGGCTAGTGAGCTTTTAGGTGGAGGTGGTTGTAGATAGGGTAAAAATCAGCAGATTTAGAGTATTGAAAATAATAACCTAATTAATTCCTATCAAGCACAATAGAGTACGAAATAATACGAAAATCACAATAAACAGCACAAATGCAAACCGATCTCCGCACTAATTCGATTTATCTCCATTGCTCTTCTCCACCTGCATAAGAATGTGAGATTTTGAAGGGTTGACAATGGAGGAATGTTGAGTGCTCATTCCTGCAGCATAACGACTTGACAATGACAATGACAAATAGAGAGAATGATAAATAAAGACAGAAGACTGATTTTGACAGAGTCTGGATGCTAGACGAATCAATCCCCTAAATGGATTGCGAGAGGCCGTATTTATAGAGACGTGACGTTGACGAAGATAAGATTTGACAAGATTCGACAAGGATTTGATTTTTGATAAAAGAGGAAATACAACGAGATGAGATAAGATTTCAAAAAAGATGGAAAGATTTCATTTCCTGTTTTAAAGGAAATAAATCTTAAAAAAGACGAGAAGATAATTGATGAATTATCTAATTAAATAAATTAATTAGATGCACATGAGCTTCAATTTTGGAAAGAAAGCGACAAGATCTTTTTAGGATTTTATTAATTAAATAAATTTTGGATTTATTTAATTAACATTGAATTTATGATTTCATTAATTAAATAATATAAATTATTTAATTAATATTAGAAGAATGAATAGAAATGATTTAATTAATTAAATAATATAAATTATTTAATTAACATTAGCGAAATGGATGGATTATGAATATGAATTTAATTAAATAAATAAAATTTATTTAATTAAATAAATGATGCTTAATTAAATAAATGATGACATGGGTACCTAGGGCAAAGCGTGCTACAAGATGCCTAAATGATGTAATGCCGAGACAGGTGTTGCAAGAGGACAATTTTGGGTGTCTACATTTTGCCCCTCTTTGAGATGATGTTCGAGATGATGTGATTTGTGTCGAGTAACATCATTTCAAAGAAACTAAGTTATGGATAGAGAAAAATGGATAATGATATCAGAATATGATGATGCCCCCTCGAGAGGATAGGCGGGTTGAACAAACACGGGTAGGCTCTCGAAATGAAAGGGATGGGTCAAGAACTAAAGATGAAGGAATGGATGATACGTTATGCTGCAATGAAAGATGAGCAACCATGATGTTTGATATAGCACTAGACGTTATGCACCAAGATATAAGGACCAAGGTGACGATGTGTCTCATGCCCCAGCATAATACAACCTTGTCTAGACGTATGAGGAAGTAGACTTAGAGCATTAAAGTCCTAATGCACAAAAGGTATTATGTGACCTTAGATGCAAAGGATAATGCAAAAAGATATTCCAACACACACAAGATATGAATATTAGCTGGAATGATATGGATTTGATACAAATGCAAGATAAAATGATAACACACACAAGCAAGCAAGCAAGCATGCACAAATGATACAAAAACAAACAAGGTATTGCCCTTGTCAAGTTGTAAACCGTTGATTGATTGACTGATTGATTGATGATGGTGACTAATGATGATAGTGTTGTCATTGTGGGGAAAGACATATCCCTAGATCAACACAAGGATGACTGACAATTGATAGATTGACTTTGATTGATTGGGTTTACAACAAGATTAGGATTAAGACCAAAGGATGTGATTGGATAATTTGACAAGATTGATCGACTTGATTGATATGGATTGACTTGCATTTGAATTATTGCTTGAATTTTTGTTGGCTATTTGATTTTTTTGTATTTTTGGGGATATTTTGATTTTTTTGTATTTTGAAATGTTTTGATTTTTTTTTTTGGACTTTTGGAATGTTTTGATTTTTTTGGACTTTTGGAATGTTTTGAGGTGTCAAAGGATGAAAATTTGAATAGCCTTTGTGCTAGATACCAATGAGAAGGGGAAAACCAAGTCTAGGTGCAAGGGTGGGTGATGGGATAAGGGATAAAAGGCTCATGATAGATGGATGGATGGTATTGATGTATGCATCATAAGATAGCAAGGATGTGATCTCCAAAGACTATGTCGCATAGGAATAACATGCCCTATTTTAGGTACAAGACTTAGGATTTTTCTAGAAATTTTTTATGACAATAGGATAATGACAGGCTTGTTTAGAAAGATGAGGTATGTCAAGAGATACTCAAAGCATGTTTCAACCTTTGCCCCTATATCTTCATCAAGATCAAAAGAAGAAGAGTGGATGAATGGACTTGATATGATAGGTATGTATGATGGCCAAAGATGGTAGGTAGGATGGAAATGATATGACAGGAATGATAGGTTGGATAGATAAGACATTGTGCCCCCAAGTGTAAGTGACATAGAAGATCAACCTACGCATGATGCCTGTTTGCCAGGGTTTCATCATGGTACTTATCCAAGGTGCCTGTTTACCAGGTTTTCACCGTTGGACGAAGGGATTTCTCTTTACTCTTTTTGTTTTATTCTTTCTTTTATTATTTTTGACTTTTTGACTTTTTGACTTTTGGATAGGAGGGACTTAAGTGTCTAGTTGCATGAAAGGTGATAGTCCCACTAGGGATGGATGTCATTGCATGGACCATGTCAAATGTCACTATGCTCATAGATGTTGGTAAGGGATGACATGAAAGGAAGATGGAGTAGGTAGATGATGGATTATGATGTGGATTATGGAGGACAATAATGGATTATGATGTAGATTATGTCTAGAAGATGATAGGGATTATATGGGACTTAGGGAAAAGATGAATGGGGAGGCTTAGCCAAAGCATGGACCATAGGAAGATGATGGTGGAGATATGTAGGATAATGAGTGAAGGGTGGGGAGATGGAGGTATGTGGACTTGGTGTGAAATGTAAAGGAACCATGACCAATGGTTGCACACATTGTGATAAACATTGAAGCTTTTGACGTGGACAAGGTGTAGGAAGCAATGGAGATGTTTTCTTAGGAGATGGTGGATGAAGTGCCTTAGGTACCCACATAGACTTGATATTTGTATGATTTTTGTTTGGCTTGTGGGATGGAATATGATATTTTTGAATGGAATGTGCATTTTGGATGGGAGGGGATGGTTGGGATTTTTGTGACATGGATGCCTCATTCGACTTGATTTCTTTTTGCTTAGGTACCCAAACCATTTTGTTTTTAGACTTTTCTTTTGAAGGTATGGGCTTATATAGCTTTTTAGATGTACTTGGCTTTGACTTTTTGAAATTGTATTCTAAGGCATTAAGACCTTTAGAATTTTTGACTTTATAAATAGAGGCATCCAAATTTTTATTTTTGAATCCCATGGGGTGGATGGAATGAGTGGAAGCTTTATGTTTACACAATGTGTGCATTTGTTGGTCATGACTAGGATATTTAGGGTATTTATGAATGATTGGAATATTAGGTGTTGGAAGCAATGGTGGAAAAGTTGATGGTGGAAGGTGTATGGTCACATGCTTTTGACACTTGTAGGATAATGGAGACGGAATCACAGTGTATGTTTTGGGAATATGATAAGGCTTGTGGTGAAAAGTGAACTTGGGATGCATTTTTTGAGATTGGTGTCCTTGGGGTATGCAATGGACAATGGGACTAGGTGTAGGTGGAACACTAGACACGAGTTCCTTATTGGAAAGACCAAGTGGATATGATGGAGGACTTGCAATGGGGTCGATAGTGGATGATGGAGGATTTAAAGGATCTTGAGTATGTTCATTTAGATCCACATTATTGGTTTGATCTTCTATACTAGCTTGGGAGGCAAGTGTCTCATCAAGGAAAGTGGATCTTGATGGGGTTTGGGTGGGATCATGAATGGCATAACAGTCAAGGAGTGGATCATTTTGGACTTCTTGGTCAATGGTAGGGTCTTGGTCAAAGATGGGGTTGTCGTGGATGATATAATTGGGATTGAAATCTTTGTCAAGGGTAGGTGTATTTTGGATGTCTTGCTCATGGATGGGTATAGGATCAAGTTTCTCATAAATAGCTTCTTCATAAGTAATATCTTGATCATAGAAAATATATACGTTATGGATGGGTTGGATGAAAGTGGTTTGATCTTGATTAGGACTAGGGCTTGATGTTTCCACATGCTTAGGAGTATACTCTTGACATACCTTTTGGGTTGCTTGAATGGAAGTGGAACGGAATGACTCTTGAATGGGATCAACATGTTCTAGATGGTCAACAACATGGAGACATGATGGAGGTTGAATTGGACTTAATGGGGAAGACTCTTGACTTGGCTCAAGGGGTTGTGGATGACACGGTTGGCTTGAAGGACTTGGCATGATATTTGAGGACTCTTTTGTATGTTCAAGTATATGCATTGAATGACATGGTGACAATTGATTCCTTGCTTGTAGCCCTTGGGTCACATCCTTCGTAGGTGTAGGGGTGGATGTAGGTAATGTCATAGGTTTACTTTTGAAATGTTTGAATTTAGGGCATTGATTTGATGGAGGAATAGATGATGGTGGGGGCAATGAAGAGTTTGATTGGTTAAAAGGTAGAGAGGCCAATGAATTAGGACTAGGACATGGTGGCTTATGGATAGGCATTTGATTGGATGGTGGTAAGGGTGCATGGACTAGATTGGTGTTCCCCTTGTCAAAGGTGTCATTAAGACTTAAATGATCTTGATGTTGTTGCCAAGGTGGACTTGGGAGGCTACGTTCTTGTTGTGATATGGGTGGATATGTTGATGTGGCATTGACATGATAGGTAAATGGGTTTGGTTGGCATGGTGATGAAAGTGACACATAGGATTGTGGTTGAATGTCTTGAGGTTGGAATGGTTTTTGGACTGGTGATAAGATTTGTTGTTGTGATGATGATGGAGGGGTTGAATAGGATAACGATTGTTGAAAGGTGGATTGGTATGGAAAAGGGTTGACATTAGAATACGTGTGATAGTTTGACGAAGGGGTAACATGATATGTGGATGGATGAGGTGGATATGATTATGTAGGTGACACATAGGATTGATGTGAAATGTGTTGATGTGGTGATTGGACTTGATAATGTGCTTGTTGGACTTGACAATTGGCCATGAGGTATTGGATTTGTGCTATGAGTTGTTGCATTTGAGGTGATTGGTTTGTTTGAAGATGTTGGATAATGTTATGGGCACTGTGAATGATTTGTTGTTTTGAAGGTGATTGGCTTGTTTGAATTTCATGAAGCATGTGAATAAGCTCTTGTGCTACGTCTTCCACTATTTTCATGGTGTAAAATGATGTTGATTGGATTGAAGAGATGATGATGAATAGGATATGATGTGGAATGACAAGATTGTATGATTTGTTTATTGGAAGTTTGACTTGGGAAATATCTAACACAAGATCTCACATGTAAATGCATGAACACACACACCAAGCACAATGATAAGTTTGTCTTCCAAGATTAGATGTTATGATTAAGAAAACACTTGAATACACAACAACAAGCCTTATGACTAGTCAAGTGGGGTATGGCCGATTAGGTCTCAAGTGAGTTTTCACAAGGTTGACTAGGTATAATTTGGAAGCAAAATCTTGCCAATAAGCTGGGAGAAAGGGGTAACCCACCTTTCACCTTCACTTCCCAAAGGTATAAAGTTCTTTGGGGCTTAGCTCAGAGTGACAAGATTTCAACTTCCAAACGAGTGTGTCTTTGGATTCACACTCTATTGAGGTCGTCCCTTGGAGGGGTGTGTGCTCCAAGCAGGCCTCCTACGAAGGGTAGGACAAAAGCAAACCAAATGAGGTGTTTTGGAAGATACACACACTTGATTCACACTCACAAAGATTAATTTCCCTTAGAAATAAAATGTGTGTAAAATAGTTCAAGCACTTGTTCTTTTTAGATCCCAAATCAAATGTGTATGAAGACAGTGATTGATTTTATGCCCCCAAATTGAAATGTGTGACAAACAAGATTAAGAGATTAAGGATGGAATGAGGGCACCTGGTTATTTTCGCTTTCCAAATTGATGCTGTGGATGATCCAATGCTATTCTAGCTCCTTTGATGCACCTACAAGCCACAAAATCAAGAAAGACCAAGTAAACTTGCATAGAAGAAAGCTACGTGAAAAAGATGAATTCTGATAAAAATTTGATTATGACACATTCACCTGATAATATTTGCACTGCTATGAAGGTTGTCTTGTCAGCTTTCTGATGAGTCCTCGTTTGTGAGATTTGAAGCTCATATGAAAAAAGTTATGATAAAAAGAAAAATAAAATGCCCTTTCTAGATTAAATCTAAATTAAAAACTTTTAAATTTAAAATCTAAAATCTATTTTTTTTTTTAAAATCCAATTTAAAAATCTAATTAAAAATCTAATTAAAAAAAAAAAATCTAATTAAAAAAATCTAATCTAAAGAAAATCTAATTAAAATCTAATTAAAAATCTAAAAATCTAATTAAAAAAATCTAATTAAAATCTAATTAAAAATAAAATCTAAAAAATCTAATTATAAAAAAAAATTCTAATTAAAAAATCTAATCTAGAAAAATCTAATTAAAAAATCTTATTAAAATCTAATTAAAAATCAAATAAAAAATAATCTAATTATAAAAAAAATCTAATTTAAAAAAAATCTTAGAAACTAACTATAAAAAAATTAAGAACTAACTTAAAAAGATGCTTTGTAATAAAATCATAAAGGAATGAAACCATAATGTTTCATAGAAGATAAAACAAAGTTTGCGAATTTCGCAAGGTAAATAGTAAAAGTGAATTGACTTTAACCCATTTGTCAGCCTATTTATAAGGTCAAAATGACATTCTTCAAACAAAGTCAATACTGGAGGCTCATTTGAACACCTTTGACTTCCTCGTAAGTTGCTTTAAACCATCAAGCTGCATAACTCCCTTCTTTAAAGGTTCATAGCTAATTCCCAAGGCCTCAACTATCTGCTTGGGCATGACTGCAGTGCTAGCACCAAAGTCGATCATGGAATTATGTAATAATTTATCCCCTATAATAAGAGTTAGGAAGAAGGGTTTAGGCTTCGACTTATCTCTAACCTTGGAAAGGGCTTCCGTTGTGCTATTTGTGAGAACTTTGGTAGGAGGTGATTGATCAACAACCTTTCCTTTGAGCGATTGTTCCTTTGGTTCAATGATTAGATCCTCCCGGAGAGCCCTTTGTAGCAATATCTTCTACTCTGGAATAGCTAAGATATCCCATAGAGACACTTTAGCAGATGATTTTTTCAATTGTTCCACCACATTGAATGGTGGCAGATTCAGAGGTTTCTGCTCCTTAGATTTTTTTATAACAATTTCCCTTTGCGGTGGACATTGTGGCACCACTGTGGAGGTACTAAGCGTCTAGTCAGAAGCACTTTTAGGCTGCAGACTAACTAGTTGCGGAATGACTTACTCACCTGTGAATCTCCTCCTTGAGTGAGTGTTGTAATCAGATTGTACTTGCGGTGTTTTAGACGTGGACACATCATTGACGAACACTGCCTCTTCCTCCTCCATCCATGAGAAGAGTGTGTGATTAGGAGCAATAGCAATTTATTGCTCCAGAGACATCCCTTGCATTTGAGCAGTGAGCACCGCATTTTCCATTTACAAAGAGGCATATACATAACCTCCATGTTCTGATGTTGCGCCTTGGCTACGTTGCTCTGCCACCTTTTGTTGTAGATTGCCACGTGGGAAATTTCGGGGCATATGTGAATCACTACAAGGGAAGCACCAAGGGTTGGTGTCATCAACTAAGTTGTTTTGACCCGTAGTTAGCTCTTTGCTCAAGCTTAGATTGGCGCTCTGTAGCGGAGTGGGTACCAACACTATTTGATTTGTTGTTTGTGCCTGCGGATTTGTGTGAGTGCTTGCTTGGAACTAGTTTTGTTGGTAAGAGGACCTTCTGCCTTGATAATTCTAATAGGTTGGCTTCGGAGGTGCAGCTTGGTTGTGCTTGATAACAGTTATCTCGTTGGCCATAGCATGCAACATCTCCTTGACGTTGCTTATATCTTCCTTTGAAGAACCGAATGCGAAAGCAACATTCTGTGGCATGCTCAGATATGTGTACATAGACAGGGGAAGAGTAGGCACAGTAGTAGACAACATTTCATGGGAAAAAATTGATACTTTAGGGAATATAGGCATGGTGGGCCGAGGCGGCAACTTTTTGGCGTTAATTAGATTGGTCTTTGCTTTAACTACGACACTATATGCATATGGTAGAGTGGTTCCGCCAAGTGACTAGATCATCATTGAAATGTTAGCGTTGATGGACTTAAGGTAGAACATGAATGCTAACTCGGCCGACGGGTAGATCGCAGTCTGAATTCTTTGCCAGGTTATGTGGAATTGGGCATTGAAGTCAGTCATGGCTTCATATGGGGCCCGTTTGATGATCTCCAACTGATGATATTATGAAGACCTGTCTTTGTCATTAGAGAATCTTTCATAAAATGGATCTCCGAGTTGGTCCCAAGTGTCGATAGTGTTAGGCTGCAGCGTGCGGTACCAATCTAGTGCCTTACCCTTGAAAGAGTCTACAAGCAACCTTAGTGCGACATTCTGGGCAGTGATTCCATGCACCAAACATACGTTTACAACATCTTGCAGATGTTCAGACAACGTCCGTGAGCCATCTTCGATGAACTTAGTTATAGCTTTTAAAGCAGCGACCAGGATAGGGGCCCAAATGGCGGGTGCTATTGGTGCAACGAGAGGAATTCTAGCATCCCATGCCACATAATTTCTATTAGCAACGGGAAACATGGCTAATGGTAGGGGCAGAGGAAGTAGAACATTCACTAATTGGGTTGAGGCCTGTACTGTCCCTAGTGGCGGTACTACCAAACTGGGATTATTTGTTGTTTAGGACCTAGTAACAGGCTGATGGCTCATACACCCTCTTTGAATTGAAATTCATTTAAGAAAGTCTCGCCGGGTGTGCCAAAAAAAGGAAACTATTGATGCCAAAAATTGGCAAGGTAACAACCTTTATGGGAAACTCAGTTAATGGGGGACCAATTTACGCTAAACTGAGTGACCTCTGAATTTTTAAAGAAGTTGACTTCTTCTGTAATTGGGGTTTTGAATGGGAAAAAGAAGCAAATATATAAAATAAAAATATAACTAAGGTGATGCGCCAAGATGTAGATAAGGGCACGGTAAATCTATCCTTTGGGATTGGATTCAAAGACTCGGTCAACGATCTGCTATGTTCCAAAATCACAAAAATCAAAGATAAAGATCTGAACAATTCATCTAATGACATAAAATGGTTATCACATACATTCACTCAAAAGAGGAGTCAAAGACATGATTTAAATCAACAATTTGTATTCAAAACCATAGAAGTTCTCGTAAATGAAGAATCCAGATAATAATGGCATAATATTAATGTCTTATCAAATAACATAAGAAAAAATAGAAAGGCCGAACAATGGCATAGTCTGAAAGTTTCATATAATAATCTAAAAACAATACTAGAGGCCTGGTGTCCCTCTCTAATTTTTTTGTATCTTCCAAACTCATTTTTTGAAGCGAGAAGCAGTAATTATATCCAACAATGCATTGCCATGCGAGCTTGTAATAGAAAAGATTATGTATCTTGAGCAATGATTTCTCTCGTCCATTGCAACAAAAAATATTTGAGTCATGGCATGTAGAGGCTTCCAAGCCAGATGCATCCCCTGTAAATGATGGCAGTGGTCCATAAACATCTCGTGCAGACAAGTGTCACTTCCCAACAGAGGCGGTTAGAACACATGGCAATATTTGCATATCGTTGCTCACTTTATCCTCTCTTGATGAACACTAACCAAGGGGATACATGGTGGAAGTTCACAACCCATGGTTCATTCCTTCCTTTCTTGGTTGAAAGCTTGCACTGGGATGACACGTAGCAACAATGCTTACTATCGGCGCCGTTTGTGGGGTCTACCAAATCTTTATGTGAATGGAAGCTATGTGGCATGCATGCGGGGCCCAACTAAAAAGTGAAGGGAAGTAGTTAAAAATAGCTAGTGGTGAAGACACGTGGAAGTATAGCGGGAGTCGGTTTAAGAGTGAAGGAATCCTTTGCTACGAGTAGTGCTAGGCGGACACATGGAAGCAGCTGATAGAGTATATCAAAAAGAAGCCCGGTGAAAGGCTAAGGGCCGCATGTTGAATATATGAGGCGAGGGATGGAACTTAGCAAAACACAAAAAACACTTAAAGGGAGCTTGAAGAATGTTACATTCACACTACCCATGGAGCCTATGCCCATTTGATATAGTACAAGAAAGGGTCCCTACGAGGAATCCTTTATGTATCAGCCTCTGTGGCCTCCCACCACTCCTGCTCCAAGAGCAGTGAATGGGAAGAGGCCCACCATCTCCCCCCGTTGTTCCTCAACCTCTCCCTCCTGCTCCCATCCAGGAGCCTATCCCTCCACTAGAGATGGATGTGATGGACAACCCTATGGCTGAGCAAGATCCTTCTATCCCTTCACAACACTTGACCTCTAGCTCAATGAGTTGTAGAAACCGCCTTGCATGTGAGCGCAAGTGCCGATGAAAGTATCTGGTGGTTGAACAGGTTTCTTTGCAGAAAAAGGAAGAGGAGATGACCGCCCCTACTTCAGGGCCTTCCGATGCGTCCTCCTCTCTCTACCCCTCTGCTTCTGTTCAATCGAGTCTTGTATCGCTTTTGGCTCCTATTGTGAGTATGAGTACGCTTGACCCTAAAAAGGTGTAGGTGTTTATTGCTCCTTCGGTCGAGCCACCCCTGTTGATGTCCCTTCCAAATATCTTGCCATTCCCTAAACCTATGGGCATGCCGAATAACTTGGTAGTGTCCGTCGTAGTTTTCTCCCCCTCCTCTGCACCTCTTGCCTCATCTTTGGAGAGTTCACATCCCTCAACGAAGTAGAAAGCAAAGGTTAGCCCTTCTAGCAATGGAGGGCGTAAGAGGAGCCCACCTTCTTCAAAGGGTGGTCTTGCGCTAGCTTGTTCTGTACTAGTGACGAAACAAGTTTCAACTTCCCCTAAGTTTGTCACCGCTCTCGAGTCACTCGGTGAGTGAAGCGATGAATCTTGAGCACCATCCTCCCCATCTGTTGAGGTATGACATGGTACTTCTGGAAAGTGCATGTTTGACTTTCTAGACAAAGTTCTGACCTTACTGGCGATCTTCGCAAAATTACTAATCATAGCTCCACAAGAGCCAAGCGAAGAAGACCTTGCATGGACTTCTTCCTTAGCCCTTATTGCGGGAGGGTTGGAAGCACCTCCCCTTAATATTCCACCACTGTAGGCTCATTTTCCTTCCCCTTATAATGATCTAGATTGGGAAGTGGATGACCTCTTGGTCGATGAGTGTTAGGAGGCCTCTTCTTTATCTTTAGATTAGAAATGTGTGTTGTGATGTGTTCCCCCATGCTTGTATTATGTGTTCTCAGATGACCCTCATCACCCTTGTTGGTGCTTGGATACAGGAGTGATTTTGTGTCGTAAAAATTCCTCTATTTGTATCATCATTCTTCCTCTGTTACGTGCTTTGATTTTTCGGCAAATTGGGGACGATGCAAAGTGTCGGGGGCATTTAGGCTTCCCTTCCATATTGACCCACTTTTTTATTTTTACATTGTCTTCTCATGCATTCTTCACATGATGCGATATAGTAGGGGGTTGACAATTCATTTATATACTATTACTATACTTATATATATTTATGAGTAGCTTTGACCTCAAAATATCATATCACCCCTGTGTCTCTTGTTCGTTCTATTTCTCTCTCGTTCTTTTATCTTTCTCTCTTCTTTGCTTGAGTTGTCCCTTGTATGTGTGACAATGTTGCTTTAAAAATGTTTCAATTTCTAGAAAACACATTTGTTGCCAATGAATCTTTTCTCAAAAACCCTTGCAAGCTTTTTCAAAAATCACATTCTCGACTTGGACCCCTAGTGGAATGTGTTTCCTTCATCATGGGTTTGCAAAAAAAGAACTTCAGAACTTTCCTCCGAGGTGGGAGCAACCTTTTCCTGTGGGAGAAGCCTCGACCTTCCCCTCACGAGGGGGCATCTTCTTCCTTTCAAATTACTTGATGAAGTGAACATCTTTCGAAAGGATTCCTTGATGATGAATCGATTTGAGAAAAATGTCTCTTTTGCACTTTCAAACATCATGTCCCTTGAGTGGACCCCTCTTCTTTTGAAGGGTTCCCAAGGGATCCCTTTTGATCTAAGGGGATACTTGTTACTAAAGATTGAAGTGCTCCACATGCTCCAAAATTCATCAACATGTTGAAGAGCTCATAAATCTAAACCCAACACAACTTAAATGGGTGAAAAAGGAGCTTATATGCTCAAGTTATGCTTGGTCAAAGTTGGTGTCAAACTGGGTACAAAGGCCTTTCAAAAAGGAAAAAAAATCATCTCCAAATTGGTCAAAGTTGGTGTCATGACGAAGAGCTCATTGCCACAAGTCCAACATCATTCGTTTCATAAAAAATGGAGCTTGTAGGACAAAGTTATGACCAGTCAAAGTTGTGGTCAAACTTGGTCAAAGTGGTGACGTGGCATCACCAAAGCTTGACACTTGGTACAACACATGGCAGGTGACATGGTGGGAGTAGTGAGTTGGCATTGACATGGACCAATTAAGTGAAAAAATATGGATTAAACCAATTTATAAAATTAAAAATATTTGATCTAAAAATTAATAAAAATAAAGAGGATTTGGTGGGATTCTATCCCTTAACCCATGCCTTAAAATCCTCTTGCCTTGACCATTTCCCAAGAGATAAGGGGAACCCCTCTGTATATACAAATTTTAATTACTTGCATAAGAATTGCTTTATTTTATGTAAACTATAAAATAAGGAGAGAAATAAGGGGGAATAATAATAATTTAAATAAGATTTTAAAAAGATTAACCCCCTAAAACTAAAATTAAAGTTAACATCCAAACTTAAAACAATTTAATCCCTTATGATTTTTATAGCCCGAAATTATGAGGGCCACGAATATAAGGGGGACAGTTTGGTTTTATTATAGTTGTTATAATTAATATTCTTAAATTAAAACTAATCAACCTCTAAATGGTTAATAAAAGGATTTCTTACGAGAAAAGACAAAAACAAATAAACAATATGGAACCTGAATGGAAGGTAATAAGGGCTTAAAGACAAAGAATTTGTTTTTTTAAGGGGGTAATGGTTGATATTATTGTTTTTTATGTAAAAAAGGGGGAAAATATAAATTTTATGGTTTTAACCATAAGGGGCAATTTTTTGTATGAAAGGGGGGTGAGAGTGCAAGTGTGTTCATGGAAAATTCATAATTCATTTTATGCTTTGTGATGTGAGAATCATTCTAGGAAATGGAGAATGGTGAGAGTTTTTGAGAGATGAGAGCTAAGACTTTGATGGTGAATTGTCGTCTTTGTACATTTGGAGCTTGAAATCAAGCTTGTTGTACTTGTGAGGGAGGACTTTGTAATTCATTATCGTCTGAGAGCTATGAGGAGACTTTGTAATAGTTGAAGCCTTGTAATTATTTCTGGAGCATAGTCAAGGATTGATCGCTCTGTTGGAGAGGACCCAGAGACGTAGCCATCTTGGCGAATTCCGTTATCAACTTGTGTTGTCTTCTCTCTCTTTTCTCTCTTATGTCAATCTCTTCACTTTAATTTGGTTATGTTTATTTAAGCATTTTAATTATGTTTTCAAGACTTTTGTTTAATCATTATAAAAGTTATTATTTACGTGCAATAGTCCTAGATCCTAACATTAGATCACCTTTGAAAGCCTTTCAATTCGTTGACTGGTTGCGTGACTGTCTGCTTGTCTACCTGCGTGGTTGCTTCATTTTTTGACATGTTTTATCTGCAGATTAACATGTTGCTTTGCAGTGCGCCTGTGAAGCTGCTTTCCAGTCCGACTCTACAGAGTCCCCTTCACTGGGCTTCCTTCATGAGAGAGAACTTGTGGGTTGCCTTCTTGCAGGTCTACAGGCCCGTGAGATGCTTTCATCTTGTAGGATTTTTCCATCGTTGGTCTGAGGGCCTTCAGTGTACTTTATGCAACTTCATAGTTCTATGGAGCTATGGACTCATTTTGTTCAAAACTCCTCAGGGAGAGTACCTGTGGAGTCCTTTGCCTCCCCTACACTTTCAAGTTCACCAAATCATGGTCTGCTTCCTCGATGATTCAGGTATATATTTCTAACCCTACTAACTCTTTGATCTACTTTGTTGAACACTCTTTGATATTCATGCTCACTAAAGTGGGGGGAAAATGTATATGAGTGAATTTGCACCCCTTGTACAAATTCCCCTTTCACATACCTTCACCTTAGAAAATCAAATTCGAAGGAAAAATTCCACATCACCCACCTGCCTTCCGTCCACTTGGCGTTCGTCTTGTGCGTCGGTGAGAGAATATTTGTCAGGGACGAACGCGCGACACGCACCTATGTCTGCGTGGTGCACTGTCGTCTTTGACAGATTCCTATGTCTGAAGTTGGCAGAGGCGTTACACACTCAATTGGGGTCGAATTGTAATGTCCCTCTTCGACCAACCAACCCAAAAATGCCTTATTCCTTCTCATCCCACCTTCAAAAACATTCATTCTCATTTCATCCTTTAGCAATTCTTTAGACATTCACATTCAATCTCTCAAGAAAATTCTCACTCTCAAACAACATTCTAACACTTCACTTTGAGCATTGCAACAACATTGACACTCCATCAACTCCACATTGCAAGTGTGAGGCTATCATAGAAATTGTGGGCTTGGAGTCTTGTGAGACCTCCCTTCATCATTGCTGCAATTGTGGCGACTTTGCCAAGTCCATACCTTGCATTCTCCTCCATTGGCTAGTGAGCTTTTGGGTGGAGGTGGTAACGCTTCAATCCTCTCCTTTGTGATTTGATAGAGTAGCATAGTATTATTTTGTAGTGTTCATTGCAATATTTCTTTCTACTTTCTTTATCACATATTCTACTCCGTTGCTTTTTGGTTGTCCGTGGAGGTGGAAACACCAAAACAAGGGTCTAACTGAGGCAGACCCCTATACAGTCCCAATAATTTTCCCCTTCTTGATTGTGTGTAGGCGGACGTGCATGTGGAGCTAGCTGGTGAACATACGCTTTTGTGAGATCATCTTCATCACCTTAGCTTTTATCTACTTGCTTTATCATCTCTGTCTCTATTTCTTGTACTTTCTCATTCTATTTTTCCCATCAGAATCAACTAACTAGGTTGTTAGCAAGTTTTTAGGTAGTTTTTATTGTACTTCATATTTTTTGGTTGTACGGACACTAGCGCGCTAAAGAGATGCCAACACACCGTGCTATCATCCAAGAACCACATTGTCATCCTCGGACAAAGAGCTGTTTGAGGTGCAATATCGACTCCAAAAACTAACTCGCCTAACCTAAACCTGAAGTACAGGTCTGTAGAGTGACAAAAGTACTATATAGTGCTCTTCATTCTCGATCCTCATCCTAAGACATCCTTTAGAGTGAGGTAAGTTATGGCAACCCTTCACTCTCAACTCTCTATGACCTGGAGCCTTAACGTTGTTGGTCCCCCTCGCTTACACCAATATTTTTCTCTCTCCAATTATTCTAATAACATAATATCATTTCAATAAGACTATATAGTTTTTTTACACATACCAAATAATACACAAATGAAAATAAATAGAGCCACCTAAGAAAGACGCATTTATAGGCATAATACTTAGGCAATCTAAAATTGTGATTGATTCTTATATTTGATTTATGGTTTTTAAAGTCACAACATTTCTATTACTCTAGATTGAGTAGGATGAGTTTATAGAATCCAACAAGTATATCCACAAAAGTCACAATGTCACTAACTTGACCTAAGGGACTAGGTAAGGTTAGATGGCTAAGTGAAATTGATGTTGTTCTCCTCACATACTTTCCATTGGTCAAATAATTGAAAATATCCTCTACACTCAATCAAATGTTACATGCATATGCACAATACATAACAATAACTGAAGAAAATGGTAAAGTTGCCCAATGCCATAAGATTCACATTTATAATCACATTGCAATTTAATGAACTGTCCAAGTAGTACAATCAACATATGATTTGATCATTTAATAAGATACCATAATAATTATAATAAAAACAATGAAGTTGGAACACCAATATAGATATAAACATAAAATTTCACACATATATAAATATCTATATAGATCCAAATATAAATATTGAGTATTAAACTATTATTGTGTTGGTATCCACAAGTAATAGTGAACTAATAAAAAATAACATATTAGTATTATATAATTCTAATACAACAAAATTAAAAGGAAGAGGAAGACACAAACATTTGTGGGCCTTACATGTAGATTTTGAGTTCTTTTTAGTGTAAGAATGAAACTGTTCCTATCAAGTCACTTCTTGAATCTGAATGATTTAGTGAATAATATTTGGATAAGATTGAATATATGGAAATGATAAAATGAATGTAATTGATTGTCTTTGAAATAATGACATATCAATAAATCACATAAACATGTGTTTAATTGCCATTAGGTAAGAAAGAAATATACAATGGTCAACCAAACTTTAAATTTGAATTGTGAAATCTTAGAAGTTAGATCTATGGGTGCAAGATCTATCTTGCATCCACATAAATGACCATGGACATGAGAATAATAAAATCAACGTGGATAAGGAATGTATGAGGATGTGTACATGAATAGGTGTGATAAATGTATGATTTGGACGCATTTATGTGAATAAGGTTGAAAATAAATTCATAAGAATGCAAAGGTGTTTGTTCCAAACAACTTTAGCACTTGTTAAAATTTAGAGTTTGATGGTTTTCTTTCAGCTATACACATTGCTATTGTATTAGTTTGCATTGCTACTATGTTAGTTGCAGCGTTTTTTGGATGATAGCACAGTTTGCTATGTATTTTTAATCTCTTTTTCAACAGTCTTTAGTTGCCTTTTTCTTTTGCATTTTTGCATTGTTTCAATACAAAAAAAAAATACAAAGATGATTTGAGTATTGGAATGAGAGAAAGAGCTTGACTTTACAAAGACTATGTCATTTATGAATATATACATATATTAAGTCAATCTCTTAAAATAAATATAAAACTAAATTAAAATTAATATGAATATCAAATTTCACCATTATAAATATTAATATTTAAAGTTTTTTTTTAGATAAATATATTAATTAAAAGAGATTACTATTTTATAAGATTTAAAAATGATTACTTAATGTATGTATCTATAATATTCCTAATCCTCTTTTAATAGAGGTATTTAAGATAATTTTACTGTTTTTATTTTTTATTTTTTATTTATTGAGATCTCTCCCTTTTATCACTTGATTTTTTTGTTTTCTCACTTCATTCGTTTAGATACCTAAAAACAAGAGATGAAATAGGGTTACGAAGGGCGAATGATAATTAGCCGAAGAAGTTGCGGTCGAAGAACCGTAACAGAACGATGAGCAGGAGCGGCCACGAAGGGAACAAGTTCTGCGTTTAAAGGCACTCAAGGATTACATCATTTTTCACATCTCCAGGTAAGGAAATTCCGAAACCAGTTTTTTCTTATGGGTAAGAATAAGAAGAAAAATAAAAACAAAAACAAACAATGGAGAGAATTGCGAAACCAATTGGAGGCGAAGGGCTTTTTTCCTAAACCTAACCCCGAAGAAAATGTCGAACAACAAAATAAGAAAGAGGAGGATATAGAGGGAAAGGAAAAGGGAAAACACCAGTCTCTGTCTAGAGCATTAGCAGGCCCTTCCAACCCTGATAAAAATGTCGATCGACAAAATAAAGAACAGGAAAATAAAAAGGAAAAGGGAAAACATCCTTCTCTCCCCAAATCATTAGCAGGTCCTTCTGTTTCAAGATCCGTCCCTAATCCATCTTTAGGGCTTAAACCGTTACCGCCACCAATTTTCTCTAATCCTTTGCCCGCTGACATAAATGCTCTTAGTTTTGAAAACAAGGTGGAAAAATTGAGCCAAGTGCTCGCTAATCCCGATGAGTTAACAGGACTCGAGCTTGTGCTCAATAGGTCAGGGCTTAGAGTTTCAACTGACTTTGTAGAAGAGGTGTTGAAGAAGTCATACAAATCAGGCCCTGCGGCGAAAAGGTTCTTTGAGTGGGCAGGGTTGCAGCTGGGGAATAAGCACAGTCCTTATGCTTGGAATTTGCTTGTTGATATTCTAGGCAATAATAAAATGTTTGATGCCATGTGGGAGGCTGTCAAGTGCATGAAGAAGGAGGGGATTCTGTCCAGACATACTTTTGCTTCTGTTTTTACTTGCTATGCTATGGCAGATAAGGCAAACGAGGCAATCATGACGTTTGAGGTTATGGAGAATTATGGGTCCCCACAGGACGTGGAGGCATTCAACTGTCTTCTGTGTGCTCTGTGTAGATATAGGCAGACGGCCAAGGCTCAGGATTTTGCTAAAAAGATGGAGGACAGGTTCCCGCCTGATGCTGATACTTATGCGATTCTGCTGGAGGGGTGCGAGAAGGAGAGTGATGCAGCAAGGGCGAAGAAGACATTTGGGGAGATGATTGTGCGACTTGGATGGGATCCTGCCAACACTGCTGCTTATAATGCATTCTTGGGGGCGCTCTGCAAAGGGGGACAAGTGGACGAAAGCCTGAAGTTTTTGCATGTCATGAGGAGCAGGAAATGCTTTCCAGATAAGAGCTTTTACAGTACTGCAATACATGCTCTTTCTCTGAAGAATAAGGTGGAGGAAGCAGCCATGGTTTTTGATACGATGTTGCGGCTTGGGTATCGTCCAAGTACAACTACTTATAATTCAATGATCTCGGCATACTGCTATGCTGGAAGAACAGAGGATGCTTACCGGCTTCTGGATGGGATGGTGTGGAACGGAGCATTTCCAGATAACACAACTTACAATACTATTTTTCAGGCCCTCATCAAGGCACACAAAGTAGAGGATGCATCCAGTTTGTTTCGAGAGATGACTCGAAACGAATTTGATCCAGACAGCGACAATCTCTCTATGGCTTTAGTAATGAAAGACTTGAATGTGGCCACCATGGTTTGGAAGCATATCAGTCGGAAGGGTCTTTTTCCTCAAATGAGCGTTATCTCCCTTTTTGTAAATAGCTTATGTGAAAATGGCAAACGTCAAGATGCCAAAATGTGTGTTGAGGATATGCAGGAGAAAGGAGTTAAGGTGTCTGACGAAATTTTGAAGAGGTTGAATATGGAGAAGAATGAGAAGAAAGATCCTCATCCAGATGAAAGATCTTCAAAGAGGAGGAGGGAGCATCACTAATAAGGATGCGGCAGCAGAGGAGTAAAAGCCAGCCTTTCAAATACTACTTTTCAGCTCTACGTGGATGAAGAAATTTTATATTTACCAAGGAAATGCTTTATATTTCCTTTTTATTAATTTCTTTTTTTATGAGCATGTGACATCAAACTTTTTGGGTTCTTGTTCTTGAATTGTAGAACAGGTTTCTATGCTAGTTTTACATTGCTTGCTTCCTATATTAATCTGTCAATTCTTTTTATGCACCACCTTTTCCAATTTTCATTTTTTGGTATCACATTTCATATTTCAATGTATTCAACTTATTCCTTTCATGCTCTGTATTTTTCTTGAAGTATTTTCATTTTTTTATTTTGTTATCATACAAGTAACCAATTCAAGGTGGTTTTCTTATTTCATATCTTGTTTTACACAATGTTTTGTTAAACTTTATTATGTTAATCAGCTTGCAAATGGTGCAGCTGCTGTTTTGAATTGTTTTCCTTCATCTGGAGCTACGGAAGGAGAGCTACTTTGGCAGTTGGCTCTTATTTGCAGTAAGACTTTGAAATTTAGGACAGTAAACTTAAATTGACAAGTCAAAAGTTCAAAAATACTCGTATATCAAGTAGAGGGTTGAGAATAGTTGAAGGATGCAATGTTATAAAATATAATGTATGTAAACTGACCCTAGCAGGATATGACATTTATCTTTCAACCAATTTGAAATAAGAAGTTTGGTTTGGAAAGGGCAATTGCTTTTCCCTCAGTCACTATCTGGCCATTAGTTTTCAATGAAATGCAGAAGGACAATATTTGTTTTTGTGGGAAAAGGGATTGATTTTTTGTTGAATGCCTTTTTTGGTGAGGACATTGTTGTTGTTGATGTGTGTATGAAGGGATAGAATCTGGGAAAGCCAAGGCAACTTTATATTTTGAATGAAATATTGCAAGCCTATACTTTAACAGCTAAGGAAGTATTTCAAAATGATAAGGCCATGGAGAGATGCTTCTGGCTCTATGAATTTCTGTTCAGCAAACAACATTTCTATTATATGATTAGCCTGCTTCTCTTGGCCATGTTTCCCTTTGTTGCCAGCCCAGCACATGAAGAGTAAGATAGCCAGAATCTGTGTGCCAGAAAGATGCAATGCCTCAGTCTGTAATTTTAATTCTACCGCATTTAAAGGGAGGTTATTCATAGGATGTTTAAGGCACATAACAACATACACCTTTCATACCTATTTTTGTATTTCTTTCAAGTATTATTTGTATTTTTTTTTGCAGCATTTTTGTTTCATGTTCTACCAGTGAGGCGTAATAATAGAATAATAATATAGATGAGTGAGTGAAAAAAGAAGTCCTTTACATCGTGCACAAGTTTATGTGTTACAAACTTAAGACACGCTTTAGTGCCACATGAGTGATAAAATCTATTGCAGTCTGTTGATGTTATATCAAAGGTTCCAAACCAGATTAATCCAAAATCAATGATATAGACATGGCATACTTGAAAGGCAGACTGCGGTACTGAATGGTGATGTAACGCGATTTTGGGCCAGATTCGTTGGTATATCTTTCGGATGTGCTAATATTCAAAAAATCGTTAGAAAAATGGTAAAAAACCACTTTTCACAATTTGAAAGATTAATTGTGATTCTTTTGCAATTCTGCGTCTATGGTTTTGAGGGTTTAGGATAAAAAGTTAATTAATATTTATAACTTTATATATATATTTTCGAATGTTAGGGAATTTTTAGTCTGGTCTGAGCAAGGTTAGGTTATAAATGGGGTAATGTCATTCCCAGCATGAATGCTCTATATTAAAGCAATAGTCTCAGTAATGAACTTAGGGGCCTAGCAAAGTTTTGAAAATCTGTGAGTTTAGTGGTCCAATGAAGATTTGAATTTAAAATGGTGAACAATTCAAATTTGTGAGTTCAATGGTCTAGTATGGGCCCAAAGATTGTGAGCTCAACAACCCAGTCAGGTTTGAATCATCGGGTTTGAATCTCGATGACAGTCACAATTTATCATTAGATTGCACCATAAACAATTTTATAAACTGTTATTAATATTTAGTATATTTATTTAAATATTACTATTGAAAATTTTAAATTTAAAATAAAATTGCAAATTTAGATTAGTCAAATTTAATCATGATTATTTTGTCTGTGTAGATATTGAGCTTGATGTCGAGTTCTTGGCCTTGAATAGAAAACGTGAGCACTGACAATTTTTTGAATCAGTCTTGAAAATCTTGAAAGAGGCAAATTGAGGTCATTATATTGAACAAGCTGAAGTTATTGTTATCTCAATGTTATTTGTTGTCTAACTTTGAAGACCTGACGTGAAAATAATTACATTCATGTCACTGCATGTAGCCGACGAGAACCCTAAATCTTGACTCGGATAACAACATTCAATTTTCAGGGATTTAAAATGATAATATTTGGGCTTAAGCAAAAATATTGTATTATAGATTTTTCTACACGACAAACACTATATACATGATATATTACGAGGAGATATGGAAGTTGAAATATTTTCAAAGCTGTAGTAGTTTGTGAAGTGATTACTTTTTTGTGATTTGTTTTTCAAAGAAAATGTTGCGACTGTGACTTTGACATAAATGGACAATTGTCCCAATTTCACCACGAGTTTTGATACATAATGTCAAAAATCATCTCAAGAAATATTTTAATAAGAACATAAATTTACCAGTTTTTTTAATATTTGAGGAATATTATTGATCAAAAAGTTTCCCTATACGAATTGATTGTGGGTTTTCTTTTATATTGGTCAAAAGCTGAAAAGATTACAATGAGAAAAGAATGCAGTCTGAAAGGAGGACTGTGAAAGGAATGAACATTATAGAACTGAGAACAGCAAGAGAACAACTCACAAACTTATCCAATTAACCATCTCAACAAAGTTAAAGCAATATCAAGGAAAACTAAAACAACCAGCATTATTATTAGCACATGACAAAGTGTCAAAATCACTATTACACATTAAACTTGAAAAAGTTTTGTATTTGTCTGGCACAACTGAACTCCCCTTCCTGGCATGGTAGAAATTGATATTTGATCACCTCCAGACTTGTTATAATCAACATCTCCTTTGTGCCCCTTCTTTAGCTGAAAACATAGAAAGATGAATTGAAACATTATATCAGAGTAAATTTTTTGAATGTCTGTTTCCTGCTACAAAATGTCATTAAAAAACACTACTAAATATTTGCTTTTTCATAGGTGCTGCAAAATACATTGTCTCATAGAATCAAATATTAAATTTTTATGAAGTCTAATACCAAAGATTGCATCTTTCCATCGCAATGCATGATCAAAAATAGCAAAAAAGTGGTCAAATATAATGTTCCATTTTTTTTTTTTGCTCTATAACAATCCCAAAAAATATGTTTTAAATTTACATTGCGCTGATAGAAGGGACACCTGACTGCTTGTATCTTTAAATATTTTATTCTATCCCCTATAGGCAATTTATGATGCAATTTCCTGTTCAGTCTTAAATTTTCATTGCGCTCATAGAAGGGACACCTGACTGCTTGTATCTTTAAATATTTTATTCTATCCCCAATAGGCAATTTATGATGCCATTTGCTATTAAGTCTCAGATTCAATTTCATATTCAGAAGGAGCTTAAAATAAATTTTCTTCAAAGAATAACATAATTGTCAAGTCACAACCAATCTTTGAAGAAGTTACAATTTGTGGGTCATGGTATTCATTCTAGTTTTCTGAAAACTTTACCCTGGGTTTCATAGGTTGTCAAAGTGCCTTTAAATGAATGAGTGTATTTTAAAAGATAGTCTTGAGTTTTCTACACACTCGTTTCTAAAATAATTATGACCCAGTAAGATTACTACACACTCGTTTCTAAAATAATTATGGCCCAGTAAGATTCGTGTGCTTGCATAGGTTATTTCAGTCAAGTAAAGAAAGAGCAGGGTATTAACAGCCATTAATGAATCTAAGCCGTACATTATATTGGTAAGTGAATTGTGACGTAGAAATGAACAATGCAAGAGGGTCTGACCAAGGTCTACCGATACGTCATTAACTTGTCTCATGGAGACATATGGAATGAGTAAGATTACTACACACTCGTTTCTAAAATAATTATGGCCCAGTAAGATTCGTGTGCTTGCATAGGTTATTTCAGTCAAGTAATGAAAGAGCAGGGTATTAACAGCCATTAATGAATCTAAGCTGTACATTATATTGATAAGTGAATTGTGACGTAGAAATGAACAATGCAAGAGGGTCTGACCAAGGTCTACCGATACGTCATTAACTTGTCTCATGAAGACATATGGAATGATTTGTATGAATAGCTCTTCTTTGATTCTGCCATCAAGCTCCAGATCCAAGGGAAGAATATATTTGGATCATCCTTGGAAATTGAAATGGAAGTGACTTGGCGTGGCTTTAAATAGAAAATCAGAAGGTTCTGAGCTAGAAACTTCGATATATTGCTTTGGATGGCATAGGACTCTTCTTAGGAAATGGAGATGACTGGCTATTATTTTGGATAAAATAGGGAAATGCCTTTTCACGAATTTAGTTGTTGATATCTTATGAACTAGAAACTTCGATATATTGCTTTGGATGGCATAGGACACTTATTCTTAGGAAATGGAGATGATTGGCTATTATTTTGGATAAAATAGGGAAATGCCTTATTCATGAATTTTAGTTGTTGATCTCAAATCACAATGCAAAACTTTTTAGTTTGGCAACTTAAGAATTTATTTTTTCTAAAAATTGCTTCAGAATCTAGAATCTAAGGCACTTAACATTATTAAGTCTTGGAAACAATGGTTGAGTGTGAGGTAATTGATTCTGTAGGTTGACATGAAATCAGGATTGTCGTATGAAGATGTTTATTTCCCAAATTTGTTACTGCATATAGCCTGTGTGCATTCTTTTACACGCATGCATGCTTTAATGAGATGAATGAGTGCTGTTCAAGAAAATTATTAGATACTCTTCACTTGAACAGGAAGAACATTTTTTATTAACTAATTGAAAATTTACTTATATAATATACCACGGATATCGGTTTACAAACGTCCAAAAATTTAAGTGCAGAGTTGGAGAATCCATCCATAGTTACCATATTTCTTGCTTCTGTTAACGGCTTTAGAATATTGATTAAATTACTGTTAAAGAAAGAGGAAAACATTAAACTACTAATGCTTATAAGTTTGTGGTCAATAGGATCGATAAGTGGCTCGTGTTTAAGAATATCTGCATGTGGTTTGATGAGTGATTATACAGTCTTCTTACTGTTATCATTGTCTTTGAAATTGCCATTGATTGGTGCATTATGGCTTTGCCATTATTGGCTTTGAGGTTGCTATTCATTTCCCTTGAAATTTTCTCATAATTTTATTGATCTTTCTCCCAGTTGATGAACATTTACTATCTTTGGTTTTAGTGTGTTTCTCCCTTTATATCGCTCGACAATTTACTTTGGTGCACTCTTTGAGGTAATTGGGCGAAAATTATTGTTGCCCAAGAAAAAGGCCAAAAAGTTCGACTCTCGTTAGTTCTCTTTGCATTAGAACATGTAGTGCCTGTGTTTGTGTTCTTTTTTACTGTGTGACATGGATTGTGTTTGGCCTTACTGAGCGAATGATTTCCACACTGTAATTGATTATGCCTTGGAAGATTATTAGACACTGATTTTCGAACAACAGACCTATCTTTATTATGTTCTCAGATTTAATATTCTTGAAACTCTTTTTAAGTAAGGAATTATTATATATATAATAAAAGATAATTATTTTGTTCTCTGATGATAATAATAATACTAACCTTAAAAAATCTTCCAAGAATATTAATTCTGAGAAAATGAGGAAATATTATTTGTAACCTTAAAATCTTCCAATAAGGTCTTGGTCTAGTTGTCTGGATTTGATTGTGTTCTTGATGAGTCGATTTTCGTTTGGAGCTCCCCTCTTGATGTTGTTTCATTGGAACATCAGCTTCAATCTTCTGATTTTGGATACATGGTTCTCTTGAGCTTGCTAGTGAAGGGTGAATTCCTTCTTAACAGTACTGTGAAAAATCTAGAACGATCTGTGATGCCACTTGGGAGATATTAAACCTTGATCTAACAGTCACCAATTTGTATGTATTGTGAATTCTGAACGTTAATGAAGTCTTGATCAGAGGGGGGATTCTCCCTCTTCTTGCTGTCGCTCATTGGGATTTCATTTCTAGTATCCTGGTTTTGGAACTTGATGTCAAGCTTTTTTCCCTCGCCTTTCTTCAATATTAATTGCTTTTGAAATTTAACCGCCAGACACATAGCAGATTGGCGCTTTGTTCCAGTTTCGTTAATCATGTCATACTTGTTGTTTTTGTTTCATTCTGCGTGTGTATTCCAACATTCCTGTTGCTAATTTATCATGATTTCTTGATCTTGCAGTGCCCTCTTAGTTGAGATCATAAGAGCCTTGTGACATTGTCTACTTCTGAGTTTTATGTAGACGCATTCTAGCTTAGCTTCCGTGGAATCCATATTCGATTGTTTCTTTTCTCAAATGGCTCCAGAATCTTACACAATTAAACTGTCAAGCTTGTTTGTTAGTTTAGGCAGATAGAAAGGGGTTTTAAAGACATCTCCTATGCCAAAAAACGATAAATTTAGTCTAGTATTACTTGAGTTATTAGAATTTTAATTCTAAATGAAGGTCATAGACAAGTGGAAAGAGAAATCATCATAAATCTTAGTCAATGTTTAATCAAATATTTATCCACTACCTTATGTAACCTGATTATGCTCTTAATCTACTTTGGCCACTTCACCATGTGTAACTTGATTACGTTCTTAATCTCTTTTGGCCACTTCACGTTACACAACTTCATGCATGTAACCTGGTTATGCTCTAAATCTCCTTTGGCGACTTTACGATACACAACTTCATGTCTGATTTGATCCCAAAGATTTTCTAAGAAATCTACTTGTATATATTCTTCTGAATAAACTAATGGTTAAGATTTATTGTTCTAAGTTGCTATCTGGATCACGAACGGGTATATTTAGCCTTTAATAATGGAGTTCACTTGCAAGTTGCAACAATTAAAAGTTGCCATCCAGATCTAATTATTTAGCTTCGACCATAGCGTCAGCTTCTGCATTTTCATTGTTGTCCGATCAAGGTTCATAGCACGAAAAACTAGACTTCCCTGGCTTGTTACCAAATGATCTCTCCACCTCCTCGTGGTTTGGGATTTTCTTTTGTTACTCACCAAAAATTGATTTCAAAAAGCCCTCTCTAAGAAGAAAATGTTTCCTGCAGTTCTCTAAACTTTTAGTATTTGCTTCGTTTGTGAGATCCCTTTCGTTTTCTTTTTTCTGAGACCTGCAGTGGCTATGGTCTGATTCAATGATGTCTTTGTTCTGAGCCGAGCTCTCATTTTCCTTTTGAAGTCATATTAACCAGATTGTCATACCTATTCCAATTTGTCATTTCAGCCTTTTTACATCAATAATTGATGAGGATTCCTCGTTGAGCACTAAAATATCCTTTCAGATTCAGGGAGTAACAGGTGATTATTTTCACACTAACTAACAACCCCAAGGGGGTTCTTTCTATTTGATTAGATCGAAAAAAACTCCCATATTGAAGTTACGGTGGAATTTCTCTGCATATGTTCTCGCGTCAAAGGCAAACTTAATCTATCTACCAAAAATCCTCACGACTTACGTGCTTGGAAGAATTTATTTTGGAAAATTCTTCTTTCCTCCAACTATATATTTAAAAAAATAAAGCCTCTCCAAATGCTTATAGGGAATGACTCAAAGGCGCGTTTTGGCCGACTCAAGTCATTCCAAGATGTCAACGGGTAGATCAATGTCTACGAATGGAGCTGAAGCACTTCTTCA
This sequence comes from Sequoia sempervirens, assembly GCA_007258455.2. Taxonomy (NCBI): domain Eukaryota; kingdom Viridiplantae; phylum Streptophyta; class Pinopsida; order Cupressales; family Cupressaceae; genus Sequoia; species Sequoia sempervirens. The sequence goes on along the minus strand of VDFB02193867.1, from coordinate 570,314,967 downwards.
AATTTAGTTAGATTTGTTGCAGCGTGAAAGGAATATGGAAGCTATCTTTGCATTTTATTATTGCTGTAAGATTTTCATTTTGTTAGCTTTGATTTTCGCCACTGGCTCTACCTAATTGTTATAGCCGACTCCACGAATCGTCGAGGAAAGGTGTCTATAAAGTAAATCCCTTCAAAAAAACAAGAGTTTTTTATATCAGATTTTGATGACACGCGAGAACAATGCTAGGGTGCTGCAGTTGGCTGCCAAAAAAATTCATTTCTTTTTCTTGAATTGTAATTGTAATTGAAAGTTGTCTTTTTTTTTTTTTTTAGATATACAGATTTGTATTAGTTATTCAATAAGGGAGTACAAGTCTTAGGTTGAAATCTTTTGGGTTAAGAGTTAAAGATTGATAATATTTCAAATTCTTTAACTTTGTTACAGTATAATGTTAAGGAGCTCCACAAATGAAGTAATATTTCATAAAATCTTTTCGGTTAAGAGTTAAAGATTGATAAGATTTCAAATTCTTTAACTTTGTTACAGCATAATGTTAAGGAGCTCCACAAATGAAGTAATATTTCATAACATAAGATATTTATTGCACAAGAATGTTAATAGTCACTATATATATGTATACCATGTGATCGTAAGTAAAGGAGCGATGAATGATCAATTAAAGACACTACATTATTTTAATGTTAGACATTGATATTTAACAAGATAATATCAAGTATTTAAAAAATATAATTTAATAATATTGTTTTTATGCAATATGTGATATTTAATTATATTGAAGATGACACTAATTTTATATTTTATTAATCAAATTAATTTATAGACCTTGTGTGTGTATGTGTGTATGTATATGTATGTATGAATATTTATATATATGTATGTGCAATGATTAATTCATATTTAATTAAAAAACAAATGTGGGAGGTTATAGATTTAGAATTAAATGTTGTATTTAAATGTGGATGATATATTTTGTAAGAAAAAAATATTAATTTTGATATAGCTTTGGAACTTGATTATCTTGGAAACTAGAATTGGTTCCTTACTTATTTTGAATTACATACACAATTTATATTCTTTTCTAGGTTTTATTAATGGATATAGATTAATTATGCATCACATATCTATCCTTTGATATGCAAATCTATCCTTTAACATACAAATCTAATCTTGTTGGTTGTGCTTGTATGCTCTTTGATTCATTGAATTCATTGATATTTTCTTTGTTGAAAGGATTGGTGATATTTAAAAATACCTTTAGAGGGATGTTGGATTGTTAGGGGACATTCTCCTTGGTCAAGCCTCGAAAAAGAGTGGTTTTATGGTTTTGTAAAGGGTTGGAAAGCAATAAACAAACATATAAATGGCCTAGATGATGGAGTAAATGTTCTTTTAAATGCACCAATCAAAGTGTTCTTCTAAATGCTCCTTGAATGCTTCATAATACCAATGATCTAGGATGAAAAATGATGTGAAATTAATGAAATTGAATGCATTTAAATACTAAGACATAACAAGTTGTACAAACATGTGTTTTATTAAGTCAATTTTGAATTTGAATTTTAGAATCTTAGGGGTTAAATTTGTAGACTTGGGCTTGATCTCACATTTGTGAGGATGGATGGCTTGTATCTAGGAAAATAATAAATATCTAGATCTAGGGGAACTAATGGACATAATAAATGGTGGAATATATGGGAAAATGTGTGGATGGGTCAAGGTTAAATGTGTGAGAATGAGTGTAAGGGGAATAGTTGAAGGATAGAGGAATGAGTCCAACTTCACACAAGATTGTGCTATTTGTCAGTATGTAATTGCATTAAGACATTCTTTGTGCATTGGTCCTGTTAGCGAATGAAATAAGCCTTGATAGATAAATCAAGTGATGACTCTCAACCCGAATTGGCACCGATATAAATCCGCTAAAAGCTCTGAAAAGCGCACAATTGCATTTGTGGCTTTTCTCTGAATTTTATTGAGGTACAATTCCCTCACAAGATCTTCAATGAATTTACTATTCTAAATAACATGTCTTTTAACCAGAAAGTAGAAAAGGTGACTAACGTTAGCTCATAAATATGAAACTAATGTGAGGGAAGAAAACACAACCATTTATGATCAATACAAAGATTGAAAATCATGACTATCAAATCAAGCTAATAAATATGAAATAACATCTTCAATGAATTTACTATTCTAAAGAAATAACATGTGCTTTTAACCAGAAAGCAGAAAAGGTGACTAACACTAGCTCATAAATATGAAACTAATGTGAGGGCAGAAAACACAACCATTTATGATCAATACAAAGATTGAAAATAAGGACTATCAAATCAAGCTAATGTAAATAGAGTATACTGCAATAAATACAAAATATATATAACATTTTTCAAAGAAAACAAAGCTATATTGTACAAATAACACTCAGCTTTGCATACTTTAAATCTTTTAATTTATAACACAGATTATAAGCTATTGCAGATTGTAATTAATATTACTCCTCGAAAAACACCCCCAAATGTATTTGGGAAGATTCAAAAGTTCCTTCACCAATGCTTAATCTCTAATTTATAGTATAACCAAAGCCATTGAACGAACACTAAGGCCGTTACTAAATTAGTGACCTTGTATTATGAACGTTTATCGGGAAATCGTTAAGATAATTAGAAGTTTTGCTAAGAATAGATATCGGCAGAGAAAATCAATCATCACCCGAGCAACAGCCACCAAAGGACCAATCATTTAATTCATCTTTAATGCAACGTGTAAGGAAACCAAGCGGTAGCACGTGCGAGCTGTCTGATGAAGAACTGTAATTCAATCGACACAAATTGGCCATAAATGTGAATTAAATTCACATCTTATCAATCTTGAATGGATGCGCCCATGTCTAACCAAAATTCTATAAATTCAAGCAGTGTCATTTCTTTCCCAACATCAATTGCATCCAATATGGCGAGCTCCCAAAGCAATGGAAATTCTACGAATGATTACATTGTTCTGGAAGAGATTGAGTGCAATCCTCTATTTAGGCATATTTTTGATCAACTAAAAGAGGTCTTCATCGTGTAGAGTGAGGTGGAAGAAGAGGTGCTTGGAAGCAGCCTGAGCGAGGCGTTTCTGAGCCAAGCTCATGTGCATAATACTACCATGCTGGAGCGATTTATTTATACAGTTGTTAGGACTTCTGGCCGTTGAGACTGTGGCGTGAAAGCACTGGAACGTTTGGTGAGACCTGAATTCCATCATCGTGTCAGGATGGCGATAAATGGACTCAACTACTATCCTCGAACTGGGTTAGTAGCTAATGCCATTTCCATTGCATCTGCTATTCAGGACGAGACTCTGGAGGAGGCTGTGGCTCTGCTGTGCATTGGAGTAGTGAGAAATGACATGGGGTTGTTCATGCAATTCCTCCAGTCACACGAGAACCTACTTTCACTTGCTCAAATTGAACGTCTACAAGTTGTTACTAAGAGCATCTGGGTCCTGATGTTTACCTTGTGCTCCTAAAATACCTTCTTTTTGCCTCTTTTATGTCCGTCAACCTAGTTTACTTGAGCCAAGCGATTATAGCTATACCAACATAATGTAAAAATGTTTGCATATGAATAAAATATCTCTTTTTGGTGTTATTTGTGTTTTTACATGTATGGTTTGCTAGTTTCTATTTATGTCGTGCTTGGAAAATTACTAGCTTTTTCTATTTAACATCTTAATTAAGTCACCAGACTGGCAATAATTCGGTTTAAAAAATATAATCCTTCACAGGCAACAAAACCTATAGTTCACATAACTTAACAAAACCCCGCCTAGGTTCAAAATGACTTAGAAAATGCCGCCCGATGCATAACTTGCGGTTGAAGTTTCTGAACTTTGACTTATGACTTAATTAGTTTTGTACATGCACTTTGGGAGATAAAGGAAGTTGGATGTGACATTATAAAACTGCCCAATGAAGGAAGAATAAGGTTGGCGGTGAAATCGGAGGTTCAACGAACCTAACAAAACATTGCCCAAGTTCAAAATGGGTGACAAAAGATCGCCGAGAACTAGTTTTGGTCCATGACTTAGGCAAAACAATAAGGTAATATCTCGAATAATGACTCAAGGAAAATTTTATGTGTAATAGGTCCAAAACTAAATGGGAATTGGCATGGAATGCAAATTGTACTATTATATCTTGCCTCTACTTTGAGGTGCATGTGAATCCTAAAATGACCATGTATCTCAAAGAATGCAAGTGCTCACAAACATGTATGCAAAATAAATATTGACATAGAATGATATTGAGGTCTATATAAAGTAATGGACTTTGTTGAATATCTCCATGTAAGTTCATTCTTTGTCATGTGCACTCTATGGGACCTTGCAAAATAAAGGAAACATATCTAATGGTTACCTTTTATATCTCCAATGAAAAATGGAAATAGAATTCAATCTTGCTTCACTATCTAAGAAATTAAAAAATAGGAAATGACTAGGGTAAGGAAGTTCCCCTTGTATAGAAATTGATAGGGTGTGTTGTTGTATGGAATGTCAAAATTTGCCACACTAAGTGATATGAGCTTTGTTTGGGCAGAAAGACAAGTCCTTATGTAACATTTGGCACTACTTGAAAGCTTTATCATAGGAATGTTAGTGGCAAGATATGCCCTTGTATAATGGTTTTCCTTCATAGGATGTAAGGAATTGGAATAGAGAGAAATCAATGTAATGTAAGCATGTATGTCATGTAAAGTAGAAATTATAATAAATGCTTTATTGAGTAAAGTGCATATAACATGATAAAATATGGAAATCACTTATGTTGGAGATAAATCTCAAGCTAGAAGGTTGCTCCTAGCATGGGAAAATGAAAAAGGTAATGCAACCTTCCATTAGGGGAAATTTACATAAAAAATGGGCCTCCTAAGGAACTCTAAAAAAACAAAAATTATCTCATATAATACAAATTATTTAGATATAAAATATATAAATTACTTAACTACATGAGTTAAGTGGGGACACACATTTCTATTATAATTCCTTAAAAAACTCAAGTTCACTTTCTTCATTATTTATTTTTTATTTAAAAACTCTTAAACTCAAGTTTGGTAACTTATATTTCTATTATAATTTATTAAAAAGGTTGAGTTCACTTTCTTTTCTTGATTATTTATTTTTTTAATTATTTAAAAAGTGAAAAATTAAAAAATAATGAAAATTAGCAAAAAATAAAGTAATCTTTTTAATGGTCTTTCTTTCAAAAAATTTAAAAATATATTTAAAAGTTTAAAATATATTTTAAAAAAATATATATTTAAAAGTTTAAAATATATATTTAAAAAAATTAAAATAATAAGGGGGGCCACTAAATGTGAGCACTCCCCCTTAAAAAGAGGAGTGCATCACATAAAGTGAGTGCACCTTTATAAAAGGCCACCAAAAAATTTAAAATAATAAAATTTTGATATTAGAATATTTAGATGTTAAACATTTAAATGTTAGAATATTTGAAATTATTAAAAATAATTAAAGATTTTTTAAAATTTTTGTAGCACTTCATAAATGATTTTTATGATTTTTTAATGTTTTTTAAAATGTTTTTTATATTTTTTTCTTAAAGAATAAAAATATTTTTTTGAAAATATAAAAATTTCTATAATAGAACTTACTAGAACTTAAAATATAAATCTAAAAAACAAAAAGAATATTTTATATTTAGAAAGATGAATGAGATAGAATAGGATATCTAGAGTTAAATTTACCATTATGAGTTAAGTCATAAGATTTTAGAAAGTTTTATTTTATAAAATAAATAATTTTATTTTTATTTTGGATGATGTCACCGTACAGGTTGATGTCATGTTTTAGTTGATTTTTGATAAATTAAAAAACTAATGATGTCATCCTTAGGAGGCCCATTTTTTATGTAAATTTCCCCTAATGAATGAATAGAAACATGATAGTATATAGGGCACCAAGATGGGCATATGCTCCCAATGTAGTGTCTAAGGGTGTGAACACACAATGGTTGAGGTAAGGCAATATACATAGGTCTTATAGTTAACATTAAGGTAATGATAAGGAAGATGCATCCCAATGCATGAAGATATAGATAGGAAGAGTGGGAAGGACAAGATGCCTCCTCTCAAAAGAGTTAGCTCTAGAAGCATGATAAGGCAATGCAAACATAACCAATATGAAGGCATGATGCCTTGATGTATATGTATGGAAGCTCAACTGCCATGAGAAAGACATGATGCACTCAATCTAAAGGCAAGTCTATGAGTGTGACATGGTAATATAGGTTTAATAGGCGACTTCAAAAGCATGTTATGGCTATAAAGGATCATGGTAAGTAGTTAGTAGCCAAAGAATAAATCATAAGTATGGTGAATTCCGTAAGCACATGTATGAAATATGTGGAGAAAAATGAGGATCATAAATAGATCATCATTGTAAGCTTTAATGTGTTGTAGTGTTGTAAAGTTGCACCCTGTGGTAAATTCACACACATTTAGGCTTGCCTCATTTATGGAAAAAACCTATAAGTTGGAATTTCATGATTTTGACTTCATAGGTAAGAACAATGAAGCACTAGTAGCTTGAATGTTTGATTCTTGCAAAGTTTTGATCGGACATTAGTGCGATGCGTAGACGTCTTTGCTACGTGTTGGCATCCCCAAACCTTTCAAGATTCAAATGCAAATATTCCATGTTCCTTGCCCATGACACACATTGTAATAATGAGGATGCGTGTGTAATGGATCCTCTCACTCATGTAGCTTAACAAAACTCCATTTTCACAAATCTTAGATCTCTCTCTTGCTCTTTCATGCTCTCTCAATCACATAGCGAAGCTCTATTGAAGTACTCTTTCAAGCAATAGCCAAGGCCTCTCTTGCATGCAAATCAATCACATTTATCAATCCAAGAGGGGAGCCATAAGCTGTTGGTAACGCTCTCGTCATTCTATTGATCTTGACTATGCAATCTTGTCTTTGTTTATTTACACTCATGATAGGGGTTTCTATCACACATCTATTATATGTGTGATAGGGGTTCTCCTCCTTTTTAGGGTTTGTTGCTATCACATGTCTTTGCTTTATGCATTATTATCTTTCTTGATCCTATTTGGCTATCCGTAGAGGTGGAAACACATAAATGGGGGTTTGACTGAGGCAAGACCCTAAACAACTCCCAACATTTTTCCTATTCCATTTGTGTGCAAATGAATAGGTTTAGCAAGTTGAGTATTTCAAATTTTGGGTTCTTACTGTCTGTTTTATTAGAGACATCAATATGGGGCGCAGACGTTCCTGTGACGTGCTGTCGTTTGTTGCTGAGAGCTAATCCTCTTAAAGGTATAATCTCTAGTTTCCGTGATTTCCATTTTTGTATACCAAAGAATTTTATTTGTTCATTCACTCTTGTAATTAAGTGATTTCAATATTCTTGTCATTTGTAACTTAGCATTAGTTTACTTAGATTCTATAGACATTCTTTATTATTTATCTCATCACTTGAGCTTTGATCTTTGAGGTAATTGAGGGCTATTTGCTCCTAAAGGCCCCGTCGTCTTAAGGGTAGCGAATCCCCTCCTTTACATTTTTGGTGAACTTGACGTGAATGAAATGATGTTGGATCTTTTTCTTCAAAATTTTAATGCTTTTGCTAATGCATTTTTTGAACAGGATTTTGATATGTTGGATGACGCCCTTGACGATTTCTTAGAGGCATGTTCTTTTACTCAAACCTTGGTTAAACAAATTCCTCTAATAAAATATTCTTTGCAAGTTGAGAAGTCTGTAAATGTAATCGTAGTCTTTGTTGCCCCTCAAAGGCCTAAGAGACAAGTCATTTATTTAACTCCAACTAGTCCATCTCCTAAAAGAATTCATTCTATTCATGGGGTTCCTGTTGAGAGTGGCACACCAAACCTTTACATGAGATTCATGCAATCTAAGGCCCCTTCTTATAGAGCAGTAGCCCATACTTATAATACTAGAAGAAATCAAAAAAATGTTAATCAACCTACTTCTTTACCACATTTTCAACCAAGTCTTCCCCAAGCACCTAGACCTACAGTTAAGCAACCAGGTGAGTATGATCTTGTCGAGAAACTTCATGTTACTCCTGCCAAGATCTCACTTTAGGATTTGCTTCAGAATGCTTTGGTTTACCAGGGTATGCTTTAGGAAGCCTTGCAAAAGATCCTTTTTCCTTCTTTCGCTAGGACAATGAATGTTAATGTGTTGATAGATCATATTCATATGAATTTTCCAAATATTGCGTTCCATCCATATGAGCTCCCGCTTTTGGAAGTACAAAAACAAGCGAATCCTTAATAGTTTATATTAATAATATTGGCATTAGACATTTGATTCTGGTTCGACACTTAACATATGTAGCATTGCTTTTTTGCCTAAAATTAAAGTGGATTCAACTTCCCTTGTTGCTTCTTCCTTGTACATTCGTTGGTTTGATAATGTTGATCAACGAGCCTTAGGTACGACAATCTTGCTTTTAAGGTTCGGATCCGTTATCGTACCCACCTTGGTATATGCTATGCCAAGACCATTACCATATAATATTCTCTTGGGAAGACCATGGATTCATGCTTTGGGAGTAGTTACTTCTACTTTACATCGTTTTGTGAATTTTGTTGCTAATAATGAGGTGATCACAAGCAAAGTTGATCATGATGTTGTACATGTTGGCAAGAGACACTGCAAATATACTTTGGTGTTGCCATTGATGGAAACCCTATTCGGTGATTGGATCCGCATGTCATCATTTGCTCCTACCGGTAGACAAATTGAGGACAATTAGGAAGAATAGAGCATCTGACAGTTTTGTGTTCTTTGATTCTCATACAAATTTTCTATTGTTATTTTGAGTTGTGGATCTTATGGGAGGTTAATCAATGTATGTCTTGTGTTGTTTGAAATTCTCAATGCCTTGTATCAAGTTATACACAAGATTGGAGATCTGGTTGGATATCTTTTGTTCATCAGTGTTTTGTGGCTGACCCGAATGATTTTAAGTGTCGCGAATATTTGAGGAGTGTGTACTCAAATGTTTTTGTGTTCGATCATCTCGATTTGGGTCCGAGCTAAGTTGTGATCGACTGGTGTGGGTGCACATTGAATATCATTCATGATTTGAGTCGACAGTTATAAATATTCTTAAGTTTTATTGGAGCCGACAGGTTGCGATTAAATTCTTAGTTGTAGATATATATATATATATATATATATATATATATATATATATATATATATATATATATATATATATATATATATATATATATATATATATATATATATATATGATCAATTATATCATTTTGTGTATGTAGGTGTGTCAATGTGTGTTGCAAATATTAGAAGGGTGATTGAGCGATTTACACATAGTTTCACTTGTGCATTAAAATTTTTATGGTGCGAGTTAGAGCAGAGCAGAGCAGAAGTGCAGAATCAGTCATAAGGACAGAAGATCGACTACTGAGCCTAATCAGAACTGTAATCAAGCATTTGTAAATGCTACTTTCTCAGTTCATTCTCTTGGATCTAATCCAAATCTTTGTAAGGTAGTGTGCCTTTCTATTTTGAGTAGTGAGCTCTAGGAAGTGAGCCTAAATGCAAGTGCATACCCATATTGTAAAATTTTTTTTGAGTATACTCAAATTATATTGTGGATTGGCCATCCACCGTGGTTTTTCCCCTAATAGGGTTTCCACATAAAAATCCTTGTGTTATGGTGTTGTGGTTGTTTGCTTTTTGCTTCTACATATTTCTGTTGGTTGAATGTTTTAAGTGGGTTAAAGATTAGAATAATACAGTTAATTTTTGTAGAATACTGATTCACCCCCCTCTCAGTGTTGCTTGTTTCCAACAATTGGTATCAAAGCTAGTTCCTCGAAAGAAGTCTAACAACTTGGGGAGATCTTGGAAAGTGTTTTCAATGGATACAAGCAGTCTTTAAGAACAACTTTTGGTGGCCCTAGATGATCTTGACCAGTCAAAATTTGAGATCCGGGAACTGTAGGAAAATCTTGAGAATGCAGAGAAATTCATTCAGTCATTGAAAGACAAAATCAATGAATCAAGGGAGAAAAGAAATGAATTTTGTGATCAGCTTAAGCAGAAGAATAGAAGCATGGAAGATGAACAATTGAGTCATGCCTTGAAGGAGAAAACAAAAGAATGTGAAAATTTTTCCAAAGAAAATGTTACCCTGAAGCGTGAGATGGAATCTATCATGATGAAAATGACCAAGGAGATTGAAGATAGGAAGAAGAATGAAGAAAAGATTACTCAATCCTTGAAAGAAAAAACTGAAGAATGTAGCCAACTAGACAATGAATTGGAACAATCTAAAAACAATGAGGAAGTGCTTGAAAAACAACTTGATGATCTCAAAAATGAACTTACTGTTGCAAACGAGTACAAGGAGAAATTCAAAGCAAGCTCATCCAAGCTTGATGAACTGATTAAAGGTCAAAGGACTGATGGTGACAAGCGAGCTCTTGGCTATGAAGAAGGAGAAAGTTCCAAATCTGGACAAAGGAATTTCAGAAAAGGGAGATTCAGGCAAGGAAATTAGATGAATGGAGCTAGAAGGAATCCAGTAAGACAACCAAATGCTCAAAGATTCAATGGTTACTGTTTTGCTTGCAATAAATTTGGTCATATGGCTTCTTAGTGTAGAAGCAGGATGAATCCAAGTGGACCATCATTCTTAGGTCAGTGCTTTAATTGTAATAATTTTGGTCATAAGTCAAGTGAATGTAGAATTGTGATGAACAACTTTCATAGAGATGTTAGATGCTATGCATGCAATAGACTTGGGCATATTGCTAACCAATGTAGATCAAGGAAAAATCAGTGGAACAATAGGTCTGGACAGAGAAATGTTGTGTGTTTCAACTACAACAAATTTGGCCACATTGCTAGATTCTGTTGGAGTAGAAGAGGTTCGATAAAACAAAACATGCAACAGGATGTTAAGGGAAAAGGTAAAGTCACTACTGATGTGATCAAGAGGCAAATGCAGAAGAAATGGGTGAAGAAGGATCCCTCTGTTGAAGGAAATGCGCCTGCACCAAAATCTGCTTCTAGTAATTCCTCCAGGAATTAGTTTTAGGCCTTTGGCCTAGGGGGAGTTGTTAAGAAAATCTCTTAACCCCCTGCCAGTAACTAACACCGGAATGTGGATAAGTCCAGTAAGTGCATATATGACTTTCAAATGTTTCTCAATCAATTGGAGATAGTATCATATAGTACTGGAGATCCGCAGAGGAATTATCTATCTCAGTGCATAGAAACAAGGTAATCAGATGAATTAGGGTAAAAGCATTTATTGCAACAAAAAGGGTTAGTTGTGCGAATGATAAAAAGTCATTTTTGTCCTTCATTTGTTACTATACACTTTGGAGAAAAGAAGTTTGGAGAGCCCTGGAGTGAACTTTGCTGAGTTGTGGCGAAATTCAAGTGTGAAGAAGATTCAGTGATCAAAACCCCGATCCAACGAAAAGGTATTTATCAAAAAAACTAGTGAATTTGTGAATTTGTAAAAATGGCCACTCCATTGGTAGTTGAAGTCAAGGCTAGACCCTGTCCAAAGTTCAAGTGGCATCCTTATAAGTCTATTGAGATCGAGCCCCTAGGTGCGTTTTCGTTTGTACTGTATGAAGTCTTGCACACTGAAGACATTAGGGCTTACATACATGCCAATATTGAAGAGCTAGGAAGCTCACAAATGCTGAATTTGTATTCCAACCATATAATTGGAGAGGACTTCACTGTTAAGCCAAAATACAAAACCCTAGAAGTGAAGAAGCTCACACACTTTGTGAAATTCCCCATATTTGAGGAAAGCGAATGGGTGCGATATATTTTGAGTAGAGTTCATGCAGAGTTCATGTGGTTGAATATACCTTTCAAGATTACGAAAGAGGCTATAAGCGCCGTCACAGGTCTAAATTCCTCCAGTGGACTACCAGTTTTGAAATCTGTAAAGAATCAGAAGGTTACTGATGCAATAGGTGCACAATTTGATAGAAGGGCAATGACAATTGAAGACATTGTTGAAGTGGATGTGAAATTTGCATCAATGGTCATTGGCTACAAGGTCTACCACTCTAGCCGGGATAATTCAGTATCCGGTATGACCATTTATGCAGCCTATCAAATGGTAAAATAAAATGCAGATTATGACTTGTGTGAGTTGCTTAGAAGTCGGCTGATGGAGAATCTGGGTAAGATTAAGGACAAAAAGAACTCTTTTAATTATGGTAAATTGTTGCTGTGTTTGTTCTTTTATTTCATGAGTGAGGTTCCGGGTGTTGGGAAAGTTCATTGGCAAAGTAATTAGCCTATAGTTGTGCAAATAAGAGATATATTGTTTGGAAGTGGTGATCGTTAGACCAAAAGCATTGCCCTCTGGGGGTACTTCAAAAATTTTTAGAATATGATGCATGCAAGAGAAAGAATTCCTACCTCAATTGTAGTGAAGTACAAAGATACAATCTGTTTCATGGTAGATATTGATCAATTCCATATGGAAGCCACTGATCCCATAACAATATGGATTATGCCTATGGGATATGAAGTAGAGGAGAACATCTTGAAGATGTATGCAGAACATTTGTTGAGCATGCCTTTGGATTCGATAGAAGAAAGGTTTGCATCTTATGCAGAAAAGAGCATGCAAGTCCATAATCAATTGCAAAAGCCAAAGATAGTCAGAAGAGTAAGGAAAGAAGTGGAAGTGTTTGTAGAAAACATGGGCATACCTGTAGAAAAACTGAAAGAATCCAGAAGGAAGAGAGATGAAGTTGAAGCAGGGAAAGAGTTAGCAAAAACTGAATCTGCTAGTTCAGCAGGATCCTCTGCTCGTACTAGATCAACAAGGTGTTCCCCATCCGCTCCTGCAACCAAGCCAGTTCCTATGCAAAATCAAGACAAGGGTTTTGGTAAGAGGAAGAAGATCAAGAGCTCAAGAACCTATGAAGTCATCTTAGAAAGTGAGGAGACTGAGTCAGATGAGTTGTGAAATAAATGAAGAGGAAATATTCTAGTGAGGAAGAAAAGGCAAAGAAGAAGGGAAAAACTAACATACCAGGTATGACAGTTGAAGAAGTTGAGAATGTTGTTGTCAAGGATGGAAATATCAAGCCCCTCTGCAAATGGTATGAAGTGTTTGATGAATCAGGTCAAAGAATTCTTGAAGAGGCAACAATAAAACATCTGAATATTTTCAACAAAATTCTTGTTGAAATTATGTTTGGTTTACCTAAGAGTCTGTATGATGTTTTGGAGTCGAGAAGAGTAAATGCTAGGACAAAAGAAGAGCATATGAGAAAGACAATTCTTGCAAACTTGTGTTCGAAAATGTCTATTGAGGAGATGAATTCACTCTTGGACAAAGCCAAGAAGGAATTCAAAAGCAAAATAAGGGTGAACAAACTTATGATCGGTGAAACTAGTGTTGATACTGATGAAACCAAGAAAATCCTGGAAGCATTCCTGTCAAGAAATAAGATCAATGTTGAAGAAGTGAATGCTGAAGATGTTGTATCTGATCCGGTAAATGAGGAGGTGAATGAAGATGTTGAGGATAATCAAATTCCTCCTGATGTGGATAATTCAGAAGCCCCTATGGAAACTAAATTTCCTAAGGTTGTATTTGCTGAAGAAAAGGAGATGCCAAATGAAGAAGCTGAAGCTCCTAAAGTCAATCAGGAAACAGTTACTGTGGAACCAAAAGTTGAAGAAGAAGAAAAGGTTCAGGTTAAAGAAATCCCAGTGGAAACAAGAGACACTACCGAGGTAGTGAAGAAATCTCTGGTGGAACAACAGGAAGAATTTGATCCTGAATTGGTTGAAGGTTTGATCAATCTATCCACCTTGTCTCCAATTTAGATAATGAAGGTCACATCATTTGCACAAGCTAAGGCCAGTGAGAAGATTATGAAGTCTCACATTGAGGACAGTGAATTATTAAATCTTGCATTTGGAGTTCTAGAGAAAATCATGCCTACTCATGTTAAGGATCCATCTAGTTCCTCTTTCGGTGAACTGAAGAAGCTCATAAATTTTGTAAGTACTCATTTCGAGTCTCTTGAAAAATCAGCCATGGTTAAAGTGCATAAGGATTTTGATGGAAAAAGATTTAGTTGGTTGAAAGAAGTGATTGCTAAGGATAAAACTCTATTAGCCACATGTATGAAGAATATTCAAGATTGTATATCTAAAGGTGGAAAGGCCTATAAGTCATGTTTGATTTTTTCCAAATTCACTGAAGACAATGAGAAGAAGGTGAAGGATCTTGAAAAACAATTGGCTACCATTTTTGATGCTTTTGATCCGTTAGCTGACAATGTTGGTGAGCAAGAAGGTCAAGTAATATCTCTTCTTGACAAAATAAGGAGTTTGAAGCATGAAAATGATAGGATTGTAGGAAGAGCATGTGAGCTTAGAGGACTAATTGGTCCAAAGATTGAAATAATGGTGAATGCGTGAAAGAAAGCCAAAGATGCTATGGCAGTTAGTGACCCAATGAATCTCAAGACTGCAGAAGCTTAATCTTATATAGTTTGTGGTCACATAACAATTCTGGAGAGTTTCAAAAGGGTTTGGGACACAAATTTGAGCATGTTGAAGAAAGACTTTGTAGATATTTCAAATTTGTGTAAGTAACAAGTTCATGCCTGTACAGTTTTGAAATTTTGTTTCCCTAGTTTTTCCATTGATGTCAAAGGGGGAGAGTTGTACAATGAAAAATGTATATTTGTCTTAGGGGGAGTTTCATTTCTAAGCTGAGATTGAAGATTCTTTTTGAAGTGGCAGTGTAATTCATATTGGTACTAATCTAACACTTAGTCATTTTTCACTAAGTGTTGCCATTAATGCCAACGGGGGAGATTTTTGGCAAGAGACACTGCAAATATACTTTGGTGTTGTCATTGATGGCAACCCTAGTCAATGATTGGATTTGCATGCCATCATTTGCTTCTATTGACAGACAGATTGAGGACAGTCAGGAAGAACAGAGTATCCGAGAGTTTTGTGTTCTTTGATTCTCATATAGATTTTTTGTTGTTATTTTAAGTTGTGGATCTTATGGGAGGTTAATCAATGCATGTCTTGTGTTGTCCAAAATTCTCAGTGCCTTGTATCAAGTTGTACATAAGATTGGAGATCCAATTGGATATCTTTTGTTCATCAATGTTTTGTGGCCGACCCAGATGATTTTAAGTGTTGCGGATATTTGAGGAGTGTTTACTCGAATGTTTTTGTGTTCGATCATCTTGATTTGGGTCTGAGCTAAGTTGTGACCAACCGTTGTGGGTGCACATTGAATATCATTCATGATTTGAGCTGACAATTGTAAATATTCTTAAGCTTTATTGGAGCCGACAAGTTGCGATTAAATTCTTAGTCACGAATATATATAAATGATCAATTATATCATTTTGTGTATGTAGAAGGTTTGTCAATTTGTGTTGCGAATATCAGAAGGGTGATTAAGCGATTTATGCATAGTTTCACTTTGTGCATTAAATATTTTGTGGTGCAAGTTAAAGCAGAGCAGATCAAAAGTGCATAATCAGTTAGAAGGACAGAAGATCGACTACTGAGCCTAAGCAGAACTGTAATCAAGCATTTGTAGATGCTACTCTCTCAGTTCATTCTCTTGGATCTAATCCAAATCTTTGTAAGGTAGTGTGCCTTTCTATTTTGAGCAGTGAGCCTAAATGCAAGTGCATTCCCATATTGTAAATTTCTTTTTGAGTATACTCAGATTATATTGTGGATTGGCCATCCATCGTGGTTTTCCCCTAACAGGGTTTCCATGTAAAAATCCTTGTGTTATGGTGTTGTGGTTGTTTTCTTTTTGCTTCTACATATTTCTCTTGGTTGAATGTTTTAAGTGGGTTAAAGATCAAAATAATAAAGTTAATTTTTGTAGAACACTGATTCACTCCCCCTCTTAGTGTTGCTTGTTTCCAACAGTACACTTATGTGAGATGGCAACTACTAGTCAAACTTTGGTTGCACCCACTCTTAAGAACTTTATCCCTTCATTATGTTCTGGAATGTATTGACATCTACCCCAAAAGTATCTATCACAAAGGATACTCTTGAGACATATATCCCTAAAGAAGATCCTCCCGATGTAGAGTCCTAAGTCTACTCCCTCTATTTCTTCTCCTAAATCAAATGCATATCTGGGTGATAATTGGTGATCCTTGAACTTCACCAAATCCTATATCAAGGAGTACAAATTAGATCCTATCCATCTAGACATTCCAAAAATTTCATTTGCCTTTGCTAATAAGGATGATTATGCGTCTATAAAGAGAGGTGATACTTATAGCATGGAGTACACTCTTTACATTAATCATCCTCCTCTTAAGGAATTGAAAACATGTTACAAACTAGGATTTAATATTTTTTCTAAGTTCAGTTACAGAGGTAAAGGTTGTGGGCGTAATGAATAAGGTATTAAAGTCACCTTAGAGGCTGATCCATGTGACTCTAAAGTTGGACTTGGATATCGTCCCACAACTCTAAGGTGAAGCCATGGTTGAATGTCAACATTACTTCCACCAAATTTTGTTCTTTTAAACTAGTTCATCTTGAATATATTGAAAGAAAGGTAGACTCTAATGAAATTCCTATAGAATTTTTCTCTTCAAGTGAAGCTCTAGAATACTTCTTAGGTGTCTATTCCAACCTACCTTCCTATCATCATAAACATTGACTCCCATATTGCTTGAATAGAAAAACATATTTTGGAGAGTCTGTTATGAGTTTTGATGAGAAGGATTCTTTATCTAATATGGGTGATAATGTCTCTATACCTCATCTTGAAGACTGTAGTACTCTCCTCAAAGGGGATACTTCTGATGTTTTCATGGATCCTAAATCTCTGAGAAAGTGATTAAGATTGGAAAGTGTCTCTCCTTGGAAGAATCTAAACAACATGTTGATTTATTGCATTCTCACTCTGATATCTTTGCTTGGTCATATGAGGACATGCTTGGTATTGATGAATTTGTGGTAGTTCATAATATTGTCGTATGTCTTGATGCCAAGCCCGTTAAGCAGAAGATCCACAAAATGAATCCCAAGGTTTCTTTATTAGTCAAGACTGAGATAGAAAAGCTTTTAAAAGTTAATTTTATCCATTCCTTTGAATATTCACCTTGGATATCAAATATAATTTCCATTAGTAAATCTGATGGCTGTATTCATATTTGTATTGAATTTTGTGATCTTAATAAGGACTCTCTCAAGGATGATTTTCCATTGCCCAGTTGATATGATTGTAGACTCGACTGCAGTCCATACCTTGTTATCCTTTATGGATGGCTTATCGGGCTATAATTAGATCCCCATTAACCTAAAAGATTAGTATAAGACATTTTTCAATTGTTGGGAATAGGATGCCATTTAATTGCAATCCTAAACATTATTTCATGTATCTCCTAAGTCCTTGGAAAGTGTTCCCCAACACTAGGATTAGAAAGAAATTAAATTCAAATGAAATGAACATGTAAATTGACATTTGTAATTAATTCTAAATGATAGGAACATGTGGGATGCCGAAGAAGAGCTCCTACAAAATAAGAGCACATGGGGTGCCCACATGGAAGGTCGAACTCACCTTGAGTTAAGTTAACTCTTTGGAGAAAGATAACACTTCAATAATGCATGTAAAGACCCTATAAGTTAGGGATTGATGTTTACATGCATGAAGTTCAGTTCAGTTCAATTCAATATCAATTTAGTTCAGTTCAGTTATGGTTCAGTTATCTTTAGTTGCATGTAGTTAGTTTTAGTTGAATGCTAGTTGACTTTAGTTGACTTGGAATGCATGACATATAACATGTGATGCATGCAGTTAAGTGGGGATCATCAATCATGCATGATATTTGCATGAATGGTGGAGAGATATGTTTCAGTTAATAGAGATTGATTTGGACTCACCTTGGGCGCCCAAGTTGGCATCTTGGAGTTAACACTTTTGCATGATAAGATATTTTATAAAGATGAGTTAAGTGGGCCCATTCTTGGGCGTCAACTTGGAGGAGGAGCTTACAAGATATCTTTGTAATCAATGTTGAGTTAGGACTTCATTTTTGTACGCCCAACTTGATGAAGGACTTGGTTTGACATTGTTTTTCATGTAAGAACTCTACTTGCAAAGAATAGGTGTAGGTTTTTTAAGATAAGTTTTGTGCTTGGTAATTGTAAACTCTTTGGAGTTTTCAAGGCTCATAATTTTCTATTTATTGTAGCAAGTTGAAGAGAGTTTTATCAAATTTTATTTAAGTTGTGAAGAATTGTTGAAGGAAAAATAAGCATCTCAAGCAAGGATTGATAAAGAGTTATTGTAATCTTGTTCTAAGGTTAAATAATACAAACACTATTGATTCTAGTGGTGGATTTTTTTCTCGAAAGGGTTTCTCCATGGTATATGTTGTGTCACTTCTATCTTCTAGTCTTATTCTTCTACAATCTTCTGTCTACTTCTACAAATGGTAAAATGAATCTAATTAGATAATCATCCAAAAAGAAATTGTAACAAAAAACATTTAATTAGATCTATAGTATAATAGTTTTACAAGTTCTAAAGCTACATAATTACCTCCATTTTCAACATTTGGTATCAGAGTTAACAGTTGGGTAGAGTTTGGGACACCTTTCTCTTAAAATTTTGAAGGTTTTTTGGTTGTAGTGGGAGCTTTTACTATTGTGTTATTGCTGATTTTGGAAAATAAGTTTGTTACAATGAGTTTTAATTCTCGTTTAGATATTGAAAGATTCAATGGATCTAATTGTGAGATGTGGAAACTAAAAATGGAGGATCTCCTTGAAGAGAGAGATCAATGGTTAGCTGTTGGTAATGAGACAAAGTCACCTACAATGATGTCAGATGAGGATTGGGATAAGCTTGATAAGAAGGCAAGAGGGACCATAAGATTATGTCTTGCTAATGTTGTTCTCTTGAATGTTTTAGAAGAAACTACTGCATATAAATTATGGAAGAGAATAGGTGATATTCATCAAACTAAAAGTCTTACTAATAAGTTGTATCTAAAAAGATAGTTGTATTCTTTAAAGATGAAATATGGCGATTCTGTTGCAAATCATTTGAATGCTTTTAATTTGATTCTAAGTCAGTTAGCATCTATAGATGTAAAGCTAGAAGATGAAGATAAATGCATTTTGTTACTTTGTTCTTTACCTAAATCTTGGGAAAATCTAATTGTTGTTATCAGTGGTACTGGTGCAGATCTAAAGATGGACAATATAATTCCTACTCTCCTATCAGAGGAGATGAGGAGGAAGTCTAAAATGGAAATCCAAGATGCCTTGTTTGTAAAAGGTAGGCCTGGAAAAAAGGAACCTAAGGGAGACAAGGAAGGAAAGGGTAAGTCCGAAGGACGGAGTAAGGTAAAGTGTCAGAACTGTGGGAAACCGAGACATGTGGAGGATTGCAAGAACAAGAAAAAGAGTTACGATTCTTCTACAGAGGAATCCTCGGATGACGGTAATCATGCATTGATCATTTCATGTAAAAATGTTAGTGATGAATCTTTGCTTGATGTTAAAGAGTGATCTTCATGAAGAGGATGGTAGTCATGATGCCATGTGTAGCTCGTACCATGGTTCAGTGGGAGTTGCTGGCAGTGACATGGATGCATCATTGGTAAGGTTATCTTCATGTGATTGGGGATATGTTTTTTCTTAGTTTAGAGTGGTTGCTATTATATCAAGGTTTACTCTTGATACACGTTTAGAGTTTGGCATGGTACTTGGTCTCTTGAGACTAGGATGTTTATGTATGTTATGATGCATGTGATCTCCTTGGAGGAGATGGTTAGATCATGTTGTCATGCTTATGTTCCCGATTCATGTTTGGAGCTTTGACATTGATTTTGTGTAGTTCTCTTATGTATTGGGTACATTAATCATTTGCTTGATTACTTTGTAATGAGCCTTGCTCAAACTGATCACAATTTGCCCTAATTTGCTGCTTGTAATTTTTTCAAACAATTCATGTGCAACCTTGTAGCTTGTTGGTCTGAGTTATCAGACTGATTGTATGCTTGAAGATGATATATAAATACTCTAAATGCTTGGAAATCAAAACTACAATGCATAAACTATATCCTAAATGCATCAATGACTTAATCTCATCATTTACAATGCTCATACATAACTTCTAAATGCACCTATAGCCAACTGGTATATTCACAAACCATTGGTATGCATACTAAAATCTGAGTGTGAATAATATGGAAATGCTCATTGATAACTTATTAACAACCAACAACCTATATCTCCAATTTGTAATACAAAGACTCAATACAATGCTCATTAAATGATTTCTACATGTGAAATATCCACCTACAACCAAGTGACTTTTTATCAAACAGTTGGAATGCATCCATCTAGAATCTAGAAGACTATGAATAAAGTTACTAATCTAAAACTAAACTCTAGCACTTGTTTATAAACCAAAATGCAAAGCATTGCGAAGACTCTTGGCAGCTTACAACTTTTCTAAAGTTTGCTAATTTATGAGTACAAAATCAGACTTCAAACATATACAAATATGACATGTAAATGAGCTCCAAACAATGCAAAGAAACCTGGAATGAAGTCACCTTGGATTGGAGATGAAGTAGCAAACAAGAACAAAGGAGAGAGCACCTTATGAGTGATGGATGATGTCTCAGCCCTAGCTGCCCCTGCTAGATATTTCAGACTTCAAAAATAAAATAATAGCAGCTGCAACCTTTGATTTTAATCACCAAACATCATTGTCCATCCTCTAGAAATTGATTGCTCCAATACCCATAAGCCAAAAGAAAGTGTATGATTTTTTATGAATTTATTTGTGCTTCCCAGCCCAATTCACCCTTGTTCTGGTCTAATTTGCAATATTAAATAATCTCCAATGATTTTTGACCTCCTTATGCTCCCAACTAAGTCGCCTAATCCTCTACATTCAAGCGCCTCCCTCCTCAAGAGAAATCAACACCATATAATACCTCCATGAATAAATTTGAATTTCTCTAAGGAGCTGATATATGACTGCAAATTTTGATCTTTCAATCAAAATTCCCCAACAATGAATTCGCCCCTCAAAATGTGCAAACATTGAAGAATGAAGATGCCAAAATATCCTCCAATGATGCTCCAATTCGTCCTATACCAAAAACTTGGCCAAAGGCCACTAAGTTTTTTGCAATGAAGCACAAATGAAAGTCTGAAGTAACTTTCTCCCAGCTGCAATAATTCAAGTGATATTTCACACCCTCAAAATTGCTCACCAATTGAGAGTTTTCATTCTCAATGGCCAAAGTCAACTGCAGAAACCCTAGGCTCCACAACTGAAAACATCAAACATCAACAACAACAACAAATCTGCATGATGAGAATGAAGCCCATGATGTCTATTTATACTTTTTCCTCAAGAGGTTGGCCTCCTTCTAGAACTTTCCCAAGTCACCTTCTAGAAGGAATATTATAATATTATTTTTATTATTTTATTATTTTGCACTTTATAATAAAACAATTATTCATAACATAAAGTGCAAACATAATATTACTTTATAACATGAGGTTTCTAAAAATAGAAACATATCAAGAAATCATTAGAACACCTCCATATGTAGACTGAATCACGAAAAGAGCCAACCAATCAACTGGGTATCTGCCAAACGACCCTCTTATCAAGCTCCATTAGCCTACGAGGATCAGGAATAGGCTAATTCCTCTAAACTCCATCGCTCATGAAAAAGGGGACATTACATACTTCATGATAGTGCTATGTTGCATTTAGATTTTGGCATGGATTGGTTGGTTACAAGTCCTCATGGATACTTGGAGAAATAGGTGAGGCTTGAGTTCTCTTATGGTAAGAGATATATGTTGGAATGGTTACTTGTAAGAAAAGATTTTTCAACAGTAAAGGCTGAGAAGCCTACACCTTGGTTGGATGGGAGTTCAACACACTTGCTGGTTTCACATGCATCCAAAGAGGCAGTTTGGTTACAGAGACTTGGGAAAGGTATTGGTTTTAATTGCAAGTAAGTTAAACTTGAATGTGATAGTCAGATTGCTATTTATTTAGCCAAAAATTCTATGTATCATGCTCGTACTAAGCATGTTGATGTTCAGTATCACTTTGTGCGAGAAATGGTTGAGAGTTGGAAGGTATTAATTGAGAAAGTTGACACTATGATTAATGTTGTAGATTATCTTACGAAACCGGTTCCTACAGATAAATTCTCTTAATTTTGAGTATTAATCATTTGCTTGGAGATTCATGATTATGCAGGTAGCATTTGAAGTTGGCATGGATTTATTAGTTGGTGTAGGAAGGCCATTGGCCTTGAGTCCTATACTTGATTTATAATAATGATTCCTTGTTTAGAATAATTGCAATGTATAATGTCAAGTGGGAGAATGTTGGGAATAGGATGCCATTTAATTGCAATCCTAAACATTATTTCATGTATCTCCTAAGTCCTTGGAAAGTGTTCCCCAACACTAGGATTAGAAAGATATTAAATTCGAATGAAATGAACATGTAAATTGACATTTGTAATTAATTCTAAATGATAGGAACATGTGGGGATGCCCAAGAAGAGCTCCTACAAAATAAGAGCACATGGGGTGCCCACATGGAAGGTGGAACTCACCTTGAGTTAAGTTAATTGTTTGGAGAAAGATAACACTTCATTAATGCATGTAAAGATCCTAGAAGTTAGGGATTGATGTTTACATGCATGAAGTTCAGTTTAGTTATCTTCAGTTGTATGTAGTTAGTTTCAGTTGAATACTAGTTGACTTCAGTTGACTTGGAATGTATGACTAATAACTTGAGTTGCATGACATATAATAGGTGATACATTCAGTTAAGTGGGGATCATCAATCATGCATGATATTTGCACGAATGGTGGAGAGATATGTTTCAGTTAACAAAGATTGACTTGGACCCACCTTGGGCGCCCAAGTTGGCATCTTGAAGTTAACACTTTTGCATGATAAGATATTTTATAACGCTGAGTTAAGTGTGCCCATTCTTGGGTGCCAACTTTGAGGAGCTTACAAGATATCTTTGTAATCAACATTGAGTTAGGAATTCAATTTTGGATGCCCAAATTGATGGACTTGGTTTGACATTGTTTTTCACGAAAGAACTCTACTTGCAAAGAATAGGCGTAGGTCTTGTGAGATAAACTTTGTGCTTTGTAATTGTAAACTCTTTGGAGTTTTCAAGGCTCATAATTGTCTATTTATTGTAGCAAGTTGAAGAGAGTTTTATTAGATTTTATTGCAAGTTGTGAAGAAGAATTGTTGAAGGAAAAAGAAGCATCTCAAGCAAGAATTGATAAATAATTATTGTAATCTTGTTCTAAGGTTAAATAATACAAGCACTATTGATTTTGGTGGTGGAGTTTTTTCTCGAAAGGGTTTCTCCATGGTATATGTTGTGTCACTATTATCTTCTGGTCTTATTCTTCTACAATCTTTTGTCTACAAGTTCTACAAATGGTAAAATGAATCTAAATAGATAATCATCCACAAAGAAATTGTAACAAAGAACACTTAATTAGATCTACAGTATAATAGTTTTACAAGTTCTAAAGCTACATAATTACCTCCATTTTCAACATCAAACCCCTTGGGGCACCTTTTGTTACATAGTCAATCCATTTGGATTAAAAAATGTTGGAGCAACTTACCAACGAGCAATGACTTATCTTTCATGATTTCATTCACAATATATTAGAAGATTACGTTGATGACATCTTGGCTAAGTCTACATCTCGCCAATATCATGTTGAGAAACTTCGTCTTATCTTCAAAAGACTTTGACTCTATAAGATTAGACTAAATCCTCTTAAGTGTATCTTTGACATGGATGATAACAAACTTTTAGGATTTATTGTCTCTCATCATGAAATCGAAGTTGATATAAATAAGATTGATGCAATTGTTAACATGCCTCCACAACTGCACAATTTGTAAGGGAAGATTTAGGCAATTTGTATCTCAATTGGCTAATTGTACTCTTCCATTCACGCGCTTGTTCAAGAAAGATGTCCATTTTCGATGGGATGATGTTATATGCCAAAACTAGGGTAAATAGTGAAATAGATTAAATATTCAATAACAAAGTGTAGTTTGGTCTAAGTATCAATTTGAGGGTGTAAACTTGTGAAAGATCTCATGGCTATATGCACAAGGGCTGTAGGTATTGAGGTGAGTATAAATGAAATGCACTTCTAAATCCAATCAAGTTCCTAAGTGGAAATCTATCTTAATGTTTCAATTTTACTTCTACAACAAGAACTATTACAAGAGCAACATTGTTCTACGATAGGAACTATTACATGAACAATGGTGTTTTGCTACAGGAACTATTACATGAACAACAATGTTTTGTGACAAGAACTGTTACAAGAACAATGGTGTTCTACAACAAGAACTATAGTCTTTAGTAGTGCGATAGGAACAATCCAACAACTACTCTATTTTCTATGCAATCTTTCAAATCACTAGAATGCACTATCAAACAAAACTTTTACTTAGAAAAATAAATACAAAGATGCTTTTGGAGTTCTCAAATGAAAACTAAAATAAAATTTTTATTTACCACTTATAATCAAATTGATTTATTCTACAAATCACACATATAAAATAAAATAATAATTATAGAAAATACTAAAATAAAAATACACTTTCATATCAACAGGATCCATGAGGAGTGGGCCCTTCCTCCTAGTTGGCAAGGTGATTATAGCACTACTACAATACTCAAATCATAACCAAAATATACTCATTTAAAATAAAATATATTACAACTTATATTATTTTGCATTATGCTCATTGTTGTTATATTTATACTTTATTCTCCAAACTCCACACTGTTTCTGCCTTTCTTTCTATTATCCTATGTTGTACTCCTTTACAATATGCTAATTCACCCTCCTTTAAAGCTATTACATTACCTTATAAGGCATGAAAAAAACTTACAACCTATTTACTATTCTCACACTCTTCCTCTTATTTCCATGTTTAATTTTGTTGCATTATTTTTCTAGTATTATTCATATGCTTTTCCACATCACCTATTGCATTTTTGCAACCCTATTTTATTGCATTTGCTCCTATTCTCTTGCTATCTCTTATGACATTATTTATGGCTTGTGGGTTGGAATAAAACAAGCCATAAAAATAGGAATTTGTTGTGCCATAAAAATAGCTATTTTTTTGGCCTTTATTCATCACAATTATATTAGTTACAACAACAAATAATACATGCCATTTCGTGCCATATGAGTATAAAAATATTTCATTTGCTATTAGCATAATAAACAATTATTTAAAATTAAATTAATAGCTAAAATTATTTGTTGTTATGAAGGTGATAGGAAGTCTGTGTGAAGGTGACCAAAAGTTTGTCATGAAGTTTATTATCTCCACCTTTATTAATATGCTGTTAGAATTATTTTTCCAACACAATGATAGCAAATATAAGTAAATACAATCTAATATTTATTATTCACTTATTTTATCTAAAACTAAATTAAATATTACTTATTTATATTTAACCATATGCAGCTTAAGCTTATGAATTACTATGGTGTGAGTTTTAAACCTAGTTCTTGCACATGATAGAAAGGTTGAATGTGTAAAACCAGAGGTGGGTTTCGTGAAAGAAAATTTTGACAGAGTTGCAAAGGGGAACTCTAGACCTTCTGGGGCTGGGTGTGTTATTCAGGATGGTCAAGGAAGCATTCTGGGTATAGGTTCTAATTTTTTTCCTAATGGTACCAATAATGAGGCTGAAACACATGCGACATTATTCACAGTAAATATGGTGAGCAAATTCAAGACTCAGAAGCTACATTTGGAAGGGGACTCAAAAATATAATCAATGCTTTAGCCAATGGAAGCTCCCAGGTGTGGAAAATAAGTATGTGTCAATCATAAGATAGAAGATACACATGTTTAATGAATTTAAGTTGTCCCATACACTTCAAAGCAAGAATGGGGTGGTTGATACCTTAGCAAACCGAGCAGTTTCAATATTGTCGGTAGATAATTAGGTTGTTTGTGAAGACTTGCAAAATATACAAGTTGAGAATGTGGAAGCATGTGGGAATACAAGACAAGGTTTTTTGTAATTGTGGTGGGAATGAAGGTGGAGTGGTAGTGCAGAATCATGAGTTTTGGCTTGAGGGTGGAGTTAAACGCAG
Source organism: Sequoia sempervirens (assembly GCA_007258455.2). Taxonomy (NCBI): domain Eukaryota; kingdom Viridiplantae; phylum Streptophyta; class Pinopsida; order Cupressales; family Cupressaceae; genus Sequoia; species Sequoia sempervirens. The sequence goes on along the minus strand of VDFB02193867.1, from coordinate 570,288,679 downwards.
GGTATCTTAATTGTTGGGTGTAGTTTGAAAGAGCCTATAATGGTTTATTTTTGCATTCAATGGTGTGAGTGAAGGGGAACAAAAATAATACATGTCAGTTGGTGTTGGGTGCAAGGGAGGGCATAAAGGAAATGGGAAGGACTATCTAGCTTATGAAGATTGGTGGCAAAGGCATTTGGTATTAAATACTTTGATGTAGGCTTCTCTCCAATGATGGGAGTATTTTAAGTCAAGGTGTCGAATTGGTTTGAAGGATGACTATGAATGCTTTTGTTGGGTTAGGATGGAGCCTTAGTTCTATGAGGGTAATTGGAATGGTCAAATCAGACCTTGTATGTAGAGATTGTAGTTTTCTTGAATATCAATAAAATACAGTGCAAGCTTTTCCCTCTTTTATGATAAAAAATATTATATATTAATAATTATATAATATTCTTAGAGTAATAGGTTGTTTACTTGATTAATTTAATCATGTTGATTAATTAATTAAGTCACCTTTACTTTATTTCACTTAAGCTAAACTTAGGAATATTTATTTATGCATTATTAAATTAGTCATGTTGTCTCATTCATTATGATCTTGACACTTGCCACATGCTAATTTAATCCTCTCCTAGGGTTCTCACTTTAGGGTTTTGATCTCCTTTCTTAAGGATTGATCTCTTTGTAATTATTCATCTTCTCGGGTAATGCATTTTTGCTTCATGTTTGTAGAGCACCATTCTTGTGTCTTTTGATCTCCTTTGGTGATAGGTTATTTGCTTGCAGGTGTTCATTGGGATCTGTGAGGTTGGATTATCAACTTCTACATGGTATTAGAGCTCCAGATTTGTAAGCTTCTTGTTCCTTTTTTGTGAGATCTTGCCTTGAAGCAGTTTTCCAGTGCATCTAGGGTCAAATCAGATCTCTCCATTGAATCCAGAGCTATTGGAATAGTCAAGATTGACCTTTGTTTTGTCAAATTTGGCTTTCGTTTGTGGGTTTGAAGAAAGGGTTTTTTTGCCAGATCCAAGGGGTGCCTGATTTTTCGGAGCGTTTTGAGCCCAAATGGACCTCACCATTGTGTCTACAATGGTCAAAAACCCTAAGATCGACTGTGCAATCGTCGAAATTCGAGCAGTTGACTTCGAAGGCAAAATTTTTTTTGCTGTACGGCCTCTTGCACACACTTCGAGGTAAAATTTTGTAAAAAAAATTAAATTATTTTTCTGCAAAAAAAATCATAGTTTTTCATTGTAAAAAAAAATAAAATTTAAAAAGCTTTAATTTTTTAAAACAAAGTTTTTTGAAAATAAAAATTTGTTTTTTAAAAAAAATTAAAAGGTAGGTACTCAGGTCTGTACCACGCAGGCCCGCACAATGTACCTACACACTATGGAGGGGTGGGGGTGGTCCACGTGCCCCCCACCAATTTTTTTTATTTAAAAAAAAATTCCTTGTAAATTTTTTTATTGTTTTTTTTTTTTAAATAATATTTTTTTAAAAGTCAAGTTGTGCAAATGCTGTGGCGACCATTTGGCTGTCAATTTTAGACTCGCCATTTTGCTGCAATGGTCATATGGCTGTCAAATTTAATGCTCTAGACTGTGTTTTTTGCACTTTGAGAGTTGTTTTCTTCCGGAGGCCATAACTTTTGCCCACGATGTCGAAATTGGGCAAACGAGATATCGTCAAAAAGAGGATTCAAAGTACTTTCCAATGGTACATGTATTTTTTGGAGATTTTTTCTTAGGTCCTTGTTATTTTCATTCAAGGTAAGATCTTCTTTTCTAGAGTTGCCTTTAACTTTTGCATACGATGTCGAAAATGGGCAAATGAGATATCATCAGAAAGTTGTTTCCGAGCTCTTTGCAGTGGTACAGGTGGTTTTCAGATTTGATTTTTGGTTTTTTCCAAAAATCCTTCTTCTCCTCTGTAGTCTTTTTGGACCTTATGGGCTCACATTGCATGTATTTATCATCTGTAAATGCACTAAAACAAAGTGCCTCAACTTTGTATGTGTAGTATTGAGATTCTTGCACATCAATTTGTGCCTTGTTGTACTTGGACAATGATATAAAGTGCCATAGGGGTTGATGTTTTCCTTTGTTTTCCTTCATACCTTTCTCATGCGTATGTGACTTTTTTTTTCACATCCTTTCTATTTGCTTGTTCTTTCATGATTGCACCTTCAGATGTTCTTGGTTCCTCTTCATGCACTACTTTCAGGCATTTAGTTTTAGTTTACCTATCATACCTCTCCCTTTTTAGCATTATGGGGGGGTTTCTATTGTTTGTGTTAATGCTTCTTTGGTTTCGCGTTGGAGTGAGCTACGTATACAATATTTGTTCCTATGTACTAGGTGGATGCAATGGTTGGTTACCCATGCATTTTGGTGAGATGGAGCACTTACCATATGGACACTCTTGCATTCCTTCTTTCAACATTTCATAAGTCATTCTACAATAGTGTTTACAGCTTCTTCATGCTTCAGTGGTGTTTTCCATGTTCATCCTTTGTTCCTATTTTTTGGGACAATTTCTTCTTGATTGGAGACTTCTTTGTCCTTCACTCTTGTTTGGAGGCTTCTTAGTCCTTCACTTGTATTCCTCTCTTTTGGAGAGGAGTTTTTACCACGAGGTTTTCTCCTTTTCTCTTGTTGTGAGAGATCTTTTACATTTGTACATGGGTACCTCATCTGGCCTTGTTTGTCGGGACCCATCTTTGCATTCATGCATTTTTTCCCTTAGATTCTTAGCTTCTCTCTAAGTTCATCTTAAGGGGTGTGTTAGAGTAATAGGTTGTTTACTTGATTAATTTAATCATGTTGATTAATTAATTAAGTCACCTTTACTTTATTTCACTTAAGCTAAACTTAGGAATCTTTATTTATGCATTATTAAATTAGTCATGTTGTCTCGTTCATTATGATCTTAACACTTGTCACATGTTAATTTAATCCTCTCCTAGGGTTCTCACTTTAGGGTTTTGATCTCCTTTCTTAAGGATTGATCTGTTTGTAATTATTCATCTTCTTAGGTAAATCTTCTTGGGTAATGCATTTTTGCTTCATGTTTGCAGAGCACCATTCTGTGTCTCTTGATCTCCTTTGGTGATAGATTATTTGCTTTGGATCTGTGAGGTTGGATTAACAACTTCTACAAATATATTATATATTAATTATATAATATAATGATATTATATAATATATGTTGTATAATATATATTATATATATTAAATATTATATTATAATATATTAATATTATAAATGGGCAAGAAAGAAAGGTAGGGTGAGGTCGAGTTGAGAATCAATATCTACGTATCTTCTTCCCACTATGTAATATTACTCTCTTCTCCTTGTGCTCTTGTTCCACTCTCCAAAAAGTAGTTGTGGGAGGGAACATAATTCTAGTGATCAAAATGTTGTCGTTGTTTTGGGTATATTATATTATATTTATATATTAATATTATAAATTAATATGTATATTAAATATTATATATAATATATTATTTTTTATATGATTTCATTAGAAACGAATATCTGTTTCGCTCTGGTCCTTACCATGGCAACATGTACTTTTTACCTGACCCTAGTAAAAAATCAAAGTGAAATTTCATGTTTTTGGGCAAATAAAAATGCCTTTTTTGTCATATCGCCACTTTTTGGACCCCCATGATCTTGCACTCTCCTCAAGGTTTGATTGACTCCCAAGATTTCTAGATACTTCTGGTAACAAATGTGCTCTATACAAGAATGAGTTCCTTCACACCAAGAAGAGTATGAAGCCTAACTCGGTCTTTCAAAGTTGGATGCCTAAATGGAATTCCATATGAAACACAATGTCAAATGAGGATTTTCTAGGAATCCTTGCCTCTTAGAGCTCTAATAATTCATTGAGCACAAAGTGCCAAGCTTAAATTGAGAGTAATTCGAAGCCCCTAGAATCATGATGAAGATAGCAAAATTCCTAAGCCACATGGTGAAAACCTTAGTTATTGTTAGAAGAGGCCCAAAGAAAGTCTCTAAGAAGTTTTTCAATTTTCAAATAAGAATCCCTAGAAGGAATCCAACAAGAGGAATAATACACATGAGTAGTAGTCAAAACTTGAGAGTAAACTTGAAATTTACCAACCAAAGAGAGAGGCTTTGTAATCTAGAAGGCCAAATTTTTCTCAATTATGGATATAATAGCTTGCCATATGGTAGCATGAGAGACTTGAAAGTCAAATGGAATGCCAAAAAATCTTAAAACCTCCCATGATCAACCCATTTCCAACCAAAATAATCTACTGACTTATTCTATGAAGGAAAGATTGTTTGTACCATTGTGTCTTGTCATTGGATAATTGAAAATGAAGCTTTACAAAAAATATTAAGGCAAAGAAGGGACTATTTGACATTATCCTCTTCCTTAATTAAAATAAGGAAAGATTCATATGCAAGTGACCATAAATAAGTTGCTTAGTGAATTAGACAAGGTAATACCCTCTATTACTTATGGGAGAGTACATGGGTCAAAAGATAGTCAAAGCCTTCAATAATAAGCACATAAAGGACTAAAGGGTATCTTTGGAAAACAAATCAAAAGATCCTAAAATAATTATATTGTTGGACATTAATGGCGATGCAAATAGAGGCATTCACAAAAAATATCTTAGCTAAATGCACAAAATGGAACCCAAAAGCCAATAAATGAAGCAAGAAAAAATGAAAGACCATTCAATATGGTCATGTCTTAGAAAATAAAATTTGAGAAACACTATAGGTTGTTGAGAGTATCAAGCACATTCCATCCCTTCCTAAACAACAACAATATTGTCAAGGATGTAATGCGACTTAATGAAATGAATTTTCTTAGGGTAGACCAATTGAAGAAGAAGAGGCCACAACATGAGGGCATAAACTTTGACAATAATATCATATAAGAAATTTGACAAGTTGATGGGGTGTTGGTTGTAGATATCCTTTGGTTTGCTAACTTTAGTGTGAACTTAATATTGCCTTTGTTAATTAAGATTCCTAAAGAATTACAATAGAATGCTTCCAAATACACTTTATGAAAGTTCACACCCAAAATATCCCAAAGAGCTTTAAAAAATCACAAGGGAATAATCTAAACTAGGAGATTTGTCCTTTGACATAGTGAACACAATCTCATGTAGATCATCCTTTGTGAGAACTCAATCACAAAGAATTCTTTGAGAGTTAGAAACTTGACAAGGCACTACGTTCAAGTGTTGTTGCATAGAAATGGTCCAGTAAAAAAATATTTGCTTGGGTAGTGTTGGTAAGTGGATTGACACTTGAAATGATACTTGAATCACCCAATGGAAAGTGGCAAAAGCGCTCCAATAGTTGGAAAAATTGTGTGTGAATTGACAATCTTCCTTTGTGTTTAAGAGAGGTCCCTCCCTTGTATGATAGGGTTTTTGAGGTTTTCATGTACTTTGAACCTGAAAGTACAAAAAAGTATGAAAAGAATTAAAGTGACTGAAATTAATAAAGAAACCCTCAATAACAAATATACCAATATTATTAGAGTTTCACAAAAATACTTAAGATTGAAACGATTCCATCACAAGGATTAAAAACTACACATAAGAAACCCAATGATGAACACATATCAAGTCCAAACACATCTGGTTCCAGATACTAAGAAGTGAAAATGTTTGAAAGACATATTGAGATCTAACTACTACTTTCACAAATTATTTTGGGATTACAAGAGTTATTATCAACTACGAAAAGTTAATAACAACAATAAAACATCATGGATGCACCTCAAAAACTATTTTCCATTTTGTTTTAGGATTATACAACTCCAAAATCCCTTATGTCAAACTTGTGGGAACCAAAAGTCCTTTACAATGCTTAGAGTCTTATATTTATAGCCTCTTTCCTGGTAACTATCCTATAACCAACTTGTAACCACTTCGGTAAGTACTTTCACAAATTATGAAATACAAAATAAGCTTTATTAAAGTTGGAAATTTCTTAATTTTTATGCAAAGGAAGCGTATTTCAAACCTATTACAAAAATGATAAAACTCACTTTTACAAAATAATTCACTAAAAAATAACCAATAACCTTTGAATTTTAATTACATGAAAGAAATTTCACAAATCAGCTCATTGAGAATTTCAACTTCATTTATTTGCATTACCTCTGATGTCCTCTAAAGAAGTGTTTTGAGTTGCACCATGCTTTTGTTGAAGGGAAGATTTTGTTTTGGTTTTTTGAATGACTTGATAGCTAAGGGCATGACTTTATTTTTAAGCATGATCCTTTTGAATATGCTCCAAACTTTGATAATAAATGGATAAGTGATCACTACATGCATCGAGAGTAACAAAAATGGTACACAACCTTTTCATTACATCCACACTGAAAGCCTGTTTGTTGAGTAAGTTTGCATTAATCATATTCTCAAAGCTGCCCTGTATGACATGGGAATCCATATTTTGAATCTCATCCCTTACCGATGTATATGTGATGATTTCTAAAAGATCATCTAAAATTATCATTTTATTTGTTCACAAGCTACCAACAATTTTTCTTGCTCTACAAAAACTTGACAAATATTGATGAGTTTCCATTCTATACTTAGAAGTCACACATTAGATTTATTTTCTTCTACACTTGAGAAAATCTTTCGGGTAATTAAAACATTGGTATCCATTTTGATCATTTCTTGAAGATCTCTTAGAATTCCTTGCCAAACCGTCTTCTTCCTTGATGTTTTTCAGCTCCTTTGTAATTTATTATTTCTTAACATTTACTTTTTTGTGAACTTCTTTGGATTTTCCAATAAAGTCTTAAGGGATTTTCTTTCATTTGATCCACCCATTTTTCAATTATTTTCCCATATGACTAATATTTATGCAAGCTTTCCATGACTTCTTTCTGAATAATTTCTCCAGGAATGGGAACTGTTGAGGTAGGAGTTGAATCTAAGGGTAGAGTAAATGTGTCCATTATAGACTTGAGACAAAATGTTAATTCTTGCACTTATTGTTTTAGTTGATCCTTTAAATGTTTCTCCTTCTCCATCTTTTGTATCAACTTGGCTGTAGATACTTGAAAATTATGAATACCGCCATCATGTGTTGAAGGGTCAAGATCAAATTTAGTGATATCAAAATCACTCTCATCTATGTTTTTCTCTGAAGTTGGTTGAATTACCTCAACACACAAAGTTTCAAATGAAGAGTCAACTTTCAGCCTATATGTAACTTTGGCTTTCTTTTGCTTCTTAACCTTCTGAATCAAATTAAGTATTGTATCAAACTCAGGAGCAACTAGCTAAACAACATGAAGAGGGAATTTGTGAAGAAATTGGGATATCTATGGATGATGGTTCCAATGTTATAGGAACATTAGGGACAACATGTAAAGAAGTTTCATTAGGAGGGACATTGTTGACTGACATTTTGAGAGGAAAAATGAAATCATCATGAGAAGGTGATAGGATACAAATAGAGGATGAGATAGATGGGATTAGTTCCTCATCATTAGGACCATTTTGGGGATCTATGCATACCCTTTCCTCTTATTTGGGTCTTCATCATTGCCACCTCCTTGAACATTATGCTAAGAATTAGTAATTGAAATAGGAATTTGTGAGATGGTGGAAGAAGAAGAACCTTCTTGAGTATCACTCCTTTTCTTTGAAGAATTATCTTTATCCTTTGGTTTCGTAGCTATAGCTTCAAATATCTTCTTCCTTAACCATTCTTCTGACCTCCTGATAACATGGGATGTCCTCTCACCTAATTCTCTCAACTCTTGACTTGCCCAATTAATAGGCGATAAGGGTAGCGCTTGGAATTTTTCAAAATAAATGGGATCAACTAAATATGATCTATCATCCTCTATGCCAGCTACATCCCAACTTAGCCTAAATTTTGTAATTTTCTCAACAGTAAGCCTCATCCAATCTCTCATTCAAACCTCAAAATCATCCTTGCAATCTTCCCAAAAGTCCTCAATCTTTGGAAAATGACAATAGCCTACACTAAGTTTCAAATTATCTCTAACATATCATTTTCCATCAAAGGGAAACCTCATATTTTAACAACCCAAAGTTAGTTTAACAATGTTCTCTTGATGTTTTGAGCATCCCCTGAAGATTTGCAATTGTAGTAACCAAGGTTAATAGGAAGAGGAATATCATTTTTTCTTTTATCTCAACATCTCTTGTTAATCTGGCCAATCTTTCCCATACTTCAATCATAAATTTTGTCATCTACATATCTTGGCAACATATAACCTTGATACCCATTGTAACCTCCAATCCATATATATGCGAACTTCAAAAACTGGATAAAGTAACTCCCATATCCTTTGATAAGAATTGATGCCTCTAGAGATATCCTAAGTCCAATATTCCCTTGGAGCTCTTTCACTATCAACATAGTGAAAGCATTGTTGACCCTACAAAAATGCTTGTAACTCTACACCAATTACAATTGCAAGTAAAAATTATAGATTTGAGTTGCACTATCAAATATCCCACAACTGTTGAGCCCCGACCAAATATTCATACTTGCAATAGTATACATACGGTAAGAAGACATATAAAACATTGGTTTATCTTGAATTGGGTTAGTTGGTTATACAAACTATCACTAACAATACCCCCTAATCAACCTTCCCAATCAATAAATTGATCGCCTACACATATGATAGTAATAAACAAGTACATCCATTTTTCAATTCCCTATTAACTTGTTTAAGAGTACCACCATGTTGGAAACCTCTTCAATGAACATAGACTTGTGAAGTATCTTTGGCAAATGGGATTTCCCCTTTTTGGGTGTCAACAACCAATGTTTTGCTATAGTACTGAGGCATCGATCTTCATTTCAGTAAAATATTGCTCTGCAATTTCTTTATTTATACCAATGAATTGGTTTCTAACCGGCAACCTAAAAATAATCCCAAGAGAAACGACATCCAATTTTGCTACCAATCTAGATATCATTTGTAATTTTGATTTCTCTAGTCTCTGCATCATATACTTTTGTGCACTCTAGAATAGGTTCGGGACATTGGATTGCTATTGGATATCTCGTTGCATGTGCTAGCCTACTTTCAAACACCTTCTATGCAAATGGAGATCTCTTTCCTTCTTCCATGGTTTCCCAAAAATCTTGAATGATAATATCTCCCAATTTTGTATCCTATATCTCGAGAAGTGTGCTTTCAAGAACCAAGATGAATTCATATCCTTGGTATTTATAATTTATTTCATATAAAACCCACCATCGATTTTGAAAAATAAAAATCTATTTGATTGAAAAATCACCACTTACATTGTTGGCCCGGATGAAGTGATGACAGATGATGTAGGGGCATTTTGTGATGCATTTTGTATCATGTTGCAAAACTTTGAATTTTGGTTTGTTTTGGGTCAAGAAGGTCCATTTGGACCATTTAAGGTCATTTGGGGTCATGTTGGATTAGTTTTTGATGATTAGGTGCAAAGTTGTCAAAAAATGCAAAAGTTGTCAAATGTTGTTAAATGCAATTTTACAAAATTGGTTAATGGGAGTTAGGTGTCAATTTGAATGTTGTGGGAGGTTGTAATATGATAAATATGACATGTAAACTCGAGAACCAAGGTTGGATAAAAGTTTGCACGAAAAAATGAACATTTTGGAAGCATTTTCTTGTGTTTTCATGGTGAAACATGTTGTAAATTGGATTGTACAGACTTGTACTGAATAGTACGGCCCCGCAAATTATTGAATTTTTTTGAGAATGTTGTTAGCTTTCTAATGCTTTTGGTTTGACTGATTTTCATTGTGTTTTGTGAAAGTTACGATAAAAATAGTGATTGCTATGTACAAATTTTCACTGTTTCCTACCTGAAAAACTCTTTTGTATGGATTGTATGACCTGATATGGTCAAAGAAAGACATGGGGATGATGAAGCTATGAAATAAAGAGCTTTTGGTTTTTGTTTGGAGTTGTTTCATTAAGTTTTGTGAAAGTTATTACATTTTTGGTGATGATAGCCCTGTACCCTTACTAGGGTTTTCATAAATACTAAAAAAATCATAATTTTCTTTTCTATTGTTGAAAAGTCATGAAAATTGGTAGAAATTTCTATTTAATGGCTATATAAAAACCCTTTTGGGCTCAAGCCTTTAAAAGTTTGCATGTGTGAGGAATCAATGACAGTGTGCTCTCATTTGTATGTAAACAACCTTAAAACCTTTGTGACCTGAGGGTTTGATAAGATCTATACTTTGTGTGAACATGATTGGTTGGGAATCAATAGAACATGTTGTAAGAAGATTGAAATACTCGTTGAATGCACATTAGGCTGTCATGGTTATATTTCCAACGTGATCTAGAATACATTTAATCATTGTTTGAAATGTATTAGTTTATGAAAGTTATCAAGTGAATCAAAAGTAATTCTTTTTCACTTCATTAAAAGAGCTCACTTGCCATAGTGCTAACTTTCGAGTTAGCCAATTTTCACTATTCCACCATAATCTTTCTCTTTGTTTAATTTGAAGATATTTTGTTTGTCTTTACTAGCCACACTAATCTCATCAATTATGTATTGCGCTTTGACTAATGTACAGGTTTCCAAGTTGGTGCATACAATGAACTTGCTGGCAAAAATTATTGGATTCGGCTTGATACCTGTCTATTGCATTTGCTTGGAAGTTTTTTAAGAACTATTTCAACGAATCAATTTTGTGCATATCCTACTACCATTTCATTCCATGTAGCTTTGAGGTTTTATGTCAAACAGATCACATGCATAGTCTACGCCTCCATTTTTGCATGCATGTTGATGATTACAGTTGCTATTATAACATATGGCAGCATCCAACAATCATTGCATTCCATGAGATGACATGGCTTTGAGGCATTCTTTCAAACAATTCAAGTGCATTATTCATGATTCCAAATTTTACATGTATGTCTACCCGCACAATTGCAACTACAACATCTACAAAAATCAGCATCCCCTCTGTCATGCGGATGATATTGGGCTGCCAATTCAACAGCCTGGAATTTCTTTAAGTCTTTCCAACAAATTCGTTGAATGCATATCCTATGATCATGCAAGAGAAATTTTGTCAAACAATTCGCAGGCCTTTCCTTATGTCCTCCATGCTTTGGTTGCACCTTAGTTTTTGGAGAATTATCAAACAATTTACTTTTCTCTGCTATACGCCAACTTCATTTACAACATTTGACAAAATCCTTTAACCATTGCATTCCAATGAGAAATTCTGTCAAACAGTTTGCTTCTCTTCTCTATCGCACCCCTACTCATTTAGCCAAACTCTTGCAAATACAACAAAAATCACCCTTAATTCTGTCGCGCAGATAATGTTTGGCATGGCAAATGCCAATTTTATGGCATGGAATTTCTTAAGGTTTTCAAAAATTCCTTTTAACTTATCGTGCATCATTTCATTCCATTTGATGGCCTCTCAAACAATTTGCTATGCCTCTGCGCCATATACATGAAGGTTGCATTTAACAAATCTGTTTTGAGCTCATCCTGCAATCACTGCATTTCATGAGATGACATTTCAACCAGTTGGCGAGCCTGATCTGCAAGTGTGTAGCTTCCTCGTAAGAGGTTATGATAGCTTCTTATTCCTTCTTTTAAAAGTTCAATGTTTTGGAGTTTCAAATTTGCTAGCAGTGTAGCATTAAAAAGGAGTTTTGAAGTTTTGATTTTTGATAGCATGACAACATTAAGGAGGTTATGAAGTTAGGAAAATGGGAGCATGAGAGCTTTAAAGGAGTGGTGGAGTTGTGAATTAGAGAGAGCGGTAGTATTAAAGAAGAGAATGCGTATATGAAACCTCACTCATTCTTTTCATCAATCAATAAATCTTTTAAATGTTCGAAAAACTTACTCTATGAAAAAAATCAATGTTTTTGGAAAAGTTTTAAATTAATTCCACATGTTTGACCAACAAACTCTTTGATCAACCTCTAACACCACAAAACAAGAACACAAAAACTTTTGACTGGTATGACATTTTTCCCTGAATTTTTTTTAGAATGACAAAGGCACCATTATGATCAAAACCCAAAAAAATAATTTCATTTTGAGTAAATAGGGATTTCAATTTAATAATTTCCAAAATTTGACCGATCAAATCAAAACTTTAAATTATCCTAAACTGGAAAGAGGGTAGCTGCAAAAATTGGCCACATTTATCCGAATACCATTAGGAACATCACTCTGAATTAGATTTTTCTAGAACTTCATAGTTTTCAAAATTTAATTGTTTTTGTGTTTTTGTCAATGCATGAGGTTATTTTTTAGTACAATTGGAAGTACACATAAGATAATTTTCAATCTGGCACCTGACATTGGAATTGACATCATCAACCTATACTAACCAATTGGACTTGGGAGTTATAGATTGAATTTGATGAATTATGAAAATGGTACACAAATTAACTAACTCACAATAAGGCTTAAAAAATGACAACCTTTGAACATGCTAAAATGATAACTGATCCTTAAGACACTATAGAAACATAGATTATCGATCAATCAAATGATGGATTTTGATGCAATTTTTTAAAAATTGAACTAGTCAAAAATCAAGGGATAACAGGTAGTAAAAAAATACTCAAAATCTTCGACAATGTTAGCAAGCTCAATTAAAAGTTTTTGGTCATCTTTGATCTTTCTAAAAGGCTTGGAATGTATGACAATCCCACAAGGCCTACAATAATTCTTTAGAGAAGTTTTGTCTTCAGTTTTAAGTCAATGAAGCCTAGCTTTGATTTGGGACCAACAAGTTGAATGAGTATTTACAATTTACTTTGGGTGGTGAAGCTTAGCAACATTTTATGCATCTAGATCAAATAATTACACCTCCAAAGTGGTAATGGCCTAGTATAGCTCTAAGGTGGTGACCTCATGAGGTGGATGGAGTGAGATGTGCATTTGATAACATCAATATACGAAGCAATCTAGCTTGTTTCATGCACATCATGTGGCTCTAGATTCCAAACACATTAAATATGTGCCAACATGGCCTTGTGGGACAATATCAATGTTTTTAGAAAAAAAGAATGGCCTAGGGTTTAGCTAGTTGCCATTTGATACAAAATTGCAACAAATAGTTGTCTGAAAGGACAATGTTCAACAAAGGCTAAGCTGGTAAGGAAAAATAATTGACAAATAAGAAGAAAGAGTGGGATAACAACGTGACTATCAATAGCCAAATAACTATGCTACAAAACATCCTTTGAATTGAAATTTGCTCAAGTCCAAATGAAAAGTTGGATAGGCCATCATTTCTCTAGAATTCCAAAAGAACATGCAAGCTACAAGACCTTTGTTAAACCATTGAGGGTGGTGAAGGGGAGCAAACAATGATATCTACTTGAGAAGATAAAATTGATGCCACCAACAACACTCTAGTATTAAATTTTGCCTTATTCACCTCCTCAGATGTCTCTTATGGGAATGAATAACATATTTTTCCAAGTCTTGAGGTTTTGAAACTATACCTCCTTGAGTTTTTGACAACTAGCCATTGGTGCCAACAAAAGAATTAGGTGGAGCTCCATCATTTCTGTTGATGTATGATAGCTTAGGTCTGATATAAACAATGATTGCTGTAAGCATCATCACTGTTTATATTAGATCTATCGCTCTTAATATTTCTGAAATCAGTAAATCGAATTCAAATAAGTTAATGATCAAAATACGTTTTTGAATAAAGCTCTGTATTCTTAATCGCCACTTTGTGAAGGCACGTATTTGTTAAAAACTCGAATGATGTTCTGGAACCCGTGCACTGAATGGAAACATGTCCCTTGAGCGGACGTGTCTCCAAGTGTGGAGACACGTCCTCTCAAGAGGCGCGTCCCTTTGAGTATGACACCCGCGCACTCAAGGAAACACGTCCCTTGAGTGGACGTGTCTCCAAGTGTGGAGACACGTCCTCTCAAGAGACGTGTCTCTTAGAGGCGGGTCTCCCTTATACATATACTGAGTCCATTCGTAATTTGCAGATCATCGAAATCCATTAATGTTCTGCATCCAGTGCATTCGGCAGTAAGAGAAGTAATCAGAAAATTTATATTTGTCTCAGAAGTCATCACTTAGAATTTCTGTCATTTCTTAGTATTAGGATCCCATCCTGTTGCAGATTTGTTTACATTTACATGGTATCAGAGCCACGTTGTGCAAATCCCAAACAAATCTAATATCAGTTTGCTCCAGAAAATTCGTATTTTCTAAAATCGAATTTATTCACATTCTTCATAATGTCAAGTGTGATCAGATTTGAAGATCGCCTTGCAGGAGCAGACAATTTCACATCATGGAAATTTAGAATCATGATGATCCTTAAGGAACATAAGTTAGACTCACTTGTGAGAGAAAATCTGGAGGAACCTAAGTCTGAAACTGAGAAAACTCAATGGGCAGAAAACAACGAAAAAGCCATGAAAATCCTTGTAGATGCAGTTAGAGATCATATAGTGCCCATCCTAGCAAAACATGAAACTGCATACCATATGTTCAAGTCTCTTGAGAAAACTTATGAGATTAACAACACATGCAGGACCCTTGCTTTAAAAAGACAAATCAACAATGCTCATATAAACAAAGGAGAGTCCATTAATGCATATTTCATGAGGATTACTGAACTAAGAGATCAACTATCCACAATTGGATATCAGATTGATAGCAAAGAATTAACCCTAATTGCACTAGGTGGCCTACCAAACTCATGGGAGTCTTTTGTTCAAGGAATAAGTGCAAGATCCAAACTCCCTAAGTTTGACAGGCTTAGAACTGACTGCCTTCAAGAAGAAACAAGGCTCTCCTCAAAAGAAAACAAACAGAAAAACTTAGATGAGGATATTCATGCACTGAACACATCGTCTAATAAAAGGAATAAGAAAAACACCTACAAGAAAGGATCTTTTAAAAGAAAGAGAAATCCCAATGGAAAGGGATCCTCTAAGAAGAAAGACATTTCTCAAGTCCAGTGCTTTAGGTGTGATCAATATGGCCACTATGCAATGAAATGCCCTGACAGAACAAAGCAACAAGCATCCTTTGCTAAAGTAGGAAAGTCAAATTCAGATCATGAATCTGAGAACTTTGTGTTCTATTCAGCATTATCTAGTCAAGTATCTAACAATTTCAACAACTGGGTAATTGATAGTGGTTCTTCGAGGCACATCACAGGGTTCAGAGAACACCTTGACACTATGTCTGAAGAGTCTGATGAAGATGTTACAATTGGGGATGACTCTACACATCAAGTAAAAGGGGTTGGAACTTGCTCCATTACATTGAAATCTGGTCTCTCCCTTCAACTTTCTGGAGTCTTATTTGTACCTGGTATAAAGAGGAATCTCATATCCATCTCCGCACTTGAAGACAATGGTTATAGAGTTACCTTCATGGATGGGAAAGTTCTAGCATGGCCTAAAAACTCAACAATCAAGAAAGCCCAAATCATAGGTGTAAGACAAGGGTACCTTTACAAACTTTGCACTGAAGTCAATCAAGCCCTTACCCTTAACACCTTTGATTCAAATGAAATCTGGCATAGAAGATTAGGACACCTTCATTTCCGTGCCCTACCTTCTATGGAAAAACTTGTTACAGGATTACCTAAGTTAAAATCATCTCATGAAGGAAATTGTAAAGGTTGTGCCTTAGGAAAGAATTCAAAGGGATCCTTTCCCACTAGTTTGAGCAAAACTCTTAATGTGTTAGATCTGGTTCATTCTGACTTATGTGGACCTATGTCTGTACCTTCTAAATCAGGATTTCTTTACTATGTCATATTCATAGATGACTTCTCTAGGAAAACCTGGATCTATTTCCTTAAGTGTAAAGAGTCATTAGAAATCCTCAAAAGGTTCAAGGAGTTCAAAGCACTTACAGAAAACTTCTCCGGGAAGAAAATAAAAACCTTAAGGACAGACAATGGGAAAGAATACACCTCTGAAGCTTTTAAGGAATTCTGCATGAGTGCTGGAATTAAGAGGGAGTTCACAGTGGCTTACAACCCTCAACAAAATGGGGTTGCTGAAAGGAAAAATAGAACCATTGTAGAAGCTGCCAAAGCAATGTTGCTTGATCAAAACATGGAAACCTCCTTTTGGGCTGAAGCCTCTAGGACTGCTGTCTACATCCAAAATAGATGTCCCCATTCTCATCTTGACAACAAAACTCCTGAAGAAGCCTTCACTGGCATAAAACCTGACATTAGTCACTTTAGGATTTTTGGTTGTCCTGTCTATATTCATGTGCCCAAGGAGAAGAGATTCAAACTTGAACCTTCCAGAAAGCAAGGGATATTTATGGGATATAGTGAAACCTCCAAAGCCTTCAGAATATTCATACCCGGTCAAGATCAAATTGAATTGAGCAGAGATGTCATCTTTGAAGAAGACATTGCAGTTAAGAGGGCAAGAAGTTCTAGTGAGACTGAATCTTTTTCCCCTAGTGTATCTGAAATGGAACCTGCTCCTGAGATTCAGAGGGAGCATACAGAAGAAATGTCACCTGAACTTCCTTCCACTTCAAATGTGAATACAGATATCAATGGCAGAAAGAGACCACTTTGGGCCAAGAAGATGATCAAAGAAGCAGAGAATCATGCAGCACCCAAAGGAACGTTCAGGGAGAGCAAAAGACCCAAACGCTTCTCTTGCTATGTTGCTCTCATGAATGATATCTTAAACTCCGAACCTGTCAGTGTTTCAGAAGCCTTCAGACATCAAGCTTGGAAAGATGCAATGACGGAGGAATATCAGTCTATTCTGAAGAATGATGTATGGGATGTTGTGCCTAGACCAAAGGGGAAATCTGTTGTCTCTTCCAAATGGCTCTTCAAAATCAAGCATGCTGCTGATGGCAGTATAGAAAAACATAAAGCACATTTTGTGGCAAGAGGTTTTTCTCAAAAGGAAGGTATTGATTACGAAGAAACATTTGCACCTGTTGCCCGTTACACATCAGTAAGAGTAGTGTTAGCCATTGCAACAGCTAAAGGCTGGAAGATCCATCTGGAAGATCCATCAAATCTGGATGTGAAGACTGCCTTCCTGAATGGAAACATTGAAGAGGAAGTCTATCTGGAACAGCCTGAAGGTTTTGTGATACATAAACCTGACACACATGTATGCAGACTGAAGAAAGCTCTTTATGGACTTAAACAGGCTCCCAGGGTCTGGTATGAAAGAATTGACAGCTATCTCTTGGGATTAGGATTTTCCAAAAATGAGGCCGACTCCAATCTCTACTTCAAGGTAATCAAAGGTGATATGCTAATAATTATTATTTTTATATGTTGATGACCTGCTGATAACAGGAGAAGATCACCTCATTGCTCAAGGGAAGCAAGATCTAATTTCTGAATTTGACATGAAAGACTTGGGCATTCTACACTACTTTCTAGGTTTAGAAGTATGGCAAAAATCAGAGGGCATTATTCTAAACCAAGGGAAGTATACTATTGACATTCTGAAAAGATTTGGAATGTTGGATTGTAGACCGATGTCTACACCTATGGAAACCAACCTTCACAAATTGAAAGAAGCAGCAGCAGAATCCAAGTGTGCAGATCCAACACTCTACAGACAGATGATTGGATCCTTGATGTATCTGGTTAACACCAGACCTGATATTTGCTATGCAGTGAATGTTCTCAGCCAATTCATGTGTGAGCCAAAGGAAATTCACTTAAGGGCTGTGAAACATATTTTGAGATACCTTCAAGGCACTATTGGATATGGTCTTCTTTACAAGAATGATCAACTAAATCTTCATGGGTACTCTGATTCAGATTGGGCTGGAAGTATAACCGATCGAAAAAGCACATCAGGATGTTGCTTCAGTTTAGGATCTGCCATGATCTCTTGGATTTGCAGAAAACAATCTTCAGTTGCACAGAACTCAACTGAAGCTGAATACATTGCAGCCTCTATGGGTGCAAGAGAAGCAGTTTGGCTCCGTAAACTGCTTGTGGGACTCTTCGGTGAACCCTTGAATCCTATAATCATTCATTGTGATAATCAGAGTTGCATCAAACTCTCTATAAATCCTATTTTTTCATGATAGATCGAAGCACTTTGAGATCCCCTATCATTATGTAAGAGATATGGTGGAAAGAAAAGTAATTCAGTTGAAGTATATTAGTACAAATGATCAAGCTGCAGACATTCTCACCAAGCCTCTCTCACGAATCAAGGTAGAGCACTTCAGGAAGAAACTTGGTATGGTTGAAATGTAATTTGTTATTTATGTTTGAAATTCAAATTGTTGTACTAATATATAAAGATGTTTAATGTGTAAACTCTTTTGTCATGTGTGTGACTCCATGACTTTATGGGCCTACTCCCCCTGTGTACATTATTGAAAGGTGACGATCTTTCTAATAATGAACACTTGTATTTGACATTGTAAAGTGACGACTCTACAATGATAAACTATCATGATAGATATCATGTGACTTGATATCTATGGATATGTCATGATAGTATCTCTTGGACACTTTGGTTGATATCATGGGACTTGATATCATTTGTAGATCATTGTGATCCTTAAGAGATAAACATGGTGGATATTTATATCCGTGGATATGCCATGAATTATGGTAGACATCATGTGACTTGATGTTAGTGCACATACCATAATAAAGATGTGTTATGAAGAATGTCATGTGTCTTGACAACCTTGAGAAAACATATCTTCGATATCACGTGTAAAGGTGATATCTTCACTTATTTGATTTGAAATATCTTCCCTAAGCTAAGAGGGAGTGTTGATGTATGATAGCTTAGGTCTGATATAAACAATGATTGCTGTAAGCATCATCACTGTTTATATTAGATCTATCGCTCTTAATATTTCTGAAATCAGTAAATCGAATTCAAATAAGTTAATGATCAAAATACGTTTTTGAATAAAGCTCTGTATTCTTAATCGCCACTTTGTGAAGGCACGTATTTGTTAAAAACTCGAATGATGTTCTGGAACCCGTGCGCTGAATGGAAACACGTCCCTTGAGCGGACGTGTCTCCAAGTGTGGAGACACATCCTCTCAAGAGGCGTGTCCCTTTGAGTATGACACCCGCGCACTCAAGGAAACACATCCCTTGAGTGGACGTGTCTCCAAGTGTGGAGACACGTCCTCTCAAGAGACGTGTCTCTTAGAGGCGGGTCTCCCTTATACATATATTGAGTCCATTCGTAATTTGCAGATCATCGAAATCCATTAATGTTCTGCATCCAGTGCATTCGGCAGTAAGAGAAGTAATCAAAAAATTTATATTTGTCTCAGAAGTCATCACTTAGAATTTCTGTCATTTCTTAGTATTAGGATCCCATCCTGTTGCAGATTTGTTTACATTTACAATTTCTTTTAGTCTTGCCTTTGACTAACCATAGTTGATCACCCTTCCTCTTCTTTAGGAGGTGGGTTATAAGCAATTGGTTGAGTGGCAAGTTTGATATAGGGAGTGACTAGAGGGCAATCTTAGATCTTGTGCTTAGAAGATTGACAACGATGACAAAGGCAACACAATAAACTCCATTAAGATAGGGACATAGAGGGATTTCTCATTGGAAACAATGAAGTCTCTAGCCTAGGGTGTGAAGACTAACAAAGACGCACAAACATACTAGAGACCATGCTTGAGAATAGCCTTGGCATGCATAGCTTGTAAAACAAAAACAAAAATAATCTTTTGTGAGGTTCTATGTTACATCAAGGTGAATCACACACATGACCCAAGCCTTGGCCACCTATTCATTGAGCATGCTTTTAGTGGGGGACCCTCCCCACAAAATACCCTAGCAAAGAATGATTTTAAATCAGTGGCATACATTACCAAACTCTAAATACAAAGAACCACATGTGAAGGTGTTTCAATGGATGTACCTAAAGGAATACCTTGGAACGAAATTGCTAGGATGTTTGAGTGAGGAATCGATTGCCATGTATTGTCAAGCCTTTAACTCCAACAACAATTACAAATTTATGGAAGGTTAAAGCCCACAAGCATATCGACCTAAAAGATACCACAATAAATGCAAAAAAAATGCAAAATCATACTAAAAGATACCACAATAAATGCAAAAAAAATGCAAAATCATACTTTAGAGTGAAATAATATGACAATAGGGATATGCAAACTAACACCAACATAAAATTAAAATTAAAAATTACAAAAATAAAACAAATATATGACCAAGCTAGTATACATATCCTCTACATACATCTATCTTAGAAAACACCTACAAATATCAATCTTGAATTATTTTATTTACTTAAAGAATTACTTAATTTTACCTTATGATTATTTAAGAATTTACTTAAACCTGTTTTATTTAATACTTATTTTATTTTACATTAGAATTATTTTATTTATTTATTTTTTAAATATCTATTTTTATTTACATAAGAATTATTATTTTATTTTATCTATTTAAAATTTATTTTATAGTTTGAGTTTTTATGTTGACATAAATCTAAAATTTCAAATAAGATAAATAATACAAATAAGATAAAATAATTATTATATATATATAACTCTTAAATAAACAAGACAACTAATTTTATTTATTGATAAATAATATGTGAAGCGCTCCTGCTCTACACATATCCGCAATGTTTGTTGCGCTGCTTTCAAACCCCCAATCGAGCCCTCCATTCCTCGTAGATCTGAGATGGAGGTTAGAAAACACGGTTGGGCGAAAGTTGTTTCATCCATCCCCTACCACGGGCAATTATGAGGAAAAGTTGGCACCCAGAAAATCTCCAAACCCTCGCCCCCTCAAATCTTCCGCGTCTGGTCCTCTACAATCAAATGACACCTTAATCTGCCTAGTTGTGCCTAATAGTTGTTTCGGTGCTTCTAATGTGGGGGCAAATTTTGCATGCGGGACTTTCGAAAACCCATCTAGGGCTTTTGCGGATCACGCGATTCCCAAGATTGGGGCGAAGTTCAGCGCTTGGGACGCTCACCCAAAGAAATTGAATGCATTGGCGAATCGATGAGTTGCAGACTTCATCAAACCCCTTAGACAGGCCGCCTCTTCCCCTGTCCTCAAATTCGTTGAGGATGCCTCAAAAGAAGTAATTGAGGGTGGGCAATTCTTCATAGCTGATGGGCTGATCGGATAGTTCAATCGCCTATGGTTGTGAATAATTTTATGACAGGCGTCGAAGAGCAAATAATTGGGGACACCGATAATAAGCAAGAAGTGGAGACTTCGGCTTGAAGAGGAATAAGACTTATGTGTCACCGACTACCCCAAAGAAAGGTGATCTTAAGGATCGTGTTGTTAGCACAAAAGGAAATAAGCATATCACAGATTCTCAGTCTGAACAAGGTTGGACAGAAGTTAAGAGGAAGATCCCCCATTCAAAACCCACTCATCAAATGACATTAAGATCAGCCATTAAAGAGAAAAAATCTTGAAAGTTCAGGCAAATATGATATTGTTTTCCCATGTTAAGATGGTGTAGATTTATCAACATAGATGGTTAGAATAATAGGTTATGCACCTCATTCTAGGGCATGCACTTTATCAATATTTTACTGAGAAATAATTTTATGGGGTACAACTCCTTCATACCTAACTTAACAACAACAAATAAAGATGCCTAATTTTATAAATCACTCATTCACATCATACACCACCACCCCTAGTCGTAGTTGTCGTTTACAACTCCTCCCTAATGAGGCTATCCTCATGAATTATTTAAACCTTTACATTTAACAAACTTGCTAGGTAAGTCGTGGTCTTGGAGAGAGCACTCTTTCTCCACAAAGCCTTGATCAACTTCCTTTAACCCTTTTATTGAGCCTCTTTATGTGCATCTAGTGTGGGTTAGACTTTTGAATATCTTTGTCTCTTTGGAAGGTTTCATGTTTTGAAACCAAAGGCAACTCTATTGGTCACTTCTTGAAGGTTGACAATTCGACTTCTTACATGGGGCACTCTATTTTTTCTCACATTTTGGTGAGCATTGTCATCTCCAAGCCTTTTCATGGGATGTGGTTTTGATGGTAGGGGAAAGACCTTGATCTCAACCTCTTGATTATGAGGGTCTCCTTTTTAGATGCAAACGATGCTTCTCCACCAATCACTTGGCTAGGAATTGTCCGCTCTAAATGCAAGGGACTGCTACTTGGTGGAAGAGCACTAAAGAAGATCACTTGACTAGTCATGCCCCCGATTCTCCATTGGATGGCTCCTCTTAGGATGACGATGATTCCTTAGCTTCTTGTGTAGCTTTGACATGCCCTTTAGATCTTATTGGGGAACTTCCTACCCCAATTTCATATCCCACTTTTCCTTCAGTTTTAGATCATCTTTATATTACTCATTTGGTGGAATACCACCTTTCGCCTTGCCATTCTATTGCTCTTTCTTTGCATGCTAATGGACTCTTTGTGGGGGAATCCCCCCACCTCCCCTTGTTCTTAGAATCTAGAAGATAATATCTCTTGCATTGTTGTTAGGAGGAAGAAAGGTCTTCCTAAATCGTTATCCTGAACTCATGCTAGAGTGTTAAGTGTGAGGCCAATTTGTACAAGGTTTAATATTGTCTAAGAGGACCTTGGGGGTCCCAGTTCTATCTTTTGTTCATAGGTTTTTTTTTTGGCAACTTACTTGCAATTATACCTCACTCTTTTGGGAGTGCTATTAATTTGTTGTTTTTGGCCAGCTCGGACCTATTTTGTCTTGCCTTATGGCAACTTTTGTAAAGGGTTAGAACTTGTGTTTTCCTTCTTATTCTAATAAAAAACAAACTTGCTCAATCTTCATCTCATTATTTTATATTTTAAGTTTAATTGTCCCTCTTCATGCTTCCCGTGAGGGTTATTGTGTGTAGCTTTAACACATAGCTCTTGATAATCTAAAACTAATCATTGTAGAACCCTCCACAACCATATGTTTTTCTTAATTGTATTTCATCCATGTTATCCCAAGTTTTTGAAATGGAGACAATAAGGGATCAATTTTGAGGACGACTTTTTTCAAGCCATTTTTAGGGAGGTAGGGGACAACAATATAAAAAATAGGGAAAATTTAAACTATATAGAGAAATTTCAAATATTCATATGATAACATTGATAATACATTCACCATATACATTATAGATCATTAATGCATAACATCATACAAGAGAGTCGAACAAATTAACAAATATCAAAACTTAATTACTTTCATAATTTATTGTCAATATCATGTGATATTAAAAAATAGTATACACGTTACAACAAAATGCCCAAAGGCTGCAAATTTCACTTTCAACTATAATATGAAAATATAAAAACAAAGAAGTATATTGTTGCCTCTAATATGCATATGCATACACTACATCAAAATCAAAGTTCTCCTTTGAGTCACTGCCACTATGAGGGTCTACCCCATCTAATGGAATCCCAATCAATCCCTCTTGTGCCTCCTCCCGATCAACCTTTGTGACATCTTTAGATCAACATCCCATCATAAAGTTAGAGCTTATTGATACTCCAGAGTCTGATGATCTTGAAGTCAAAGAGTCACTCATCTAGAGGTAAGTATATTCCTTTTGAGAGAGTAGATAAAGTCGTATCTGGACCAATTCCTCTTTGTAGTAGAGGAGTTGACAACCCATGGAAAAAAGTGAATGGCAAGAATCATAACTCTGCTGTATCCTTCTTGTGTCATGTCCACCATCCAATAGGGCCATTTTGAGCTAATGTAGCTCTATCTAACTATAGGGCCATCCAATAGTTGGACCATGAAGATTTGTGAAGACAATACATTTTGAGTAAAGTATTGTAGAGTCTTCAATCAAATACATCTTTCAAAAGATGATTAATCACTCTTTCACCTCTGTGTCATCACAAGGAGACAACCTTCCAACCCTTGGTGCATAACATTTGGGATTTAGAACAAAGGTTACCATATGAAGTGATGTACTCATGCTGTTCTACCTATGCATCACAATGGGCTTAATATGTTCATATAATCCCAAATTAAAATCCTTAGCCAAAATTGTTTGCTTTATCTTTCCAAGCATGATATCAAATGTCATATACCTCTCCAAGACTAGGAGAGCATGTATCAACATATCTAATGGTGTCTATAGCATGTGAGATGAAGGAGCAACATATCTACAAAATGCAAACAAAAAATTCAAAAAATTAATTGACAAGTTAGAAACTTTGAAAGTTCAAACAATGAACAATAAAATTAAAATATTAAAATAAGAAATCTAATGATAAAATTAGTAATTTAATATTTAATATCTAATCAAATCAACAATTTATTAATAAAATCAGCAATGTCTTACTTCATAATGGACCACCAATCATCATTAAGGATCTTTTGTTTGATGACTTTTCCTTCAATAGAGCTTGAATTAGGCCATCTACTCCACTCCAAATTCATTATCATCAATTGTAGAGGCTCATGCAACTCAAGCATCCTCTCTAACAAAATGAAGTATAACACACATCTTGCCTCCCTAGGTTTGAGAAATTCCTTAATTGAAAAAGTCTTGAAGAGAGAGAGGTGTGGTGGTTGCAAATGTACATTTGAATATCTCTAGCTTTTGTCACCACTTGTTTCACAAAATCTATTTTCCCCATGTTTTTCAATGCATTGTTCAATGCATGAACACAACATGGGGTCCAAAATATGTGCTTGTAAACACCCTCCACTATTATACTAAACAATTCACACACATGTTGAATCAGGGACCACCTGTACAACATTTGAGGCCCCAACTTCTATGACCTCATTCAAAATGTTAAACTAGATGTCTACATTCTTACATTTCCCTGAACAATCAATGACTCTAAGAAAATAAGAGCCAATTGTGCATGTGACTATAATATTGATGAGTAGCTGACATCTAATACTGGTCCACCCATCCATCATAATAGAGTAACTCATCCTAATCCAAGTTTGCTCATATCATCTATTAGCAAACTAAGCTTAGAATCTTCTTTGTTTATAAGGGTAGTGCATAATTTATAATTTGTAGGGGGGGCAAATGAGGGACAGATAGAGGCTACATTTTTTATCATTTGTTTGAAGTAAGAGGAATGAGCCACATGAAATGGGATGGTATGAGCATAATTTGTTTTGACAATGCTTGCACATTGAACATACTTGTAATAGTCCCTAGCCTCTCACTACCACTAATCTTCCTCTTTCCTCTTGTGGCAATATCACCACTACCACTACCAACCACAGATGACATAGGCATCACCACAAAAGAATGTATTGGCTTGTCACATCTCATGCCTACAAATTGAACATACTTGCAATTGTCACTGGCCTCTCACTACCACTAATCTTCCTCTTTTCTTTTGCGGCAATATCACTACTACCACTACCAATCATCAAAAGAATGTATTGGCACATGGTCACACCTTTATACCTCATTTCCACGTCCATATGCAATCTATGAACCTCTACCTTTTCATCCTCCTGTATGTCTAGACAAATCTTAATTTCATGACTTGTAATACCCAAGAAACTAGACCATACCCTTGTGCAGCTCTCTCTAAAATCTTTCTTGCAAATGTGACACAACCACACACTACCCCCCCTTGAATTTTTCTTTTTGTTATCTATGATTGTCACAAGTTGGAGAAGAGGTTTTTATTGGAGTTAAAAGAGACTTTTGCATAAGATTTCAAGATAAGGGAATTACACTCAAATGAATTTGGTTACTGTTCTCCTCCACTCCCAATATTTCTTTCGTTTTCTTCCATTTCATTGTCACTACTCTCATTGCCACTACTACTCATGTTGTTTTGAGAGATATAATGCAAGTTTAAATTAAAAAATGAAAAGAAAAAAATCAAACATTTCTAACTTTGAACTATAAAAATAAATTGAAAAAATTAAAATGATAGAATGACTTATCTTTTTCACTATTTTGTTGTCTCGCTATCAATGATGCCCTAGATTCAACTTCTCTTCCAAGTGCTCCTTCAAACCTTGCTAAAAAAAAAAAAATCTTCCCTTTTGACTGCAATAGTTTTGGACAACAAAAATGAAATTGGAAGAGAAATGAGGTTGTTTTTTCTCATTCAAAACGAGTTGGGGTTGGGGGCCCACTAACAAATAATATAATTTTTTTTATGTTTTTAAGTTTTGGTGTTTTTTTAAAATGTTACTTTTTCATGGGGATAACCAACTGTCCCCTTTAATATTTTGGAATGTCCCCAAGTTTTCAGAATGTCCCTTGTTTTTTAATGCAAAATGGGGATGGTTCGGGGACACCTCCTAGGCGTCCCCATGTCCCTGGAATGTTCTAGAAATAGGGACACCCCAAAAAATGCTAAGGACACGTTTTCAAGTTTCCTTGTAAACCTTTCCGAAGGAGAAGGATGATTGTTAAATTGAAGCTTTTTCTTCCTTATTGAGCCAATTCAATTTGCCTTCTTATGAGTGTGATCCATCTTAAAATTTTCATGTTCCTTAGATGTTTTAGCTGCTAGAACACTCCTTGTCTTGGCCCTTGGTCATGGGCATTTTTATGTATGCACTAATATTGCTGAAATAGAAAATCAAACAAGATAAATTTTGATAAGTAGGAGGTATTTTCCACAACGTGCCAAATTATGATATTGCTATTAGGATACAACCATGTAGTTTTCGAGTCAAACTCATTGACCCATGTTTCATGAGTAGTGGTTCACAAGAACCCATCTCTCATGATAATGAATGGTCCACTTAGCACTCATTGCATCTAGGTGATGCTCACAAGGTGAAGCACTGGGCCTTCCCGGGAGGTCACCCATCCCAGTAGTGCTCTAGCTTAAGTGCGCTTAACCACAAAATTTTCCCCAAGGTTAAGCCCACTTAGCTTGCAACCCCATTTGCAAAACCTTCAGCAAGTGTTGTGCCTTATGAACCATTCATTATAGAGCCCCTTTAGCTCATCAATTGATAAGTAGTGAGCAAGATTGTTGGGCTAGCGCACATCAAAAGCGACTCCTCTTTTCTTTTTAACACTTAGTAGTTATAATGAGAATGAGATCACTCGTTTAATTGAAAATCCCTATATATAGAGAAGTCTTACAAACCTAAACACCGCCATTGCTGTTGCAATATGTTATGTTAGGGAAAACTCACAAATAAGCAAGAAAAACACCATAAAACGCACTGAACAAAACATATACTCTTGATGGAATGAGGAAAACGGGCGGGAGGTGGATTTTTTTAGGCAACCAGCAATGGCAACGATGATGGCGTACAGTGGCGTTGGTCGGGTACGGTGCCGTTCTACCATGGCACCATTTGGTCTGTTCTGGTTTTTCTGACAGAACTTGCTTTGTATTGCTCGGCCTCGGCTTGAGTTTAATGTTCCGTGTAGGTGGGTATGCCCGGTAGGATGGCAGTGGGGCTTGCATGGTTGGTTTTGTCTGTGCTTGGGCGAAAGTATCTGGCCCATGGACTCGAAATGTACTACAACTTTTCTTTATTAATATAAATATAAAATTTACGTACAAAAAAAAAAAACATGTACTCTTAAAAAACTCCTTCACAGTGAAAACTAGAAGTACTTCGAGCAATGCAACCAACAAACTTTGATCTTTGATTTAAGTTAATATTTCTTACAAACCCACCATGTGGCTTCACCTTAAATGTATTATTTCAACTAGTACATTCACAATTCATTACCTTCTGGTTTATGCCAAATATCGGTTTTGATGGTTGGAATCTAGAAATCTGATATATGTCCACTAGAAGCTAATCCTTTCATTATAGAAGAATACAAAGGTAATTAGAAGCAACGTGGATTCTTCAAAATGTAAGAATTCCAACTGTGCTGCAAGTGCATTCAACTGAGTTTTTTGGTTTCGTTCTGCTGGCTACAACTTCAGTAAATCAAAGGCTGCTCCCGGAACAAAAAGGGAGAAACTGCAATAAAGAATATGATTTTTTTGACCAACAAAATGGTCTTCACATAGCTCAAAATTGCTTCCCAAAGTTTATCAACCAAATAGCCAATTTTTAAAATCCAAGATGACACCCATCAAATCATTGGTTAGTCCTCAAGTAAAGCACAATGAGCACTGCTAGGAACCCAGGCAAGTGAAGCTGTCTTCGGTATCTGTTTAGGTTCTCTCCATATGCACTTCCATATGTATACCTGGTTGTTTTCTTCATGTTGCATGTTACTAACAAATCCTGAATTGCTACTACTGGCAGACATGCCTGAAAGTTCTGACCCACTGTCAGCCTCTCCTCTCAAATTATGTGACACATTCCATCTAACATTTGTATTGGTCCCTCTTCTTGAACTCGCAAGCTCTATTCTTGCCTTAAGGTAATTTGAATCCATCCTCAGTTCTAATTTTCCAACCTCTCTATTATCTTCCCTCTTCCAATCAAACTCATGTATGCAATTTCTTCTCATCACAGATTCAAGCCAATCTTTCCTATCAAATCCACTTCTGTTGTCCAGATCAAGCTGCCACACCCCATCAGGACTGTCCGATATGACAAGATGATTATATGGGTCTACTTTAATCTTACCTGTTAGACCATAAAGCTTATCTCTGTGTCCAACAAGTCGACTTATTTTTGCTGGAAGACCTGCAACGATTTCCCAAGAATCGTTCTCAATTACATACATTTTGAGCAGTGAATCCTTCCAGTCTGCAACAAAAAGCTGAGAGTTAGCAGAAGCAATTGGACCTCGGGCAAGCCCTCGACGAAGACCAGGATTCATTCGAATCCATAAGTTTTTTACAGGATCATATAGTTCCCCTTCAATTGGACTTCCTATGCCCAGATTTGTACCCTTAACATAAATCAACCCTCTATGTTCCACACCAACACAACCTTTCATGGCAGAATGCATCCTTGAAACAAAACTCCAGCAATTTGTAGATGGATCATATATCTCAGCAGAAGCACCTTCTTCAATTTTTTCATTACCTCCAGCAACAAGAATCTTTTTCTTTGAAGCTACAGCTGCTGAGTTAGAACGGGGAATCTGCATTGGAGCTACTTTAATCCATTGACCCTTGCAGTAATCATATTTATGTACATAGTTTGCAGGTTCAGTAGGACGAATGCAACTGTATGTAGTTGTTTGATCACCTCCCATTACAAAAAGTGTTCCCTGCAAGGCAGCAACTGTCTCAATCCACCACCATTCATAAGGATTAATGTTCCGCTCTGGAGTAGAAACTGTTTGATCCAAAGGCAAAGGAGGAAGGCAAAACCATGTGTGCTCCTTCAAATTGAAGATCTGAACTCTGTTGCCATGCACTACAAATGAAATAAATGTTTCGTTGATTTTAAATGCAGACCTAGTAGCATAAAATTCCTCCGATGAGAGTATTCTTCTCCAGCTTTTTGAGACACGCCTCAAAGACATATCATACTTAACAAAAGGGACATGCATCAAGCATAACTGTGCCAAATCATTTGGTAAGCCTGCAAGGAGTTAATTTTGTCACGACAGAATATTTTTTAGAAACTCCAAGAATAGCTAACAAACAAGCAAATTCTTCTAATATAACTGACATGAGTTTTAATATTTAATCATGAGAGTGTTAGGAATGTTGATGTACAACATTATTTAACGTCAATCTAACAAGCCTAATTGACCTTGAAAGAAGAGATACTTAAATAGTTGCTTTTACTCTCTAAAGGAATATGCTATGTATGCAGATCATCAAAACTGAGAGGCTTGAAAGATGTTTGTGTTCCTTGCACACTGCCATTCTTTATATCTAACAGATTTTTTCTCAATAAAATGTCTTGTTTCCTCTTTTATTACTTCTAGTTTAGTCTTCCACACATCTTGTTCTGAATTTCTAGCATATTACTAGAGTGTCCGTTCTGTATAAAATTTAGATCCCTTCATGGGATCCAGGAGTGATTTTGTTGGTGCTTTGTGTGGTGAAAACAAGATATGCCAGGGCAGCATGGACTTGTTGCTGCTGGTTCTTAGCATGGTAAAAACCAAATATGTGGAGAGCACGGGAAACAATGGAGAGATTATCACAATTGTGGAATTTGTCTGACTCAATGTTACAGTCTTATTTGGGTATTGGGTCGTGTACATATCAACTTAGAGTTTGTGTGTCTCAATGTTGCAATTTGTTTACCAGGCACTGGCAGTGAGGATAATTTGTTGGAGTTTGTCTGGCCCAATGTTGTAGCTTAGGTGTTAAGCAATGAGGACATCTTAGTGAAGAATTCTCAAATCTTCAAAATAAAAACTTGATTTGAAGCCACTTCCCTTTTGTCAAAACATTTGGAAACTGGCTTGCATGAGGGAAACCTAGATTAACTGAGATTTAAACTTACAAGTTACAGACATGTCTGAAATGGTGATCTACAATATTTTGAAAAGTCAATACTATAAATCTAATTTATCTTGAAGAGGAATCTTCTTGAATTTTTTCTTATATGTGACCATCAAGAGGGGGATAGGTTGTAGAGAAAAGAACTGAAGGAATTGAGCGATTCTTTACCCCTTTGGATGATTTTATTAAAACCATATTTGTTAGGACTGAAAAAATGGAGGCATTTTGGCAATTCTAAAATTTTCCCAGCTCAAAGTTATAGTCTTGCAATAGTATTAGTCCTTGGGCAATAACAATATTGTCATTTGGCATTTCCATGGCTCAATGCTCTGATTTGGACATCCGGCTGAGACAACATCTTAGCGAAGCATTAAGCAACCTGCAAAATACAGACTTAATTTAAGGTTGCTTACCAGCAATGGCTTATTACAACATTTGCAATCTGCATTGCATGAAGGAAATCTAAATTTAGCTTAGATTTATAATTATTGTATTTAAGGAGAGTGTTTGACATGTTGATCTACAATATTATCTAATCTCGAAAACAAAACTATTGATCATGAACAGGAAACTTGAAGAGTTTCTTGTGTGTAACCATCCAGAGGCATACTACATGCATAAAGGAAAGGTTGTAGAGCATGGAAACTAAGACAGCTCTGGGAGGATATCATATCATTCTTTGCACCTTCAATGCATATGATAAAAAAGACTGTAGAGCATAAAAACTGAGGGAATTGAGAGACGTGTGTCTCTCTGGGAGGATATCATATCATTCTTTGCACCTTCAATATGTACAAATGAAAAATTGTAGAGCATGGAAACTGAGATAATTGAGAGATGTTCGTCTCTAAATGCTACAAATCCTCCTGACTATTTTTTTTTTTAATTCAAGGGGTAAACACTTTTGACAGAGCTATGAACCGGATACAACCATTCAACAATACCACCCCAACGGGGTTTGAACCTTGGTGGCAAGAACAACAATGCCACCTATAAACCATCACACCACGCCAATACCCAAATCCTCCTGACTATTTATAGTCTGTTATGTGGGTGGCAATAATTTCCTCAACAAAATGCCTCAATCCCTCCACATTATTTAACTTCTGTTATATATGTGGTATTTTGCGTCTGCAATGTTTTTTTTCTTCTCCTCTCAATTCTACAGCACATCTACAATATTTCTAGGAACAGATCCACTATCATGAACTGGATTCCTGTAAATCATAAAATGATCTAAAAGAAAAGCCTTGGCTACAACATCTATAAGTTGCATAGGAACGAAAATTTGATTTATGTTAAAAACCTAAAAGAAAAGAACAACAGATTGTCTTAATATAGCTATTTTTTTGTCAAAGAGACTCTGGCGTAATGGTGATGTGGCCAAAATAATATCTTAAATTAGCTATTTTCCCGCCCAAGGGGTTGTGACATGGCCAAAAGAATATCTTCATTTACCTCAATTGATGTCCAAGGGGCTGTAAAGTACATGTAATGTGGCCAAAAGAATATCGTAAATGATATAATATCTTGTTTAAGGGGTTGTGCTGTAATGGTAACCTGCCAAAATAATCTTAATTTAGCCAATTTCTTTTTAAAGGGGTTCTGTAATTCTAATATGGCCAAAAGAAATCTTTATGTAACGATTTCTTTCCCCAAAGGGATTGTGGTGTAATGGTAATATGACCAATGCCCCACTAACATTACACAAAAGTTTAAATCTCCTTAGCCACAGTAAGGCGTCCTGTATTTATACAGGGCATTTGGCTAGGTTGTGCTAAAAGAAAATAACTAAAAAGAATTTTGTTTGCTTACCTGGAATAAGAACATTCTCTGTATCTCCCTCATTTTGATTTTGCTTTGACTGTTTTTCTTCAGAAATAGAAAATATCTCATTTCTTCCAACCTTCAACACCTCTTTCTCCTCCTCCTCTCCTTCCGAATCATCCTCCAATCCTATAAGCCGGCATTCTTGCTCGGCGCATATAATATTCACACCAAAACTATTTTTGCTTTCCTTGTTATTATCATCGGCAAACCCCTGGACTGGGCGCTTACAGCTTCCTACAACAGCAATGGCTGCACCAGTTTTCACAGGGCTTTTGGATGAAGAAGAACCTCTAACTCTGGAGAAATTGTGCCTAATTTTGGAGGTGGGTTTGAGGGAGCTTTCATTGCATCCCATGGACGATGGCGTATGTTTATGTCAAACAGCGAATTTCTCCTCCGCTATCAATACGTGGCCAACTTAGCCTAAACTAGGCCAGAAAAAAGCATTGAAATTTGGTCGACATGGAGATGATTATTACGCAGCAGTGGACCCATAAAAAGCACCGCCTCCGCAGGTTTCTTTTCTGGCTTAGACAATAAGAACATAAAGTGAACGGCAACTTTCCTTAACAAGTCTGACGAGTTTTCAGAAGTGGCCAGGCTGGGACGAATATTGGGCATTCGACATAAAAGATCGTTTCAACCAACTAAACTTTTTCAGTGAGGCCAACGGGTTATCGGTAGTTGAATTGGTGAATTTTGTTGACGTCTACCTTTTACCTAGAATTAGCAATCATATTTTTAATTTTAATGTGAAATGGATATGTATGATAGAAATTTATTATTTATTTTGAAATGAAGTTTATTGTTTATATGGTTTATTAAGTGTTATTGTTTATAGGACACAACTAATCTCCGACAAAACGGTATGTCATAGGCATGATAACATACAAAAACACATAAAAACATATATAGAAACATACATAATATGATGGGATGGCGTAGTTTGGGTCCCGTCAAGATAAAGAAAAAAAGTGATGCAGACGGGAGGAAATGTTATGGCAATGTAGACGAGGAGATAATGACACCATCAATAAAACTTTCCCGCCTTTCACTGATTGTTAGTGTTGTGGGCCAACTTTCCCATTTAATTCGCCAACATGGTGGCTTTTGTGAGAAGCCATTGTTTTGTTTGAAGTTTGTGCACTCGCAGGCATTGGAGGTTGATGTGGGTAAGACACATTCTAAATTGTAATAACTATTGTTTTTCAAGAAA
The DNA here is from genome assembly GCA_007258455.2 of Sequoia sempervirens. Taxonomy (NCBI): domain Eukaryota; kingdom Viridiplantae; phylum Streptophyta; class Pinopsida; order Cupressales; family Cupressaceae; genus Sequoia; species Sequoia sempervirens. The sequence goes on along the minus strand of VDFB02193867.1, from coordinate 570,255,323 downwards.
ATGTGTTTAAATTGATAATGCACA
>VDFB02193867.1:570234823-570255199 GCA_007258455.2 Sequoia sempervirens | reverse complement strand
TAACCACCATCAAGATCAATGGTTTCAATATATTAATAGACCATCAAGGTGTAAGGTGGTTTAATTCACAAAAAGGATATCATTTGTATACCAAATCACTCTATATTTACTCATGATAGTTTCTTAATAATATTTTAGTAAACTCCACCTGTCCTTTGTATTTTGTAGCCTTGTTCTCAAATCAGTGGCCCAAAATTTCCTATAATTTGATCAATATCTTTAGAAAATCACTAAGATCAAGGTAGTGGGATCTATTGGTATGTCTAGATTCACTATATCATGGCACATGGATATATCACACTAGCTCAACCTCATTCCTCTTATATACATATGAATTATGATTGATTATAGTTAATTGCAATCAATAGTCTAGATCAACATGATCCCAAAATCAATGCTATCGATCAATTGATGGATTACCAAAGTGCCAAGTGGTTCAATCCATGTTGAAGTGCATACTTGTACTAGAGTTCACTAAATCACATTATGGATAGACTTCATGCTCCCTAGCCACATAATTTACATCAATTTAGCTCTAATTTATTTCCATCTAGATCAATAGCTTTGGTAGATGGTTGAGGAGAAAGGTATCTTGATCTACTAATAAGCTACATTTGACCATATTCTACATAGCTCTAGGTTTCATTGTTAGAAATTATTAAAAATAACTATGCCAACTATGCCAACTATGCCACTTCACATGTATCTATTGCACTACTAGTCTAATAAGAAATATACATGTCAACATATCTTGCAAGAGAGTTAGAGCTACATGTACACATGTCATTGATGCAAAACCTTTCAATACATCAATAGATGAGCATTGAACCTATCAAACTAGTCTACCAAGATATATTGAATCAATTCTTAATAACAAAAAAAGTAAAATAAAATCACTTATATGAAATACAACCACAAATAACAATTCAATGAGAAAATAGAGCATAAAGGTAAAGGAAGATAAAATCTCTTTAGCCCTTTTCAAACTTTAATAGATCAATTTCCATGAATAGAAAGTGAGAGCTTAGTCAAGGCAACAACAAGAAGAAAATTTCACACAAAGGCAAGATGGTTTTGTTGCTAGATCTCCTTCTCATAAACACATTATATTTTACTATATCATTCTTAGCAAGATAATAAACATGGAGCCACAACATGAGGTAGGGAACAAATTAATGAGCTACAACACAAGCAGCCATAATAATATGATCTCAAATCAAATGTCAACACATTGCGTCATTAGTATACATCAACATCTTAAGCATCACTATGTATTTTCTTGTTGTCTTCAATCATTTGCACCAAGCCATTGAATTGGTTATAGGAGTTTGACCAAAGGAGAATATTTCTTGCCTAGCAAACTCCTTAATGATGTTTATTGACACCACCCCTTTAAATACTCAAGACATATAGACAACTGGGAACTCCAAACATCATTTTTTGTACAATTTATTTTTACATTTAATGTTTGTATCTATGTGTAGAGTTCAAAATCCATGAACATAAACTAAACCAAAAACAACCGAAAATAAAAAAGTTACTGCAAAGACATTTGTCTAATCTTACTAAAATACTAAGAAATTGACAAATCAATTAATAACATTGCCACAAAATATCTTCATCAAATTTAAAATTAAATATTATTATACATACAAATTTAAATTCAAACATTTATTTCACTCACAGCAACCCATTATTTCTTGATTGATTGTAGTATTTATTTATCCTAGATTAAATTTGAAAGGTTATTTAGTTCCCTTTCGGTAATAAACTATGTACTCTGTTCGATGCGAAGGATCAAGCACAACGTGTGAGATGGGTATTCTGAGCATTCAATTACGCATCAAATGGATCTCGAATCATGCACAATATGTTGACACACTCTGCCACCCTGCTAAATTTCTCTCATGTGACTACGAAGATATGCTAAATGAGATTCAAGCCTTAAATTACTCCACAACAAATTAGAAGGATTCCAAATCTCTTGAGATATTTTTCATCCACTCAGCTAAATCAACGTTTCCCTCCGACATTTATCATGTTTGACAAACGCCCATCATCACAACTACATTCTTTGATTCAGATACCGCTATTATACTTATACAGTGTAATCGGATTCTGTTGTTGTGTCTATTAATTTTCTGCCTACATTAAATCTGTATGGCTTACATCGTTGTTCTACTGATAACAGTAATGACTATGAGCTTTGTATCTGAAGGAAAAACTATTGAGCCTCTTGTGCCAGCATTATTTATCTTTGGAGACTCTCTCGCAGATGCAGGAAATAACAATAATCTTACTACACTAGCTAAAGCCAACTATGTGCCTTATGGCAGGGACTTTCCCGGAAGAATCCCCACAGGAAGATTTTCCAATGGGTTTAATGCCATGGATTTTCTCAGTAAGCACGACTGTTAATTTGATGAGTTATTTATGTAAGAAGACCAAATCCACAATCGTAGTTGTAATGGGTGTTGGAGTGTGTGTCGTTTGTTAGACAGTTTTTGTCACTATTTTGTTTCAGGTTTCAAGCTAGGACTCCCCCTCATACCCATTCATTCTGATTCCAATACCAATGGAGAAAATCTTCTCAAAGGAGTGAATTATGCATCTGGTGCTTCAGGAATTGAGAATTACTCTGGACGGACTTTTGTGAGTAACAATAGGCCTTTCAAAAAAAATTATATCCTTTATGGGCTTATGCGGTATGGCTATATGTCCTCAAAATTACTTTGGATATCTATGTTTTGGGTCTTTAACTTTTCTTTAATCTTTCAATACAGCTCCTTTACTTCATTACTCCACTTTAATCCCATTAATTTAGTTTGCTCATTATGTATATTAAGATATAGTTTTATTTTCAGTTTTATTTTGATATAGAAATGTATTTCTCACCTGTTTGAATGCTATGTGAAGGGTGAAGTTATCCCTTTGGAAGATCAGATCCAAAATTTCATAAAAACTAGAGAGGAGATCTTTCAAACCATAGGAAAAGAAGGTGCAAACCGATTACTATCAAAGGCAGTCTTCTACATTATAACTGCACACAATGATTGGCTAAATACGTATTATTTTCCTCTCTCACCTCTTCGAGTGCTGTACAAGAAGTACGAATACAGGGACAAACTGATTAGAAAGCTTCTCAGACAAGTGAAGGTAATTAGTAATACTGAAGAGTTTATTTTGTTTATAACTTCTTAGCTATTTGGCGTTAGGTGTTACAATAATATATAATGTTTTTCAAAGGATGATGTAATGAAGGTAAATATTTATTGGGTATTGTGGTTTTGTTTAGCAGAGGCTTTATTCAAATGGAGCAAGAAATATCGTGGTGGCCGGACTGAGTGCAATAGGATGCATTCCCTCACAGCTGAATAGATATAATAGCAATGGTTCCTGCATTGATTTTCTGAACAAAGTTGCCATAGACTATAATAAGGTCTTAAGAGTAAAGTTAAGAGAACTCAACAACCAGCTTCCTGATTCCACCATTCTCTTCAACAATATGTATATCCCACTTTATGATGCCTTCCATAATCCTGCAGCTTTTGGTAAGCAGAGAAAACTATAAAGTAGAATTTGTGATTTGTAATTTAAAGATTGATTGTTGTTTTGAATGTTGTGCAAGGTTTCAAGTATTTCAACAAGGCTTGTTGTGGCATTGGAAAATTTGGTGGTTTCTTTATATGCGTTCCAGAATACCCAGTGTGCAGGAATGAACAAGAATATTTGTTCTGGGATGCTTATCATCCCACAGATAAAATGTTAAAACAGATGGTTGATCTTCTGTGGGAAAATGGCCCTCCCTATAGTTATCCAGTGAGTGGAAAAGAGGCAGTTTACAGGCTTATCAGACAATGACAAATAGAAGTTAAAATGAATACTGCTAGCCTAACTTAAGCACTGCATAAACAACTTCTCAGTCTATTCTAACAAAACAATGCTTCTTTCCTTGAGATCTACATATTCCACTACAGAAAAGATGAAGGGATAACTCGCTTGAGTATCATAAAAAATGAATTATTTGCATTGATATATTAAGGCGACTCATTGGTGGTTACTTTCCTTATAAGCATCGAGCTTTTCATAGTATTGGCTCTGTCTTGTTCTATAGTGTTTGGAACTTGCTCGATATCTTTACATCTTAGTTATATATTTTTTTTTTTTGTTGTTGTTACTTTCTCTTGATTGTATGTTCTTGGGTGTAAGAGAATTTATCCCATGTTTAAGTTATATAGTTGAATTTTTACTTTGGTTTAAATAAGAGTTGTAAATTTATGTATATTTTTTTAATTAAGAGTAAAAGTAGGTTTTTGAAAGGATTTATCTTTTATGCAATAAAGTGATCTTCAAATTAGGTCTTTTTTTTCATAAAGAACCACTTAAGAATATTTTGATGCACAAATATTTCATTAACCACGCCACCAATCTTTTCTACCATTTATTCAACAACAGAAACAAACTCCTCATTTCCAAAAACCACCTTCTTGGAACCCTCAAGGAAAACAAAGGATGGACTCCAAGATTCCCTCCAAACTCCTTATTCAAACTCTTATCATTTGCATTCCCCTCCTCTTCATGATAATTTTCTTTCCCTCACTATGATCTTTTCTTATAAGAATTTATATATTAAGGCAACTCATTAGTGGTTACTTTTTTTTATAAGCATTGAGCTTTTGTAGTATTTGCTTTGTCATGTTCTATAGTGTTGGAACTTGCTCGATATAGTTACATCTTGGTATATATTTTAGTGTGTATTTCTCTTGATTGTATGCTCTTGGGTGTAAGAGAGTTTATCCTAAGTTTATTGTGTATTTAAGTTGATATGTTTAAACTTTGACTTTTAGTTAAATAGGAATTATAAATTCTATCTAATTTTTAATTAAGGGTAGGAGTGGGCTTTTGAAAGGATCTCAATCTTCTATACAAGAATACAATAGATATTGGTTGAATAGTCATCAAAAGACTAATCTAGAAAATATTTCAGTTAAAGAAACAACATGGTGCAACAAAGTTAAAAGAATTATAGAACCCAACACCAACACAAAACATTAAACTAAAGGGAAGAGGGAAGAGGATTGAGAATGATAGCCACTTTCCACTCATCTTTAAAAACTTCAAATGATTAGCCATGAAATTATCCTCCAACTCATCAATCATGATCACCTTACTCTTCTTCTCAATAGGGGTTCTCAAGCTTGGGCTTTCTTGCATTAGGCTTTCTTGTTTCTTCATACCTACCTATAGCATATTATTTGTTAAGAAAAGGTTTGTTGTACACCTTGCATAATATTATAATGTATTATTTATTTATTATGTGGTGCACCTAGAGAATCTAGGGATGCATGCATCACATGGGTCTAGCATTCTTGGGGCCACTTTATGTGCTGTATGTAACATTGGTTTAAATATTTAATGCGGGGTTGCATATTGGGAAAACTTAGTACCAATATTAAATGAGGGGTTAATGGTTTTGTAAGCTCATGGTATTAGTCACATGGTTTTATGCAATACCACATGGTGGTTTTGTGGGAGCTTATTTCTGTAAAAGAAAACACATGGGTTGTTGTCTAAGGTTGGCTAGCTTGGCTATTTGGCTAAGGGGTTGAGAGCATCTCTTGTTGACATTTGGGGTTGAAGCATGGCATGGGATGTTTAGTTACATGCGTGTTCACATGGAGTGCTTGTAGAGGGTTTGATGATTCAAAGGTATTCATGGAGGACTTTGAAGATGAACCGTAATGTTTATTGTTGAATAATACATGAGTGATGAATGCTTTTGGAGGCTGGGATTTTCCCCCTTGAGGGTTTTCTCAAGATATATCGTGTCATTTTTGATGGTATGTTGTCTATTCTTTTGCATATGGATTCTAAATACTCGTTTGCATAGATATCTCTATTTGGGTTATGTAGAAATTATTTTGGGTGGATGCACATCTCCTTTCATTTGGTATCAAAGCGATGGTTGTGGTTTGTATAACCCTTGTTGGAGTAGATCTGGTATATAATTTAAATCCAGGGCTTGCATGGACAAAATGAAGACATTGCAAGATATGAGGGTTTTGTGCAGCTGCTTTTTGTAGATTTGAGATTTTGGGGTTGCAAATTTGTGGTTAGTTTTTCGTAGATCTAGATCTATGAATCTTTGTTGGAAAAAAGAGTTTGTTATGGATGTTGATTATGAGGATTTTGTTGGGAAAATGTTGCAGATGACCCCTTGGGACAAAACAAACCTCACCATAAGATCCACAAGGCCCGAGAGATGAAGATTGACATAACATTTGGTTTATTTTGGTTACAAAAAAAAAAAATTGCCCCCTTCCCTATTGTACAACCGTACATCCTTCAATTTGGCATATGCATAAAAAATTATTAATTTTTTTAACCCTGCACTATTAAGAATTCGATTTGGTTTTTATTTAAAAATCAAATGAATAAATAAAAATTAGGGGGGTGGGGAAACTGCAGACCCCATGCTACCCCTATCCTTGTCAGCAGTATCGACAGGTAGGTATTGCTAGTACCTATTTCCCACTAGTTGGTGGGTGTCGTCACCAATGGGACTATGTCCCCTGCTGCAGGCCCCTCCATCCGAGGGGGCTATTCCTCCCATTTAATAAATTTAAACCCACCATTTAAAATAAAACTATAATTTTTTTTAATAAATCTCCACTTTTGAAAAAATAAACCATATTTAAAATGCTATTGAATCCTAGGAAAAAATAGGGCGGCGCTGCCAGCACTGGCGGGCTAGCCTACCATCACCAACATTGGTTTTATACTCCAATTGGGCAACTTTTTTTCAAGGGGCATAACTTTTTCCCAAGGTGTCAGTTTTATGACTTCTTATACTCATTGGAAAGATGGTTCCGAGCACTATGTTGTGGTATCAATGGTTTTTCTAGATTTGTTGTTTTAATAGTTATTTGTTTGTTGGAAGTCAGATGTTCCTTTTAGGCTTGGAGAGGTCATAACTTATGCATACAAATTCAAAATTTTGACTTCTTATAGTTGAAAGAAAACTTGTACAGAGCACTACATAGTAGACCAGGTTTGGAGATGTTGTGGCATGATTTATTTGTTGTTATTTTCATCTTAGTTGTTTATGGATTATTTTGACTATGGTGATTTTGTGAGCTTATGGATAATCAGATCATGGTGATTTGATGTTGGATTCATTGTATACTTACACATGTAAATATTTGATTTCTCTCATTTGACATGGTTATCAATATATTATTGGATTTTTATGTTGCATTGTTACATCTAGGAGTTGTGCAATGTTGTAGGTTTTTTATGCTTACAGGTTGCATTTATGATTTGGATGTGGGTTGTTTATGCCTGTAGGTGTTTCAGAGTTGACTATGGTGATTTTGTGAGCTTATGGATAATTAGATCATGGTGATTTGATGTTAGATTCATTTTATAATCACATGTACATATTTGATTACTCTCATTTGACATGGTTATCAGTATATAGATTTGTATGTCGCATTGTTACATCTACGAGTTGTGTAGTGTTGTAGGATGTTTATGCTTATATGTTGCATTTATGACTTGGATGTGGTTTGTCTATGCCCATAGATGTTTCATTATTGATGCATATTCAATTTTGTGGCTTGGTTAAGTCACTTGTTTTGTTGGTTTCGTTGTCATGTTGAGATGGAGAGATGGTATTACCAGACCTATAGTCATGATGTGGGACCTATGTAGTTGACTATGTGATGCAGGCATGTGATACATAGTTGGATTGTGTTTTTGGTATATTTTGTGGTGATCATGGTGTCATGGATGTTACTTGTGCCTTAGGAACTTTGGCATGACATGATTTTTTATTTAGGTGCTTTGTTGGTGGTGTTGGATTGGTTCTAGTTTGGTTTGTGGCACTGGTGTATCTTCTTGTCTTGAGGATCATGGTTATTGTTTATCTTCATTGAGGAGGTTGTTATCACGATATCATGGATAGCTTGGTTACATGATTCATTGGGAGCTTGTGATAGTGATGGTTTAGTGGTATTGTATCCTCTTGGTTTAGAGATCGTGGTTTGCATACTCTTCCATTTGGGAGCTCGATCTTGAGTTCTTTGATTACATTGGGGCCATGGAGGATATTCATTTAGAGGATGGTTGTCATGATGTCATGGAGATCTTAGTATCACGGTTTAGTGGGAGCTTGTGGCAATGATGTGGTACACCATTTAATGGTGGATGATCTTCTTTCTAAGAGATGATTATCTTCGTGTGGTTGGAGATGTTGACATCTTGTTTTACCATGGAGGACTCATTTAGTCTTTGGTTGAGGTATGATTTATCTTTTGACATGTTATCCTTCTTTGATAGGATGGTTTTTTATTATGTCATGATGGATTATTGATCATATGTTATATTTTTGGCATGATATAGGTACATGATATATTCAGTAGAGCATATGATCTTCTTTTGAGGAGATGTGAGATCATGATATCATGATTAAGTTCTTGATTTGTGATTGAGGATTTGACTTTGATCTTGGTTGGCTCTCTTGGTATTGAGTACGTTGATCATTTGCTTGGGAGTTCATGATGGTGCTATGTTGCATTTGGAGTTTAGCATGGTTTGATCGGTTATAGGTACTCATGGATACTTGGAGACATAGGTAAGGCTAGGAGATCTCTTGTGACTAGAGACATTTTTTGAGACAGTTACTCATTCATGAGATTTCAGGTGGAAGTCCAAGGAGCCTACACCTTGATTGGACATGAGTTCAACATGAATCTATGAGGAGATTATTCTTAGATGAGTCAATATGTCTTGGATATCTTGGAGAAACATTCTCATTCCCCAATCTTGATCTACTTAGAGATTTATCATCTGAGAGGTATTGCCTGTTGCTATTTTCAGATAAATTATGTTTTATGCTTTATCTTCTCATGCATATGGAACTTGAGCTATGGATTGTTGGTTCTAGAGGGCTCATTTGAGGGATTGGCATGTTTATCTCCTTATTCATTGTAAGATTATTCATTGATGTTGAGTTTAGGAGATGTTATTAGGCTTATTCCTTTGGTTTGGGAATGGATTTGGTTTGAGATGCATACATCTTGGTTATGGTTAGATGTGGACAGTGCTATTCTCTTTGGGATTTTATAGGGGAGATCATACTTATCACAACTTAGCATTTAGAGGTGTGTGTAGATGGAAATGATACAAGTTTTGATTTGCACATTCTCTCTTTGGTTGTGTTCTTCATGGATGTTTGTATTCACATGACATTAGAATTGAGATATTGTGTGGAGCTATGGTGATCACTATGGGTAAACCCACAATAGTGGGTTACAATTTTTTGAACAAAGAAAAATTAGAAATTCTCATCAAAAAATTTAAAATGGTTTACCCCTTCTAATGAAGGGGTTCGAATGAACCACCCCTTCTAATGAACCCCTTTTGCACTGATATAGTTTGAATGAACCCCCTTCTTAGAAAGGGGGGTTCTAATGAACCCCCTTTTTTCACCTTCCCCTCCACCATTTCAAAATTTATGCATTTTTTTACTATCGAAGCTTGGGAAGGAGGTGCAAATGGAGTCAACTTGATAAACCAAGTTGGATGATTGTAGTGATCAAAACGTGCTTTCCAACAACTATAAATTTAATATATTTTGTTTTTATTTTATATTTTATTTTTTAGTTTTACTGTACATAGGTTTTTCACCGAATGTCAAGTTCGATGAAAAATCATTGTGGAAAAATAGTAAATTTGAGGAAAAAAAATTGAAAAATATATATCCACTAGGTATTGATGTCCTCATTCTAACAAAAAAAGAAAAATTGAATTTCAATACATACCAAAAAAGTTATGCGAGCTGAAGTGCACCTATGTCTAAGTTATAAATGTTTTGACTTCAAAACTTAATTAAAAGAAAAATATTCAACAAAATGCTATGAAACAAAATGAAAGAACTAGATACTTGTGTTACCAACCTAAATTCAAAAGAATTAGAATTTTATCCTTTGTAGAAAAAAATTTATCGAGCAAGTACACACCACTTTTAAAAAATGTTGTTTACTATTAAAAACTAGTTATCAAAGGAGACGCAAAAAAATTACAATTTAATTTCATTTAAAAAAAAAAAATACATTTAAAATCTACAGACAAAATCTCACAAATCACTAGTTTACATCATTTTCAAATTCCTAATAGTTTACCTACTATAAGTGTTAGAAAGTGAAGTTTTCTCTAAAAATGTTGATTTCAATGTCAAGTTTGGCCAAAAGTGTAACCCATTATTGTGGGATGACCCCTATGTTTGTGGTCATGTGTTGTTCATTGTTATCTGGTGACAACATGGATGTTCCTTTATCTCTTTCCTTTGTTGGGTGTGGAGAACTTGGGGGAGCTATTGAGTTGTGGTGAGAGATGTATAGCAACAAATTGATTTGTAGGATTTGCATATATTTTTAGATGTTCCTACATGTTGTATGTTATACTTCTATGTGATGCTATAGGTGGATCTTTGGATGTTCCTTGATTTGACATTACCTATGCAGTGGGAGTTCCTGGATATGTATTTTCATTATATGTTAGGTTTGGCACTTGGAGCTTGTGATTGCATGTTATGGGTTGTATATGTTGATGGCATGAGATTCACTTGTTATGATTTGTATACCTTTCACCTGTATGGATAGTTGGGTGTGTTAGTATTTACTATGGGTTCTTTTTTCAACTATGGTGATTATATTTTGATAGCTATTGATACATACTTGATACTTTTGGAGAGTCTTTGTGTATCATTGGGATATCGACTAGAGGCAAGACTTATGTTTCATTGTGATAAATAGCATGGCATATTTTTGGATGGCTTCTTATATTTGTGCATTGGCATGATAGAGGGTGAGAGCATTCATACTTGACATGGTGGTCACCTTGATTCTTGTTGCAGGTATCTTGATGGAGCACCTTGATTTCTTGATGGTATATGTGGCTATGAGGGATTGTTCTCTTATTCATGTTTGAGTTTACTTGTTTACCCCTTATGTAATGTATACAACAAGTGGGAGAATGTTAGGAAAAGGTGTGTCAAGTACACCTTGCATAATTTTATAGTGTAATATTTATTTATTTATTATGTGGTGCACCTAGAGAATCTAGGGATGTGTGCGTCACATGGGTCTATCATTCTTGGGGCCATTTTATGTGTTGTATGTAACATTGGTTTAAATATTTAATGTGGGGTTGCACATTGGAATAATATTTAATATTGGGAAAACTCATTACTGATATTAAATGAGGGGTTAATGGCTTTGTAAGCTCATGGTATTAGTCACATGGTTTTATGTAATACCGCTTGGTGGTTTTGTGGGAGTTTGTTTCTATAAAAGAAAACACATGGGTAGTTGTCTAAGGCTGGCTAGCTTGGCTATTTGGCTAAGGGGTTGAGAGCATCTCTTGTTGGCATTTGTGAGGTTTGAAGCATGGCATGGGATGTGTGGTTACTGAGTTCTTGTAGAGGGCTTGATGATTCAAAGGTGTTCATAAAGGACTCTGAAGATGTATTGTAATGTTTATTGCTGAATAATTTTTTGAATAATACATGAGTTATGGATGCTTTTGGAGGTCGTGTTTTTTCCTCTTGAGGGTTTTCCCAAGGTATATCTTGTGTCATCTTTGATGGTATGTTGTCTATTCTTTTGCATATAGATTTTGAATACTTGTTTGCATAGATTTGTCTATTTGGAGTATGTGGAAATTATCTTGGGTGGATGCATATTTCCTTTCAATTTTAATATTGTTAGCAAAACTCTAGATGAATTTTTTACTCACATTGGCCACCTTCTCTAAATTCTCCTTGGTAGAGTGCAATTATTTTTCTAAAAATTTAATTATTTCTTCCTTCTTATGTTTATATTCTTTAATCCTATTCAAGTCAATAAAATCCCACTATTTAACCTTATCAAAATTACCTACAAAATATAGTTAGGCAATGTCACCAAACAATATCTTATGTAATAAAGTGATCTTCAAATTAAGTCTTGTTCTCTCCATAAAGAACCACTTAAGAATACTTTGGTGCATAAATATTTCATTAACCACACCACCAAACTTTTCTACCATCTATTCAACAATAGAAACAAACTCCTCATTTCCAAAAACTACCTTCTTACAACCCTCAAGGAAAAAAAAGGATGGAATCCAATATTCTCTATGAATTCCTTATTGAAAACCCTATCATTTGCATTTACTTCCTCTTCATGATCATTTTATTTCCCATTCCCCTACTAGTTTCCATTCTCTAAATCGAGCTTCTATAAAACCTAAATCATCTTTCTCTTAGACTCCTTCGACCTAGTATTAATGCCCTCCTTCACATTTATTCCTTCTTAGATTATTAACAACCTTTATTTTTACAACACCCCCAACCTCCAAAACCACAAGAGATCCAAGGAACCCAATTAAGGAATCTCATGACCTTATTTTACCTAACAATCATCTGGGTCCTAGAAGCTTCACCCACAAAACCATCTAAATGACTTGCTATTTAACCAAAGAACAAGGTTTCCTACCCCAAAAAGGCTTAAAGGAGGGAGGAGATCTATTATTAAATGCATAATGAACTAGAAAAAGAATTATGGCTTGATAGTTATGGGTGACAATCATTTCTAAATGAACATCCACAAGAGGGACATCAGTAAGAAGAATGGAATACTAGAAATTTTCTTGTGTTAAAAATAATTTTAATGGGTAAAATGATAAGAATATACACACTTAAATCTTCCTTCAAAGGTAATACATTATGATCTAAGAACCCACTTCATTCCCAAGCTTGGGAAAAGGATCCCTAAGGTAGTTGGCTTATTAACACTTAAGTTTATATTTACCTTTCAAGAACAACTTTGAATGACTTCAAGAATTCATTTGTCCCTCCATCAACATCCTTTAAGCTAAATAATGTTATCTTCTATAACATCAAACTCCAACCCTCTTAATGAAACCTTCCTCAATTTCCATCCATTGAAAAAAATAAAAGAGTAGGGTTGTGACCCCTTTTTGTCTCCATTAAATTTGTAAGTCCCCTATTTCTAAGAATATTCCAAAACAATTATAGAACTCTCACTAATATCTTCACAAGACACCAAATTGGTCCCAACTCTATCACCCCCATGGTCCAATTCCATGGCTCCCAACTTTGTATAAATTTTTATGGTAAGACTATATTTTATTTATTATTGGGATGTATTTATATAAAAAATTAAAAATACAAGTATTAATAAAATATTATATTCATTGAGAGGTTATTCTTTGAAGTCACCTATGTCAATTGATATATTTGTTGTGTTTGTATTGTTATTCTTACTATTTTAGTGGGGAATCAATGGTTATATAGGCCTTGACCCTCACACAAGTTGTCATTGTATACAGATCTATGGGGTTCATCTTGTATATCAAACACTATTTGATTTTCTTTTGAGGATTTAAATTTGTTAAAGAGTTTAAATATAGCCTTGTGTTTTCATGCATTTAGGCTACATTAATGTAAGTTATATTTTATACTATAATTTTGTTAAAAAATTAAAGGTTAACAAGTTATTGGAACCTTGTGCATTATGTCAATAGTTTGATACCTTAGGATTTGCTTGTTAATCTTGTTAAACATTGAGAAATTATTGATGTTGAATATTGATTTAAGTATTAAACTAGGGATATTATTAATTGAAAGTTGGATATTAGACAATCCTTCATTAGATTCTCTATCTATGATTGTATCAATTTCTATTAGATCATAGTTGGGACTAGGGTGGTAGAAGGGTTGGAGGTAACCCAGTAATAGAAACTTGTGCACTAGGTGAATTGGAAGTTAGCCACAAGAAAATATGGTTAACAAAAAGAGAAGTGATGGTCAAATTCAAAGAAAAGAAGATGACATAAGGGAACAACAAGATGGTGAAACCTTAGAGCCATTGAAGCAAGGTTAGGATACTTAGAGACCGCATAGGGGTGAGAAAAAATCCTAGGGGAAGATACTTATGGAAATAAAAAACCAATCCAAGAATTAGGTTTAAATTAAGTTTCCATCTCAAGTAAAGAAGAATTAAGTGCAAAATATAAATTTTCTACTATGTTGTTGAGATTAGGTAACAAACCAAAGTTTGATCTTCCCTATTGTTCAATTATGTTGGATCTCAAGAAGACTTTTTAGATTGGATCCTTGATTTGGAAAAATATTTTGAGTTTGAATCTACTGAAGGCCCAAAAATATTCAAGCACCTTAGTATTGAAGGAGCATGCAACCTTATAGCAGGACTAATATGTGAAAAATATGAAGTAGAAATGAATAGGCCAAAGGTCACAAGGTGGGATTTAATGGAGGACCAATAATAGGGTAAACTCTTACTAGAAAATGAAGATTTGGATTTGTTCAATAATTTATAGATTTTTTGTAGAAGGGAACGACTATGAAGGAATACACTAAGAAGTTTAATAAACTTAGTATCCAAGCAAGACACATAGAGGACAATGTAGATAAGATGTCTGAGTACCTAAATATGAAATCCAAGATGAGATTTATTTGTTTCCTATCAAAACCATGGAGAGTGTCTTCCACCTCACACTAAGGATAGAGGAGAAATTATAAAATAAGTAATAGATAAGGCAAGGTAGGGGATGAAAAAAATGAACAAATAAATGTACAAAATTTGAGAGCACAACATCTCATGGTGGTGCATAAGACTCCAAGGAAGAGAAAACTTCAAATAAAGGTAAAGAAAAATATAGAAGAGGTCACAAAAAGACAAGTAAAAATTGATTCATATGTTGCAAGTTAATCGCCTGGGTGTTTGAATATCCAAAGTGAAGAAAGAATATAGATGCATTGAGAAGAAAGTACACATTGCTCAAGGGAGTGATGATTCAAGAGTGAGATGGAGAGAATAACACTAGGAGAGAATATGACATGTAAGGTCTTGTTGAAGCTTGTTAGAAATTATCAAGAATTATGGTTGAGTAAGAGTATCTTCTACACTAGGTGTAAGTTAAGTGGTAAGTTTTGTAAGATGGTCATAGATGAATGGAACACAAAAAACATAGTGTTCACTTATATGGTAGAGAAGTTGAGTCTCAATTTGGCTCTACACCCTAACCCTTACCATATTTCATGGCTATAAAAATGTCACAGGATGAGGATAAGAGAAAAAAAATTAATTACTTTCCATATTGGAGGATATACAGATGATTTATGTTGCAATGTGATTCCAATGACCTATCACATGTTGTTAGGAAAACCTTAAAGTAGATATTTATGCTAGCCATCATGGAAGAAAGAACATATTCATCATCACTAAGGAACAAAATAAGTTTAAATTGAAACCATTGAAGGCAAAAGAAGATAGTTTGATGGTTTCTATAATGGTTTTATTATCCAAGCAAATCTTGAAGGAATTTGAAGAGGTATAACAATGTTATGTAGTGGTTGTGCAACTTATGATAGAAGCAAGTAAATTGCATCATTTCAAAGATATATAGGTGGAAGCACTACTAAATATATTTGATGATATCATAGACTAAAATATTCTAGAGGGAATTATTATTGATGTGGAGCATTTTACACTATGGACTTGATTTTAGGGTCCAACTTACCTAACTATAATATCAAAAATTGCATACCCTTGAAATTTCAGGCTATATTTTGCACTTAGTTTGGCATTCATTTTTCCTAGTGTGTTTTAGGTCATTTATATCCTCTAATTTAGCATTCTCCCTTTATGGTGTCAAAGGCTCAACATTTTTTTTAATTTTTCCCTAACTTGATGTCACAAGTGTCATTCTTGTGTTATTTTTTGGTGTTTAGACCTTTTCCTATATGCGAATATTTGGACACTAGTATGATACATAGACATCCATGTACCACACTAGCATCCCATGATAATTCATCAATACTTGATAAATGTAGTGACGAAAAATGTATCCTTTTACATTTTATCACCTTAATTTAGAATTGAAAAGTGTATCCCTTTACACTTTCACACTTATTTAGGGCTCCCTTAATTAATTGAACTTAATTATACCTTAATTGACCCTTTAATTCATTTTCCAAGTATATTTAATTACAATTTTTGAAGAAAAAATCCAACATTCATTAATGCCTAAACATAACGCTTCTTAGTGAGTAATGTGTGTCTTAGGTTTAGGGATCTAGGACCCATTTGCCCATGGGTGAATGGGTCCTCCCTTGACCTTAGGACCTAAATTTAAATTATGTTTTTGGCAGTATTTTAATTTATAATTCAATGTCGGCTTGTGATATTTGAATTTTGGGAAATTAAGGATACATGCCTATAAATATAAGGTTACTTCACTATGTTTCACCTAGCAATTTGAAGAGAGCATTCCTATATCAAAATTGATGATCAAGAGCACTTTCAAAGGCATTCAAAGCATATTTATCAAAGTTTTATTGCAATATTCATGATCCAATTGTCATATCAAAGTCTTATTGCATAATGCATGTTTTTGGAGCTAACATTGTGATGTAGGTTTCATGACCAAATCAAACATTCAAAGCACTATTTCAAACAAGATTCAAAGTGTCAAGATCCACATCCATTGAATCCATTTCATGCAAGTTGTAGATTTTCATTCAAGGACTTATCCAAGGGTTTGTTGAGTAGTAACATAGCTTTGTTCATTCTTCATTCCCTCTTTCATGCTTTTATTCATTTCAAGGTTTGATTACCAAAAACAGGGTTTGACCAAAGCAAACCCCCATTCACCAAAAACAAACAATTTTTCCCTTTTATGTTGTGTTTGCATGTCTAGGTGGAAGAAGGCTTGAAGAGCAAATTTGAAGAAGCTGTCAGAGTTGCAAAAGTTGTCATAAAAATCGTCATCTCACAAAAACTCATCTACAAAATTTATTTTTGATATTCCAACACTGTCACTTGGACAAATTGGAAGATTCAAATTTGTATCAGAGGCTCCTGAAAGTTGCAAAAAAACCCTGACAGTGGACCCATTTGTCCCTGGGCGAATGAGTCCCAATCAACCTTTAGAAACTCATTTTTGGTGACTAGTAAACATAGTTTTGCCCTTCTCAAATCTGCAATTTAATTTTTGGTTCTGCTTATTTTGTGTTTAATATTGTTGTGTCAACTTTAATTTGGCATAATTGGGTTTTTTTGCTATTTTTCTACAGGTTATCACAAACTTGAATATGTCAATGAATATAATCCCAAAACTAAGCATAAAGATTAGTCTAGTTACAACTATAGAGACAAGGGCTATGATCAAGGAAGAGATTATGATTTTCAAAGAAGTAACAATTATAGAGGTGGACGCTGAGGTAGAAGTAAGGATCGTAGAAATATCTAGTAGAAGTAAGAATTGTAGAAAAAGTAAGGATTTTGAGAATTGTAGAAAAGTGAGGGAGACCCAAGTGGTCTCACCTATGGCTGTAGTTCAAAGGTAAACCCTAAACCCTATGGTTGTAGTTCAAAGGTATCCTCCCTCTATTAATGGGGAGATGATGTCAAAAGAAAGAACTTCATGCAACCCTCTTAGATCCTTTCCGATTCAAGAGTAGCTAATAAAAATGAGAGTTCAATCAGATAAGACACTTGAGGTTGTCTAATGCTCACTAGGTCAGTTTGGTCTCAACTCGTCTTGGATCGATTGTTCTATATTGTCCATGGGTGGTTAGCCCCATTTTTTGCTCTCAACAATCTTTTGTTTTATTGTTTTGCAATCTTAATGTTGCTAGTGCTTCTTGTTCTTTGTTACTTCATTGAACTTAATATTTTATCTTTCTTGCACTCTCTCTAAAAGATTAGACCCTATCAAAATCCTTTACTATTATCAAAATAAAGCAATACTGATATAATTTTAAATACTAAAAAATATTAATTTATAATTTAATTCATCCAAAATTACTTTTCCAGCATTACAATTTGAATGAACTAAAACTTTAAAAATAATACTAATCATTAATATGCATAAAACTTTTCCACTTATCTTAAATAATATTTTAATTAATAAAACTTATAACAAAATTACTATGCTAGAAGAATGAAAGAGTCACGTATAAGATTGAAATGATATCATAAATCTAATTTTCATGTGTTCTATTGGACGTTGTCTACATCATATATAATAATTTCCATGATCTATTGGACACATTCTACCGCAAATGATATCATAGATAATTTTCTCATCTTCTATTGAAAATTCTACACACATTTTTTATGTGCTGAAAAGTATTTAAACCCTCTAAAGCCTCAATCCTTAAAAGCAGCATACGTTAAAGTAGTGATTGTGGCACTAGGAGTGTGAAGGGTCCATATGGAGGGGGTTTCCTGAAAACTTTCAATGGATGCTGTTGAGAAATTTTAGGAAGTTTTTAAAGGTGGTGACCCCATGAACTTAGTAGAGCAATTCAGCTTAAAATATTAAGCCCCAGATTTTAAGGAAGCTGGTGGTCTCATCAACTTATTTACTGTGGAGTTCAGCTTAAAATTTAAGTTTTGGAATTTAAGGAAGCTTAAAAGTTGAAATGATTTACAAATGGCAAATAAAATTGCTAAACTGTAGGAGCAATCTCCAGCCCCACCCCATTTTCACCCCTCAAATCTGCAGTCCTAAAAGGTAGGAGCTGCTATTATTCAGGAAAAGATTCCAAATAATCCTGTAGCAATTTTTTTTATCAATCCATGAGACCTCCTGTTCCTTAAAAATAGACCCAGCAGCCCCCCCATAGGACCCCACCCTAAGTCTTTCAGATACATCATATTTATGTTAATTAATTGTTAATTTAATATAAATTTAAATTAACCATCAAATAGCAAATTAAGTAGAATTACATGGAATGTGATATTCTAAGATACTTTTAATTATCATTGAAATATTTTTTTCATTTTTCTATAAACAGTTTAAAAACAAAGGCTTCTGAATTATCTTCTTAATCAGCTGTTTCCCTAAGAGACAAGCTCCCACTAATAAACAACCGCATATTATAATTCAATAACGCAAGTTTTCGCATCATCGCATGCTACCCATGTTACGCTAGTCATCCACAACCCACTTGAAGCTATATTATTGAGTTCAAATCAAATTATACAAAAAAAACTTACAAACCCACCCTGATTTCAAATTATATAAAAGTAGAGCTAATATCATACTGAAGCTATGTATCCTCAATCAAGCCAAACAGAATTGGCAGCAGTTGCCAAGCTGATAATGAGCTCACTTCCTCCAAAAGAGGACCAAGCAGAAGTTCCTTCGTTAACTTTTAGGAGACAAACCACAGTAATACAAATCTGAGGATTGATCTTTTGGAGAAGTTAGACGCGCGACTCTGGGTGATAAATTTACTTGCTGTAATGCCTGGAGTCGAAGTTCTGGGGGTAGATCTGCAATACATCCTATTCGAGGACCAGCTCCAGTTGACCACTTACGAGATAACCGTTTTCCAAGCTGTAAAGACTTCGATGATTTTTGAGAACTAAGCCTTTCAAGTAATTTTTTTGGAGGGATTTCTGTAAGTTGATTTTCAATTTCCTTGTTTGAAAGGCTTCTCTTATAATAAACATTATCTTGACTCTTTTGCAGATCTGGTTTTTTTTCCATTTCTTCCTGACCCTCAACTGCTGGGCTCACTGTATAATCTTGGAGTCTCTTGTTTTTATTGCTTTTGGATTTTCCACTTACATCCACCCAATTATGCAGTATGTAACTAACATCAGTATGCGAGCCATTACCGACCACATGTGCCCCTTCAGAATTTTCTTCCTCATTCTCGCACAACTGCTCTTCCATACATACTTCTGAGTTTGCTGCACGCCCATTTCTGTAATAATTTTCCTCATTTGATTGCTCCTCGTAACTTGTCATCTGAAAAATGGACACTTCAGCTTCAGAACAATTGCAAAAGACAATGACTTGCCATTAAATAACACGGTTAAAATGACGCCAAAAGTAACTATTATTTCATACACTAAGCTACAGATTTTCAACTCTATAAGATTGAAGAAAGTGGAATAGGGGAAGAAAATGGCCGTTTTCTCCAGGATCTAATGAACACATTAACTTCTGCAAATAATACAAATTGACAAAACAGCAATCGTACAACACAACTGTATGATATTCCATGCAACGTGAGTACTGTATCAATATTCCAGCCTTCACGCTGTCATATACTTCAAAATTAGTTCTTAACCGTTAATGTTTTAGCTGTTCGAAAGTAGTGCATTAATTCTTACAACAGGCAAGCACCGAAAAACGAAGTGTTAAGTTTTTAATTCTAGTGGTCTGCTATGCAGGACAGTTATGAAAAAAAGAAGGGCAGTACTGAAAATACATGCTAAAAAAATAATTTGTTCTGCTGAATCCACTTCCCTGAGCAACTAAATTTCC
>VDFB02193867.1:570018762-570234723 GCA_007258455.2 Sequoia sempervirens | reverse complement strand
CAACAAGATATTGTCGAAATTTGCTAAGGCATGTATAATCATGAAAGCACTTTATCATATATGTCAGATAATCTCTCAGTCCTCTCGAGCTATGGCTCAGACACAATCGGTGCTTGTCCCGTATAAGCACGACCAATGCACCCTCACCGATGCATCACATTGAAGCTCAAAGCGGCCAGTAAAGTCGGGTAGTGCCAAAACAGGGCATGTGGTCATCAACTCCTTGAACTTCATAAAACACTCCTGTGCCTCAGAAGTCCAAACAAATGCCCCCTTCTTCATTAAATCTGTCATTGGGGCTGCATGTCATGAATAACCATTCACGAATCTGCGGTAGAATCCACATAAACCGAGAAACCCTCTCAACTGTGTCAGGTTTTCCGATGTAAGCCAATCAATAATGGCGCGGATCTTTTCAGGATCCATGCGCACTCCATCTGCACTGATAATATGACCTAGATAAAGCAATTCGGTCATTCCCAAGTTGCACTTGGATTCCTTGGCGTACAAGGACTCCCTCTCCAAGATACTCAACACTGTCTCCAAATGAGCTAAGTGCTCCTGCCAAGTCCTGCTGTATATGAGAATATCATCAAAGAAGACCAAGATGAACCTCCTCAGCTGTGAGTGAAAAACTCGGTTCATCGTGGACTGAAATGTAGCCGACACATTAGTGAGCCCAAATGGCATCACTACGAACTCAAAGTGCCCACAATGACATCTGAACGCCGTCTTCTCTATGTCCTGCTCATGGACTCTGATCTGATGATAACCCGACCGTAAATCAATTTTAGTGAAGTAACATGCCCCATGGAGCTCATCAATAAGCTCGTCAATCCTCAGTATCGGGTATCTATTCTTGATTGTCCTCTTATTCAGGACCCTGTAATCAATGCACATATGTAACATTCCATCCTTCTTCTTCACCAATACAACTGAAGAAGCGAACGGTGATTTGCTTGGTCGAATGTGACCCATAGCAAGTAACTCCTTTATTGTCTTCTCTATCTCATCCTTTAATCTTTTAGGATGCCTGTAAGGAGTTATCATCACGGGCTTAGCACCCTCCTCGAGCTCAATAATGTGCTCTATGCCTCTGTCTGGAGGTCTACCTGGCGGAATATCACTGAACACCTTGTCATGCTTGATTCTCAACTTCTGGATGTCCAGATGATATTCTGTCTTTTGTTGTCCCTCCTGTATAGGTGCTAAATGACACTTGGCAGCCCACTCTACCATGTCATGACGCATGAGCCGCTCCATTCGGCGGAAAGAAATTGTTTTAAGGTCGCTGTCTCGAATTGCTTTAAGTATGTGAGTCTTCCCATCGACCTCAAAACGGATCTCCATGTCCTTGAGATGAAGTGTGACCTCCTCCAATGAATGTAACCACTTCATTCCCAAGACCAAATCAATGTCCCCCATATTAACAACATAATAATCTTCCTTGAACTCATAATTGTTCAAGCGTAAAGGGAGATCCTTAATCATGCGTTCGCATCTCAAAGTGTATCCATCTGCCACTTTGACTCTAATGCCCTCGAACTCCTTAGTGATGAGTCCACGTTTCTCAATGAATCTAGCATCTATGAAATTATGCGTGGCTCCTGTATCCAATAGAGTAATGACCCTCTGTCCTGCTAACACACCATGAATCTGGAAAGAACCCTCCTGCTGAATGCTAGATAAACGGGCCTCCTATATTTGAAGCTCGGGCTCTGTCTCTGCTCTAGGCTTTGGAGCCTCTGACTCTGAATCATCGGAATGCTCTTGCTGCTCAAAATTTTCTGATTCGGAGTCCTCATAGTACGCCCACATCACCCGATTTTCCTTGCCCTTAGGTCTTAGAGGACAATTGTGATTGGCGTCATATGGTCCCTTGCAGTAGAAGCAAAGCTTCTTCCTGCGAAGGTCATTAAGGGCTTCACGATCCAAAGGTGGGGCTGCTGATTTACCCTTTGAATCATTTCTAAAGTCTGATTTTTCTTTATTAAAATCAGATTTATCCTTATTTCTGTTAAAACCCTTGTTATCCTTGAATGATGAAGAACCTCTGGAGTTGAATCTACTCGACGGGGCTGCTAACTCCATGTTCCGTGCTTTCTTCATCGCCTCCTGTAATGACGAAGGATCAAAGGCTTTGATCCAGCCTCTCAGTGGCTCTGTCAAACCCTCCATGAAGAGTACTACCAATCTCCTCTCTGATATATTCGGGACCATGACTGATAGCTTCTGAAAGTCACCGATATAGGTCTCTAGACTGCCACTCTACCTCAACTGAGCTAAGTCTCTGAAGTAGGTTTCCGGATCCTTCCTGTCAAACCTCTCAACCAATCTATCCACGAACTCCTGGTATGTAGTGATCCTGTCATGCTGTAAAGTCACCATACCGTGGTGCCACCAGTCGTAAGCCACTCCCTCGAGGTGCAGTGTAGCGTATCTAATAGCATCTCTCTCAGCCATCAGACGCAAAGTGAGGAATGTATCAAGCTTGCTAATCCAAGCTTGGGCTGTCATCTTACCACTACCATCGAACATCACCAGATTAAGCCTGTTTGTTGCATGTTTCAAATCACTGTTCTGGTGTCTAGGTCTCCAATCATGTCGAGCCCTATTGTGTTCTCTCCTCTGAGTGATAAAACGGTCAAAGGTAATCCTCTCTCTGACCGCAGGCGATACCAACTCCCATTCCTCGTTCGCTGCCATAAGATTATCAACGAACAAATCATCCTGCTCCTCACCTGGTATAGCCTCATCGGGCTCCTGTCTCGTGAAAGTAGGCCTAGTAGGCCTATCTGCTGTCCGTGACACTGTCCTAGGAGCTCTCCGTGACCCTGCATCACTCCTGTCATTGTCACGATGAGGTGACGGTCTCCTCGAAGTCCCCAATCTCTGCAGTGCCACTGCCACCTGCTGTAATACATCATTGGACCGCCGTTGTCCTGCACGAAGATCTCTGAGTGCATGCAAGACCTCTGTATCGTCCTGATCTCTGTTATTCTGTGGGATCTCTATCTTAGGTATATATGTTCTCTCAGCCCTGTCATTCTTGTCAGTCATGTTTTCTGGCTGCCTGCTCAAACTGTGTTGCCTTTCAATCAAGGCACGTCTGCGAGTATAGTACCTGTATGTATCAAACTCCTCTGGCTGCATATGATGGCTAAACTCTCAGGAGGCAGGATTTAGCTCTGATACCACTGTAGAAACCCTAGTTTCCCCTGATTCTGATTTTGAATGAGTTTTTTGTGTTTTTTCTGAGTTTTGATGTTTTTGACATTTTTTGAGGTTTTGAACAATAAATGAAGAATGCGATTTTTGCTTGAAAAAGGTAATAAATTTAAATAAAATAAATTATCACTTGAAACTACAGAAACAATAGCGAATAAGGAAGCCAGACTATTATTTAATCTCCAGTAATGATTACAAAGAAGATCTACTGACATGCAAATAGAAAAGTGATGACTTTTAATGAAAACCTGGAGATTTCAGCTTGCTGGTAAATAACTTGAACTGGTATGGCTGACATGCAAATCCACTTCTCCCTTTGTCTGAAGATGCAAAGTGATGCCTGGACTGTGGGCGCCTTGACTGGTGAAGACAGAAGTCAAATATGAAAGGCATTTTGCTTCCCTTTGAAAATACGCCCCTTTATGGACTGGCACGGCCTGTACAGTACAGATTTGTATGGCTGAGATAGCAATAAATGACTTTGTACGGCTCCTCTTTCTAGTCTCCAGAATAACAAAGAATAAGCACCTAGATGAATAGAATGTCTTCTGAATGAATAAATATGCTGAAGCTCTGTAAATAGATAATCTCTGAAGATCAATGATTTCCTCTGGATGAAGAAACCTCTGCTGGCAATAAATCAAGTGTTATTTCACACCCTCTGAATTGCTTCCGATGGAGATGGCTCGTTCCCCAAGGAATTCAAACTTGAAACCCTAAAGTCTCTTGCTCATATCAAAGTTGATCAATTTCAAAATCAATAATCATCATAATGGCACAAAACCCAATGCAAAACCCTTTATCTCTTGAAAAGTGCGATTTCCACAAAGATAGGGTTTCATTAAAATATTTCAAACTTTTCCTTTTAATTATTCAATAGTCTCAGCTCAAATATTTTATAATAAATTAATTGCCAAATTGGCCCCTTTCCTGATGATGGGCGACCCCTCAATAAAATCACTTAAGTTATAATTTAATATTATAACTTTATATTATAATCATCAAATAATTAATATTTAATTAATATAATTAAATATTAATATCTCCCTCGTTACTCATCCGATGACTGATCCGTCTGAAGCTGACGAACACTGAAGTGATTCTGAACGCTGCCAAATCCATACTGCTAAAAATAGCAGGGGTCCCACACTGCCTGCCAGGAACTGCTAAAAATAGCAACTTCTGCAAGAAGTCTCCGATCGAGCCCAAACGAAAGCCTACTGATCAAACTCCGCCAACTGAAGCTGAGCCAAGCTCCAAAATGACCCTCTATCTAGTCCATTAGCCTACGAGGGTCGTATGATAGGCCAATCCTGTGCTCCGAGAGATGTCACTGACAAGGGGACATGACAGTTTCCTACCCCAAAAAGGCTTAAAGGAGGGAGGAGATCTATTATTAAATGCATAATGAACTAGAAAAAGAATTATGGCTTGATAGTTATGGGTGACAATCATTTCTAAATGAACATCCACAAGAGGGACATCAGTAAGAAGAATGGAATACTAGAAATTTTCTTGTGTTAAAAATAATTTTAATGGGTAAAATGATAAGAATATACACACTTAAATCTTCCTTCAAAGGTAATACATTATGATCTAAGAACCCACTTCATTCCCAAGCTTGGGAAAAGGATCCCTAAGGTAGTTGGCTTATTAACACTTAAGTTTATATTTACCTTTCAAGAACAACTTTGAATGACTTCAAGAATTCATTTGTCCCTCCATCAACATCCTTTAAGCTAAATAATGTTATCTTCTATAACATCAAACTCCAACCCTCTTAATGAAACCTTCCTCAATTTCCATCCATTGAAAAAAATAAAAGAGTAGGGTTGTGACCCCTTTTTGTCTCCATTAAATTTGTAAGTCCCCTATTTCTAAGAATATTCCAAAACAATTATAGAACTCTCACTAATATCTTCACAAGACACCAAATTGGTCCCAACTCTATCACCCCCATGGTCCAATTCCATGGCTCCCAACTTTGTATAAATTTTTATGGTAAGACTATATTTTATTTATTATTGGGATGTATTTATATAAAAAATTAAAAATACAAGTATTAATAAAATATTATATTCATTGAGAGGTTATTCTTTGAAGTCACCTATGTCAATTGATATATTTGTTGTGTTTGTATTGTTATTCTTACTATTTTAGTGGGGAATCAATGGTTATATAGGCCTTGACCCTCACACAAGTTGTCATTGTATACAGATCTATGGGGTTCATCTTGTATATCAAACACTATTTGATTTTCTTTTGAGGATTTAAATTTGTTAAAGAGTTTAAATATAGCCTTGTGTTTTCATGCATTTAGGCTACATTAATGTAAGTTATATTTTATACTATAATTTTGTTAAAAAATTAAAGGTTAACAAGTTATTGGAACCTTGTGCATTATGTCAATAGTTTGATACCTTAGGATTTGCTTGTTAATCTTGTTAAACATTGAGAAATTATTGATGTTGAATATTGATTTAAGTATTAAACTAGGGATATTATTAATTGAAAGTTGGATATTAGACAATCCTTCATTAGATTCTCTATCTATGATTGTATCAATTTCTATTAGATCATAGTTGGGACTAGGGTGGTAGAAGGGTTGGAGGTAACCCAGTAATAGAAACTTGTGCACTAGGTGAATTGGAAGTTAGCCACAAGAAAATATGGTTAACAAAAAGAGAAGTGATGGTCAAATTCAAAGAAAAGAAGATGACATAAGGGAACAACAAGATGGTGAAACCTTAGAGCCATTGAAGCAAGGTTAGGATACTTAGAGACCGCATAGGGGTGAGAAAAAATCCTAGGGGAAGATACTTATGGAAATAAAAAACCAATCCAAGAATTAGGTTTAAATTAAGTTTCCATCTCAAGTAAAGAAGAATTAAGTGCAAAATATAAATTTTCTACTATGTTGTTGAGATTAGGTAACAAACCAAAGTTTGATCTTCCCTATTGTTCAATTATGTTGGATCTCAAGAAGACTTTTTAGATTGGATCCTTGATTTGGAAAAATATTTTGAGTTTGAATCTACTGAAGGCCCAAAAATATTCAAGCACCTTAGTATTGAAGGAGCATGCAACCTTATAGCAGGACTAATATGTGAAAAATATGAAGTAGAAATGAATAGGCCAAAGGTCACAAGGTGGGATTTAATGGAGGACCAATAATAGGGTAAACTCTTACTAGAAAATGAAGATTTGGATTTGTTCAATAATTTATAGATTTTTTGTAGAAGGGAACGACTATGAAGGAATACACTAAGAAGTTTAATAAACTTAGTATCCAAGCAAGACACATAGAGGACAATGTAGATAAGATGTCTGAGTACCTAAATATGAAATCCAAGATGAGATTTATTTGTTTCCTATCAAAACCATGGAGAGTGTCTTCCACCTCACACTAAGGATAGAGGAGAAATTATAAAATAAGTAATAGATAAGGCAAGGTAGGGGATGAAAAAAATGAACAAATAAATGTACAAAATTTGAGAGCACAACATCTCATGGTGGTGCATAAGACTCCAAGGAAGAGAAAACTTCAAATAAAGGTAAAGAAAAATATAGAAGAGGTCACAAAAAGACAAGTAAAAATTGATTCATATGTTGCAAGTTAATCGCCTGGGTGTTTGAATATCCAAAGTGAAGAAAGAATATAGATGCATTGAGAAGAAAGTACACATTGCTCAAGGGAGTGATGATTCAAGAGTGAGATGGAGAGAATAACACTAGGAGAGAATATGACATGTAAGGTCTTGTTGAAGCTTGTTAGAAATTATCAAGAATTATGGTTGAGTAAGAGTATCTTCTACACTAGGTGTAAGTTAAGTGGTAAGTTTTGTAAGATGGTCATAGATGAATGGAACACAAAAAACATAGTGTTCACTTATATGGTAGAGAAGTTGAGTCTCAATTTGGCTCTACACCCTAACCCTTACCATATTTCATGGCTATAAAAATGTCACAGGATGAGGATAAGAGAAAAAAAATTAATTACTTTCCATATTGGAGGATATACAGATGATTTATGTTGCAATGTGATTCCAATGACCTATCACATGTTGTTAGGAAAACCTTAAAGTAGATATTTATGCTAGCCATCATGGAAGAAAGAACATATTCATCATCACTAAGGAACAAAATAAGTTTAAATTGAAACCATTGAAGGCAAAAGAAGATAGTTTGATGGTTTCTATAATGGTTTTATTATCCAAGCAAATCTTGAAGGAATTTGAAGAGGTATAACAATGTTATGTAGTGGTTGTGCAACTTATGATAGAAGCAAGTAAATTGCATCATTTCAAAGATATATAGGTGGAAGCACTACTAAATATATTTGATGATATCATAGACTAAAATATTCTAGAGGGAATTATTATTGATGTGGAGCATTTTACACTATGGACTTGATTTTAGGGTCCAACTTACCTAACTATAATATCAAAAATTGCATACCCTTGAAATTTCAGGCTATATTTTGCACTTAGTTTGGCATTCATTTTTCCTAGTGTGTTTTAGGTCATTTATATCCTCTAATTTAGCATTCTCCCTTTATGGTGTCAAAGGCTCAACATTTTTTTTAATTTTTCCCTAACTTGATGTCACAAGTGTCATTCTTGTGTTATTTTTTGGTGTTTAGACCTTTTCCTATATGCGAATATTTGGACACTAGTATGATACATAGACATCCATGTACCACACTAGCATCCCATGATAATTCATCAATACTTGATAAATGTAGTGACGAAAAATGTATCCTTTTACATTTTATCACCTTAATTTAGAATTGAAAAGTGTATCCCTTTACACTTTCACACTTATTTAGGGCTCCCTTAATTAATTGAACTTAATTATACCTTAATTGACCCTTTAATTCATTTTCCAAGTATATTTAATTACAATTTTTGAAGAAAAAATCCAACATTCATTAATGCCTAAACATAACGCTTCTTAGTGAGTAATGTGTGTCTTAGGTTTAGGGATCTAGGACCCATTTGCCCATGGGTGAATGGGTCCTCCCTTGACCTTAGGACCTAAATTTAAATTATGTTTTTGGCAGTATTTTAATTTATAATTCAATGTCGGCTTGTGATATTTGAATTTTGGGAAATTAAGGATACATGCCTATAAATATAAGGTTACTTCACTATGTTTCACCTAGCAATTTGAAGAGAGCATTCCTATATCAAAATTGATGATCAAGAGCACTTTCAAAGGCATTCAAAGCATATTTATCAAAGTTTTATTGCAATATTCATGATCCAATTGTCATATCAAAGTCTTATTGCATAATGCATGTTTTTGGAGCTAACATTGTGATGTAGGTTTCATGACCAAATCAAACATTCAAAGCACTATTTCAAACAAGATTCAAAGTGTCAAGATCCACATCCATTGAATCCATTTCATGCAAGTTGTAGATTTTCATTCAAGGACTTATCCAAGGGTTTGTTGAGTAGTAACATAGCTTTGTTCATTCTTCATTCCCTCTTTCATGCTTTTATTCATTTCAAGGTTTGATTACCAAAAACAGGGTTTGACCAAAGCAAACCCCCATTCACCAAAAACAAACAATTTTTCCCTTTTATGTTGTGTTTGCATGTCTAGGTGGAAGAAGGCTTGAAGAGCAAATTTGAAGAAGCTGTCAGAGTTGCAAAAGTTGTCATAAAAATCGTCATCTCACAAAAACTCATCTACAAAATTTATTTTTGATATTCCAACACTGTCACTTGGACAAATTGGAAGATTCAAATTTGTATCAGAGGCTCCTGAAAGTTGCAAAAAAACCCTGACAGTGGACCCATTTGTCCCTGGGCGAATGAGTCCCAATCAACCTTTAGAAACTCATTTTTGGTGACTAGTAAACATAGTTTTGCCCTTCTCAAATCTGCAATTTAATTTTTGGTTCTGCTTATTTTGTGTTTAATATTGTTGTGTCAACTTTAATTTGGCATAATTGGGTTTTTTTGCTATTTTTCTACAGGTTATCACAAACTTGAATATGTCAATGAATATAATCCCAAAACTAAGCATAAAGATTAGTCTAGTTACAACTATAGAGACAAGGGCTATGATCAAGGAAGAGATTATGATTTTCAAAGAAGTAACAATTATAGAGGTGGACGCTG
This sequence comes from Sequoia sempervirens, assembly GCA_007258455.2. Classification (NCBI taxonomy): domain Eukaryota; kingdom Viridiplantae; phylum Streptophyta; class Pinopsida; order Cupressales; family Cupressaceae; genus Sequoia; species Sequoia sempervirens. The sequence continues at coordinate 570,225,364 of VDFB02193867.1, read as the reverse complement.
AGGTAGAAGTAAGGATCGTAGAAATATCTAGTAGAAGTAAGAATTGTAGAAAAAGTAAGGATTTTGAGAATTGTAGAAAAGTGAGGGAGACCCAAGTGGTCTCACCTATGGCTGTAGTTCAAAGGTAAACCCTAAACCCTATGGTTGTAGTTCAAAGGTATCCTCCCTCTATTAATGGGGAGATGATGTCAAAAGAAAGAACTTCATGTTGTTGGTGTGAAGAATTGTCTTGTACCTAGCTTATTCATTCACTAGGTAATTAGGGGACATATTCACATGGTTAAGTTTACTTAGGTAAAAGATTTCTTCTATAAGCTTAGTTGGCTTATCTAGAACTCATCTTATCTAGCTAGGATGCATCATTTCCTAAGTGATTAGGTTGTTGGTTGTCTCATGTCATAAGATCATGACATTTGTCAACATCATGTTCATTCCTATCTCTCAACCTTGCCCATATACGCAAGGTATCTCTTGTACACTTGTATTCAAGCTTATATTAAGCAATCAATCAATCTTGCATTGTGAAACAAGCTTTCTTGCCATTCTCTCTCTTGTGGAAGTGGTTTTGGTCGCCACTGATCTTGGGGGTGTTGAAGAGTCACCATCAACTCCTACACATGTAACCCTCTTGATCCTTCCAATTCAAGAGTAGCTAATAAAAATGAGAGTTCAATCATATAAGAGACTTGAAGTTGTCTAATGCTCACTAGATCAATTTGGTTTCAACTTGACTTGAATTGATTGTTCTATATTGTCCACAGATGGTTAGCCCAACTTTTTGCTCTCAACAATCTTTGTTTTTTGTTGTTTTGCAATCTTAATGTTGCTAGTGCTTCTTGTTCTTTGTTACTTCATTGAACTTAATATTTTATCTTTCTTGCTTTCTAAAAGATTAGACCCTATCAAAAATCAACCTTTACTATTATCCAAAAAATAAACAATACGATATAAATTTTAAATAGTAAAAAAATATTAATTATAATTTAATTCATCAAAATTACTTTTCCAACATTACAATTTGAATAAAACTAAAAACTTTAAAAAATAATGCTAATCATTAATATACATAAAACTTTTCCACTTATCTTAAATAATATTTTAATCAATAAAATCACCAAACTTATAACAAAGTTACTATGCTAGAAAAATGAAAACAGTCACATTAAGATTGAAATGATATCATAAATAATTTTAATGTTCTATTGGACATTCTACATCATAAATAATTTCCATGATCTATTGGACATTCTACACAAAATGATATCATAAATAATTTTCTCATCTTCTATTGAAAATTCTACACCACACATTTTTTTTGTGTTGAAAAGTATTTAAACCCTCTAAAGCCTCAATCCCTTAAAAACCGCATATGTTAAAAGTGATTGGCACCTAAGGGTGGGGTCCCATGGAGGGAGGTTTCCTGAAAACTTTCAATGGGTGTTGCTGAGAAATTTTAGGAAGTTTTTAAAGTTGGTGATCCCATGAACTTAGTAGAGCAATTCGGCTTAAAATATTAAGCTCCAGATTTTAAGGAGCTAGTGGTCTCATCAACTTATTTACGAGTTGGCTTAAAATTTAAGTTTCGGAATTTAAGGAAGCTTAAAAGTTGAGATGATCTACAAATGGCAAATAAATGCTAAACTGTAGGAGCAATCCCCAGCCCCACCCCATTTTCACCCCCTCAAATCTGCAGTCATAAAAGGTAGGAGCTGCTATTCTTCAGGAAAAGATTCCAAATAATCCTGTAACAATTTTTTTATCAATCCATGAGACCTCCTGTTCCTTAAAAATAGACCCAGCAGCCCCCCCATAGGACCCCACCCTAAGTCTTTCAGATACATCATATTTATGTTAATTAATTGTTAATTTAATATAAATTTAAATTAACCATCAAATAGCAAATTAAGTAGAATTACATGGAATGTGATATTCTAAGATACTTTTAATTATCATTGAAATATTTTTTTCATTTTTCTATAAACAGTTTAAAAACAAAGGCTTCTGAATTATCTTCTTAATCAGCTGTTTCCCTAAGAGACAAGCTCCCACTAATAAACAACCGCATATTATAATTCAATAACGCAAGTTTTCGCATCATCGCATGCTACCCATGTTACGCTAGTCATCCACAACCCACTTGAAGCTATATTATTGAGTTCAAATCAAATTATACAAAAAAAACTTACAAACCCACCCTGATTTCAAATTATATAAAAGTAGAGCTAATATCATACTGAAGCTATGTATCCTCAATCAAGCCAAACAGAATTGGCAGCAGTTGCCAAGCTGATAATGAGCTCACTTCCTCCAAAAGAGGACCAAGCAGAAGTTCCTTCGTTAACTTTTAGGAGACAAACCACAGTAATACAAATCTGAGGATTGATCTTTTGGAGAAGTTAGACGCGCGACTCTGGGTGATAAATTTACTTGCTGTAATGCCTGGAGTCGAAGTTCTGGGGGTAGATCTGCAATACATCCTATTCGAGGACCAGCTCCAGTTGACCACTTACGAGATAACCGTTTTCCAAGCTGTAAAGACTTCGATGATTTTTGAGAACTAAGCCTTTCAAGTAATTTTTTTGGAGGGATTTCTGTAAGTTGATTTTCAATTTCCTTGTTTGAAAGGCTTCTCTTATAATAAACATTATCTTGACTCTTTTGCAGATCTGGTTTTTTTTCCATTTCTTCCTGACCCTCAACTGCTGGGCTCACTGTATAATCTTGGAGTCTCTTGTTTTTATTGCTTTTGGATTTTCCACTTACATCCACCCAATTATGCAGTATGTAACTAACATCAGTATGCGAGCCATTACCGACCACATGTGCCCCTTCAGAATTTTCTTCCTCATTCTCGCACAACTGCTCTTCCATACATACTTCTGAGTTTGCTGCACGCCCATTTCTGTAATAATTTTCCTCATTTGATTGCTCCTCGTAACTTGTCATCTGAAAAATGGACACTTCAGCTTCAGAACAATTGCAAAAGACAATGACTTGCCATTAAATAACACGGTTAAAATGACGCCAAAAGTAACTATTATTTCATACACTAAGCTACAGATTTTCAACTCTATAAGATTGAAGAAAGTGGAATAGGGGAAGAAAATGGCCGTTTTCTCCAGGATCTAATGAACACATTAACTTCTGCAAATAATACAAATTGACAAAACAGCAATCGTACAACACAACTGTATGATATTCCATGCAACGTGAGTACTGTATCAATATTCCAGCCTTCACGCTGTCATATACTTCAAAATTAGTTCTTAACCGTTAATGTTTTAGCTGTTCGAAAGTAGTGCATTAATTCTTACAACAGGCAAGCACCGAAAAACGAAGTGTTAAGTTTTTAATTCTAGTGGTCTGCTATGCAGGACAGTTATGAAAAAAAGAAGGGCAGTACTGAAAATACATGCTAAAAAAATAATTTGTTCTGCTGAATCCACTTCCCTGAGCAACTAAATTTCCCCTTCTCGAATTACTCATTACAAACAGAAATAAAACTTTAATATAATTAACGCTCCAAGAAAGAAGAAAAAAAGTTTAAAAGCTGGGCGATACTCTAAATAGCAGAATAAATTATTTTTTTTTCAGCATGTGTTTTGAGTACTGCCCCCTGTTCTGTTCCATACATAATTTTCTGACAAGTTGAAAAACCTAACTTTTATAAACAATGTAAAAGCAAAGTGCACCGAGATGTCTTATACAAGTAAAATGAACAGAGGCGTCTTTCACTGTAGGGAAGTTCAAGAAGCATATCTTGGGCTCAAGCAAGTTAATTATTCATTAGAAGTTTCTAGAATTATATGCATATGAAAGAAGTTATTATCGTAGGTTTTGAATCATAATTCTGGATATCTTCAGATATCAGCACTCTGCAAACAAGATAATCAGAAAAATAGAATTTTATTATTATATGCATTCTGGATATCTTCAGAGATAATAGCACTCTGCAAACAAGATAACCTGGAAAATATAATTTTATTATTATATGCATTCTGGACATCTTCAGAGATATTAGCATTCTGCAAACGAGATAACCTGAAAAATAGAATATTATTATTATATGCACTCTTAGTCCCAAGTATATATTCCTTTCTTAAATAAAAGTTTTCATATTTTGAAAGTGGAGAATACATTAGCCTGTAAAGCACCCAACCAGTATGACAGAAAACAAATACTGACATAGAACCAATATGACAGAAAAAACAAATGTTGATATAGATAATTCAAACTTCGATCTGTATAATGTTAAACCCAAATTACTGGAAATGGCCACTCAGAAAATAACTATGAATTATGCTGAGAACAAGTTCAACTTCCAGAAGGTGTAAATCAAAGATTCAACGACTTATGTGAGACAAGAATGAACCCGATTGAATACGTTGATCTGCCATAGCAATGGATTCGAGTTACAAATGATACTGGATATGTAGCGGCGGCGAGTGTGATGGCTCCAGAACAAGTGCCGCTCAACAGACCTCACAGATACGGCGATTACTTCCCGACTATGGATGATGCTCCACCCAGAGGTGGTGTCGCATCACATGGTTCCCGTTGATATGCTTTAAACTTCAATGCCGCTTCATTTGATCGTATGCCTTCAAGCTGAATGCCCCCAATAGTGACCTCAAATGGTAACGGAATGCTCCCTGGATGCCCACGATTACCAGGCTCAGCCGGACAGCCAGAGCCGATAACGCACGACCTGATGCTAGTCGCCTGGACACTTCAACACACACGAACCCGTGTTGCTCAAGAATGTCGCACCATACTCTAATTGTTCAATCTTGTGACTTGTTATCTGAATGCCTCAATCCCTTTATGTCAATATGCGCCTGCAATGCAATAAGTATATAATAATTGTTCTAAGAGTGATGAAATCGAATAAATCATGGACACAAGTCTCCCAGGTTGAACTACGTCCCACCTGAGTGCTTGAGATTGAGCGACTACGTCCTCAATGTCTCAACAGGATAAGCTCCAAAAATCGTGATGATCCAAGGAGAGACCAGACCTGGCATTTATACTAAATCTATTTGCCAACCAAAACGAGTCGGCCAAAGACTACAAATAAAAGAAAAAATAAAAATCAAACATTAATTGGCACCTCCAATAGTCAGCCCAACACAAATTTATTTATTTATTCGATTAGTGTTGAAAAACACTATTTACTTCAAAATTCTCCCGCCACAGGTAATTTGGAAAATTTGGGAACATTACAATCCCCGCCCTCAGATGGTTGCTTGCCCTCAAGCAAGCTGAGATTAGGATGCTGGAAAATCTCCACTCCTTCCCAAGTAGCATCTTCAACAGGTAGGTTCTTCCACTTGACTAAGTATTCCGGAATAACCTTCTTCCTCAACCGTTTCTCTCTTACGTCTAGCACTGTTTCAAGTTCAAGAATCAACTTTCCTTCGTCATGGAGCAGTGGCAACTCCAATGATGGTGAAATCTGCTGTCCCAAGGCTTTTTTCAGACATGAAACATGGAAGACGTTATGAATTCTGCTCCCTAGTGGCAATTCAAGTTCATACGCAACTTCCCCAATTTTCCTTGTGATCTTGAATGGCCCATAGAACCTTGGTCTCAGCTTTTCTGCTCCGTTTCCTTTGAGGGATGATTGTCGATATGGTTGCAACCTCAAGTATACCATGTCATTGACTTCGAAAACCCTTTCAGTCCTTCACTGATCGGCATATAACTTTTGCTGATTTTGGGCTCGCTGCAAATTTTCCTTCAAGGCATTCATAATGTCCACATTCTGCTGAATCATGTCTCTGGCACTCGGAACTCTACTATCTGCAAGGATCAAATCTATGAAAGATGTAGCCTCGTACCCATAGAGTGCCTTGAATGGTGTCATCCCAATCGACATGTGATATGTTGTGTTGTAACAAAATTCACCAAGATTTAGCAACTTCACCCAGGCTGATTGCTACCCTGTCACATAGTTTCTTAGATATCCTTCAATCCATTTGTTCACAATCTTCGTCTGCCCATTTGTTTGAGGGTGGTAGCTCGTACTAGGGGTCAATTCAGTGTGAGCCAAACGAAAGAGTTCTTGCCAAAACAAGCTGATGAACTTGTTGTCCCTGTCACTCACAATATTTCTTCGCAACCCATGTAATCTAAAACTTCTTTGAAAAACAAATCTGCAACTTGTGGTGCCCTAAATTCTGAAGTAATGGCAAAAAAGTGTGCGTACTTAGTAAGCCTATCCACCACAACATAAATGCAATCTTTACCTTGCGCCCTTGGCAGCCTTGTGATGAAATCCATTGAGACGCTTTCCCACTTTTGGTTGGGAATGGGTAAGGGCTGCAACAAACCGGCGGGTAACACATGCTCCGTTTTATTTTGTTGACATACCAAGCACTCCCTTACATGCTGCAATACATCGTTTTTCAATCCCTTCCATGCGAAACGTTCCCTTGCTTGTATGTCTTATAAAATCCTGGATGACCAGCAAGCGGAGTATCATGGCAAGCTTTGATAATCTTGTCCTTGACCCTAGATTGAGGTACAAGGTAGACCTGATCTTTGTAGAGAATGACCTCCTCAACCACCCTGTACCTGTCATCAACTATTTTTCCTTCCATAATGTCATTAGTGAATGAATCCTTAGCATACTCAACTGTAATATCAATTCTCCAATCAGTTGCTATACCAGTCATAGCACAAAGATAAGGCTTCCTAGAAAGAGCATCGGCTACTACATTATTCTTGCCCTTCACGTACTCAATATCGAAATCATAAGCTTGAAGTTTGCTTACCCATTTCTGCTGTCTATCATTCAAGTCTCGCTGATTTAGGAAGTACTTCAGGCTGTTATGATCTGTTTTCACCACAAACTTCCCGCAAACCAAGTATTGTCTAAATTTAGCAAGCGTGTGCATAATAGCCAACATCTCCTTGTCATAAATAGAGAAAGCCCTTTCAGGTTTAGTGAGCTTTCTACTCTCATAAGCAATAGGGTGTCTGTTTTGCATTAAGACAGCTCCAATACCCTCGCTTGAAGCATCACACTCAAGCACAAAAGGAGATGAAAAATCAGGAATGGCCAGAACGGGACACAAACTCATTACCTCCTTGAGTTTGTCGAATGCCTGTTAGGCTATGGGACTCCATGTGAAAGCTCTTTTCTTCGTCAAGTTGGTCAATGGTGCTGCAAGCTGAGAGAAACCCTTCACGAACCTTTTGTAGTAGCTACATAAGCCCACAAATCCCCTCAATTGTGTCAAATTCTTAGGGGAAGTTGCCTTGATCTTTTCTTCATCCACACTAACCCCTTGGGTGCTGATCTTGTGGCCCAAATATAAGATCTCTATCAACCCAAATTCACATTTCGACATCTTGGCATAGAATGAATTCTTCTCAAGAATGTCAAGCACTTCCTCTATGTGTTTCAAATGCTCTTCCCAAGTTTTACTATAAATCAAGATGTCATCAAAGAAAACCAATACAAATTTTCTTAACTGAAGAATGAATACCTAATTCATGCAAGATTGAAAGGTAGCGGGGGCATTGGTTAACCCAAACGGCATCACTAAGAATTCATAATGCCCATAGTGGCACCTAAAAGCTGTCTTTTGGACATCCTCGTCTCTAACTCTAATCTTATGGTAGACGGACCGCAAATCAATCTTGGAGAAGTAAACTGCTCCATGTAGTTCATCTATTAATTCATCAATCCTGGGGATAGGGTAGCGGTTCTTAATTGTCTTCTTGTTGAGGGCTCGATAATCAATACACATCCTGAGTGTCCCATCCTTTTTTTTTTTTACCAACACCACCAATGAAGCAAAGGGACTAGAAATTGGGCGTATGAACCCCATATCCAATAGCTCCTTGATTGCCTTCTCAATTTCTTCTTTGTATATTCATGGATGACGATAAGGAGTGGTGATTACTGGTTTGGCTCCTTCTTCCAACTCTATCACATGCTAAAACCCTCTATCTGGTGGCAATCCCGCGGGTATCTCTTTGAAAACTTTGCATTTCTTATCCAGGATAGCCTGAATGTCACTTGGGAATGCTCTTTCCTCCTTTGGTGCGCTTGTATCTGTAATCAAGCACTCCGCTGCCCATGCCACTTGATCCCTATGGAAAGACTGCTCCATTCTTTTGGCCGACACCACCATAGGCCCATTTCTAGAAAGGCCCTTGAGCACAACCTCCTTGCCCTCGTGCTTGAATTTCAGCTCCATGGTTTGGTAGTTGGTGGTGTATTCTCCTAGTAAATGAAGCCACTACACTCCTAGGACCATATCTGTGTCGCCGACATCAACAACATAGAAATCCTCCTTCATCTTGTGTCCTCCTAATATCAGCTCCATTTGTTGAATTCGTTTTGTGCAAGGAAGGACATTTCCTCCAGCTGCCACGACATCAAACCCTTAGAAGTCTTATGTTGCCAATCGCAACTTAGCCATTGTTCTCTTGTCGATGAAGTTATGCGTAGCTCCACTATCAATTAGCACTGTTACTCTCTACCCTCGAAGAACTCCTCTTACACGTAACGAATGGTATTGAGGTGTTCCTGATAATGTCGCCAAAGTACTTCCTGTTGGGCTTTCTTCAATTGTGAGTCCCTACTGCTCCTTTGGAGTGTCCTCTTCATTGACCCCTTCTTCAGTATTTGCTTCGTCATCGGATATTACCTCAATGTAATAGACTTGTCCCCTCCCTTGGCGCCTGTGTTGATTATTCCACTTCTCGTTGCAATAGTAGCACAAGCCCTTCTTGTGTAATTCATTCCTTGACATGCCGTGTGGACCTATAGGGGGAATCTTAGGTGGTGGATTTGCCTTAATGAAAGGCTTCTTTGGCTGCCCTGCTGGTGCACCTTTGATGAGGGCTTTCCCCTTCTTGGTGGAGTCTTCAAGACTCAAAGCCTTCTGAATGGCATCCTCCAAGGTTGTTGGCTCCAAGGCTCTCACTAGGCCACGAAAAGAGTCAGATAGACCTTCGATGAAGAAGAATGTGAGTCTCTTATCAGATACATCTGACACCATTACTACCAATCTTTGGAATTCAAAGACATATTCATCCATCACGCCTGATTGTTTTAGTCTAGTTAGCTCTTGGAAGTATGCTTCCGGATCTTTCTTGTCAAACCTATCCACCAATTTCTGTGTGAAATCTGCATATGAATTCACTTGCCCAAATCCTTGAGTCACAATGTCGTGGTGCCACCATTCATGTGCTAGATCTTCCAAGTGCAAAATAGCAAATTTGATTGCTTCCTCTTCAGTCATGGGGCTGAGAGAAAAATATGTGTCCAACTTTTGTATCCACGATTGTGCAGTCATTTTTCCTGAACCATCAAAAGTTGGTAGGGAGAGTTTGCTGATCTTATGCTGGAGGTCCCTATTCCCTCGATGTTGCCTCTCATCATTCTGTCTTGCACTATAAAACTGATCGAAAAATATCGCAGCTTGAGCATTCTCATCTAACTCCAGGTACTCACGCACAATACTTGCATAACTGCGTTGTTCTTCTCCTTCTTGTCGACTTTCTATTTTAGGCAAGAATCTGGGCTGAGAGTGCTTGTGGGTGTGTCCGTTTGATGTTCTACTTTGCTCTCCTCCTGAACATTCTAAATTACCGCCTTCATCATTGTTGGATCCTGCTCTGATGTTATTGACCGCAGTTGTAAGTGATTGTATTGCTTGCAGCAATGTCTGATTCGTCTGATCTTGTTGCTTCATGAAGTTGTCCAGCTTATTGTTTTGATCCTGGTCTCCCATTGTCTCCTTACCTCTGCCTCCTATTCCTTGAGCAGCTTTAGACTTCTTCTCTCTCTCCAAGGCCCAAATATCTTTGTAGCTTAGTTGCATAAGCTCACAACCACAGGCTGGCAGGCTCTAAGACCACTGTAAAGCACCCAACTAGTATGACAGAAAACAAATACTGATATAGAACCAATATGACAGAAAAAACAAATGTTGATATAGATAATTCAAACTTCGATCTGTATAATGTTAAACCCAAATTACTGGAAATGGCCACTTAGAAAATAAATGACTTATGCTGAGAACAAGTTCAACTTCTAGAAGGCGTAAATCAAAGATTCAACGACTTATGTGAGACAAGATTGAACCCGATTGAATACATCAATCTGCCATAGCAATGGATTCGAGTTACAAATGATACTAGATATGTAGCGGCGGCGAGTGTAATGGCTCCAGAACAAGTGTCGCTCAACAAACCTCACAGATACGGCGATTACTTCCCAACTATGGATGATGCTCCACCCAATGGTGGTGTTGCATCATATGGATTCTCGTTGATATGCTTTAAACTTCAATGCCGCTTCATTTGATCATATGCATTCAAGCTGATTGCCCCCGATAGTGACCTCTGATGGTAACAAAATGCTCCCTGGATGCCCACGATTACCAGGCTCGGTCGGACGGCCAGAGCCGATAACGCACGACCTGATGCTAGTCACCTGGACACTTCAACACACACGAACCCGTGTTGCTCAAGAATGTCACACCATACTCTAATTGTTCAATTTCGTGACTTGTTATCCGAATGCCTCAATCCCTTTATGTCAATATGCGTCTACAGTGCAATAGATATATAATAATTGTTCTGAGAGTGATGAAATCGAATAAATCATGGACACAAGTTTCCTAGGTTGAACTATGTCCCACCTGAGAGCCTGAGATTGAGCGACTACGCCCTCAATGTCTCAACAGGATAAGCTCCAAACCTCGTGATGATCCAAGGAGAGACCAGACCATTTATACTAAATCTATTCGCCAACCAAAACGAGTCGGCTAGAGACTATACAAATAAAAGAAAAAATAAAAATCAAACATTAATTGGTGCCTCCAAGAGTCGGCCCAACACAAATTTACTTATTTATTCGATTAGTGTTGAAAAACACTATTTATTTCAAAATTCTCCTGCCAGAGGTCATTTGGAAAATTCAAGAACATTACATAGCCCAAGCCCTTAGTAAACATAAACATAGGGAGGCTGGCAAGGATTTTTTAAAACAGTAAATCATTACTATCCATGCACCAAGACTCAAATTCCAAGGTCTTAAAGATCTATGCTAATTCACTATGTACAAAGAACTACTTAGTATTAACATCAACATTTGCATACCCTACAGCTGCATAACTGATCCTGATACATCTAACATGCCTCTACAAATTAGATATAAAATGCATAGACCACAACACAATAAAAAGGTGCCAACTAAATATAGATGCCAATTGAGTCTAAAAATTTGGTCAATATTTTTGTAGCGCAGAGGCTCATGACCAAGGTAAGAATATTTGGGACCTCGGTTGGATTGTTCCCTTCATACATGATGTGATGGGGCACCGTATATTTTAGGAAGGGGAGGGGATACTTGGAGAAACAATGATACTATATAAATTTATTAAGGTGTTGAGGACTGTAGGGCTTAAGTGAACATGTAACAAGGAAGTAATCAGTGTACAGAGACACATCCCCGGGGGTAGTTAGACATCCCCTATTTGAGGATGTCTTTAGAGCATGGAGACGAAAACATAATATGCCATTCCCATCCCAATTTCTTTTAAAAAATTTGTGACTTCCCCCAATTTGGAGGACATTCCCAAAGGTGTCCCTCTTTGTAAACTGTTATTTGGGGATGATCTGCCACCCCAAATAGTCCTCTGACATCCTGAGGGCATCAGGCCATATCCCACCTGTCAAAAAACAGTAAGGACCAACAAAGACTTGATTATAAAATAAAATAACCTGGAGCCTTTATGAGGGGTCCACAAGGCCCCCCATCCTAGAGATTGGCATTATAAGACCCAAATATCCTAGCCCATATGCATTTTATGGTTTCATCATTTGTACTCTACAATTTTAAAGAGGAAAAATATAAAACGAGAGAGACAAAAAAAAAGAAGAAGATGAACAAAGAATATATGTGAATAACTCAATCCATCTATTTTTTCTTGTGTTACACAAGGACACGTCCCCACTCCTCAAGCACCCATCCCCGACCCTAAGGCATTTCAGGTATGGCAGGACATTATGTGACACCCCCTTGCTGTCCGCCCCCGCCCCCCCAAAAAAAATGCAAAAACGAAGAAACATCCTAGAATTCAGGGACAGTGAGAAATGTATAGGGGATGCCTGGCCGTCCTGGGGCCAGCCAAGTGTCCCCTATAGTAAAGACATGTTATTTCAACATTTTTTAAAAAGGGACATGTGGCGAATGGTTATTGGATTGTAAAGGAGCGTGGTGGTCCCACAAACCCTCCCACACCCCTTATTCGCTCTAATATGCAAAATGAAAAGACATTTTGTTTTAGTTTTTTATTGACTGTGCTATTGCTGAAGGCTTGATACATTTTGTTTTAAGTTTTTATCGACAGTGCTACTGCTGAAGGCTTGATACATTTTGTTTTAAGTTTTTATTGACTGTGCTACTGCTGAAGGTTGTGCCATTACAGCTGGGGAAAATATTTTATAACAGTATCACTGTTTATTGTTTTAGACTTACAGGGATGGGGACACCTCCACATGTGACACACTTCTTAAACTTCACATTATTTACAATGAATAACAAAATAAGCTTGGCTGGTTGCGTTGAAACTTAAACAGTCAGAAAAGTTCAAAGAATATATACAGCAGTGACCTCAAAAAATGAAATATTAATTACAAACAAGTAAGAAAATTACAGCTGAAAGTTTCAAAGAAGGTTAGAAGACATCAACTAGTTAAGCTACAACCATTGCATCAAGGCATGTCATTTTGCCCTATTTTTTTAGCTTGTTAGAGAGGGTATGTAATTAGTTTATAATGTTTTGGTTTCAGTTTGTTGAGACAAAAAAACACCACAAAATGAGCACTAGCAGCAGTGATGACAATGTGAATGAGGACAGTGAAAAAATTGAAATAAACAAAATAGACTTTTATTCTCATTCTGAAAATCCAAACACAGGTTCTATTAGAACTCTACAAACCCATTTTGCATGTTCTTCACCCTCTCTTTAAAAATTTGTGAAATGCCCTTTCAATGCAAAAAAACCCCTTGCTTCAATATGCCACCAATTTAACAGTTAATATAAGTGTAAAAATAGAGGGAGCAACGAGCATTGGTTATGTCATATTTGCAAAATTGATTATCGTGGGAGCTATAGTAGGGTTACACATTGTTGTAGGGTTACACATTGTTTATTGTATGAGCGTGGACATGGTGTTGAGTTTGTGCAGATATAACATTGGAACAAGCTGAAATGGCAAGGTGACAGAAAAAAATACTAGTACTACCAAGAGTAAGAAACATTCAACCAAAACATTGCAATCTATTGATCAATATGGCTATTCCAATGTATTAGTTGGAGAGAGTTGTGATAGAGGGAAGTAGAAGGCCACTTCTACTACAAGTGAAAGAAACACAATGGTAGTGTTAATGAATTTGCAAAAACATGAGCAAGCCAATGATTCAGTGGCCAAATTTTTTTATATCCATGCTATGCCATTTTATTTGACATCTCCTTATTTCAAAGATATGTTGAAAGATGCAAAGGCAGTTGGACCCTCTTATGTTCCCCCTAGAGAACATAGATTGAGTACCCCTTTCTACTCGACAAACAATATTCAAAGGTGAATATATTGATGGAGGAGATGCGACAAACATGGATGAGGACTGGTTGTTCCATTGTCATGGAAGGGTGGACTGATATTTGACATCGGCCACTTGTTAATATTGTTGTTACATGTCTTGCAAGTTCATACTTTTTTAAAGCTATTGATTGTTTTGGAAAACGTCAAGATGTTGATTACTAGTTTGCCATTTTGAAGAAGGCCATAGAGGAGGTTGGGTCCTCTAATGTTGTGAAAGTTGTGACAAATTCAACTCGTAATTGCAAGTTAGCTGGTTCAATGGTTGAGAGCACTTACAAACGTATTTTTTGAACTCCATGTTGTGTACATGTTTTGAATAATGCTTTGAAAGACAGTGGCAAAATAGATTGGATGAAGATAGTGGTGGCCATAACTAAAGGCATACAAATGTTTGTATGTAACCCTCACACCTCACTTGCACTATTCTGATATTATTAAAATAAATAATTCCTCAAACCAGTTGAGACTAGATATGCTAGCTATTTTATTTTGCTGGATAGGATGTTGGAAGTGCAAGATGCTCTATAATCTATGGTGGGAGAGTGGAAAAAGTGGGCTCAATCAAAGACAAAAGAAGGGAAAGTGGTGAGAGAAAGGGTGCCTAATGACTCTTGGTAGTCCAATATCAGGTAAGAAATTTTCATTTAATAATTAACATGTTTGAGTTTCTACTTTGTTTTACTTTATATTTTCAAATTATAATTTACATTATTAATAGTGTTAATGTCATAATTTTTAAATGTTTCTCTATCATATCACTTGTTCTAAGGGTAATCAAGTATGCGGATACATACTCTCCTAGCCTTGGAGAGATTTATGAGACTTTTGATAGCATACTTTATCAAATGAAGCAAGCAATTTGTGACAAAGATCTTGGATTACAATTTTATGAGGAGCATATCAAGCCTATTATCACAAGAGGTGGAACACAATGAACACCCCTCTTCATATCATTGTCTATGCTCTTAATCGCAAGTGGTACGTACCTTCTAAAGATGATGAGGTAATGGAGGGGTTTATGAAGGCCCTCCATAAGCTGTATAGTAATGAGGAGGCAACCATACTTTGAGAGCAATGGCTTCAGTTTTCTGATCTTCAAGGTCCTACATTCAACAAACCAGAGGATAAGATGGACAAGGCCACCATTACACAAAAAAATCCCATTGGATGGTGGAAACTTTATGGGAACACACCAAAGTTGAAACAATTTGCTCTTTATCTACTCTAACAAATTGCTAGTTCCTCTATTGCATAGAGGAATTGATCCACCTATGGCTTGACCCACTCAATCAAGAAGAACAAACTTGCCTCTAAACAAGCAGAAAAGCTAGTTGCAATTCATAGTGCCTTAAGACTTTAGGACCAGCAAACTACCATGTATTGGTAGACTCTAACAGCACATGGGGATGTTGATCCTAAAGATGTTAGGTAGATTGCCAAGGAGGAGGTGAAGCCGAGATTGGTCGGGATTCTATTGGACTAACCATAACTTCAGCTAGAGAGTGACACAAACTCTTTGTCTTTTGATATTGATAACCCAAATGAGGCATAGTTGTATTTTGATGTTTGATTGTTTGAGACTTGAATTTAAATTTAAATTTTTAGAATTTTAATTTCTTAACTTTAAAATTTAAACAATCAAATCTTCTTGTTATATAATATACTGTTGTTAAGCTATTGTCATCATTGAACTGTTGTCATACTGCTGAAATACTGCTGGTATAATGCTTTCATGATTAAATCAGAGCATCTCCCCTCTATCTCTAATGTTATATTGTTGTTATTGCTTAGTGTGGCTCTAATAGTCACCTTGTGAGTTTCAAAGCTAGAAACAAAATCTGCACTTTAGGACCAAGTTTATTTAGTGTATTGTAGGCTAACTGAATGTCTTTTTTATCAATGCCACATGCTTTACATTGTGCTTTGTAATGTCCCCACTCTTGGTATGACATCATGGTGGCTTGATTCTAGCCCATCCAGCATTCTCGTGGGTTAGAAGGCATAAAAAAGGGGATGAATTTTGGCAATAGGGAACAAATTTTGGTAGTGTATGAGAATTAAGAGGGTGTTAACCTTAAGCCAAGCAAAACATAATGCTAATCTTCTTCCCACTTGTTGGTCAAAGCACACAAGGAGGTGAAAGCAAGCAGGGAGGTCTACTTGCTGGTCAAAGCAAGCAAAAAGGTCTATGTTGAGTCAAAGCAAGCAAGGAGGCCTATTTGCCACACCAAGCAAACAAGGAGGACAAGCAAGCAAGGAGGTGAGTCAACCTCATCCAATCTGATCAGATTCTAAAAGCTTCCCCTTCCTATGGTGGTTTAGGTGACTTAAGGGAGAAGCTACCATAAATTAATATTTTAAGACCAAGTCTGATCTCCTCCTTGGGGCGGCTATAGGAAGCTTCCAAGATACATTTTATAATCTCCAAAAAGGCAAAAAGACAAAAATCAATCAGATTTTTCTAGAAAGCCTTGGGGAAACTTAGCCTAGAAGAAAGTGAATATTTTAAAGGAGCAAATCTGGTCTTCTTGGGCTAGTGCCTTAGCCTTGAAGTAAGGTAAATATTTTAATTAAAATATTTGATTCAACCCTAGGGAAGCTTTGCCTTAAGGTCTTATTTAAGGGAGGCTTGGGGAATAAGGAAGACATGTTATTTTGTGATTCTAACTTGTTTGCTGAGAGAGATCTCTTGACTGAAAGTGGTTTCAGTCAATTCAAGGTGTCACTCCCTTGAATTTTGTGGTTTGGTGTTTCTCCCATTTTACCTTCTAAGGTGATTTCAAATAGAAATCATCACTGAGCTTAACCAGATTGCTTCAGCACAGCTCTAGTTACAGTTTGAGACTTTGATTTGTGGAAGAAGAGATTTCAAGAAGATTGCTTGACATAGAAGGGCATTTTGGGCGATTTCTACCTTCAAACATATTCAGATTTTCATTACAGCAGACTTCAAGTTGGCTTCATCACCATATCTGTGGAGATTTTGGGTGACTACAACCTCCAGTAGGCTGCAACAATGCATTTCCAGTCATTTCCAGCTAGGTTTATCATTCCACACACTTAGCTCATTCTCCTTCCTAGCAGCTGGGGTTTTATCTAGTGCCTTGGGCACAAACTGGGTATCATTGAAGGTCTGGAACTTAAAATCAGACCTAACAGATTGTAATATTCAGTATTTACTGTTGTAACCAGCTTCTAGTCAAATAAAAGAGGATAAGCTAACTTGCTGGGCATGTTCTTCTTGTTTAAGTTCATCTTGTTGTTTGCATAAAATCTATATTCAAGCTCATTTTCTGTCATTTATGCTTTCAATCTACATGATATAATAAGTCCTTGTTGAAGGCATAAGTTAAAGACAAGTCTGAAACTTTCAAACCAGCAAATAGAAAGAAAAATATTTCAGTTAGAACCTTTACATGCTCTGAGGTCACTGAACTTTGTAATGTAATCTTAGTTGTTGTTAAAGATTTTTAGATCAAAGCTCATGAAATCATTGTCGCTTTGATAGCCTCTAACATCATCAATTTTACCTTAGAGTTTTAAGCTTGTCCCAAGCATCATGTGGATTTGTACATGTTTCAATTTGAAACAAAAGATCAAGGGATATATAAGTTGCGACAACATCCAAGTGCTTTAGTACGTTCAAGCATCCATTGCATCTTTTCTTTATAACCTTTGGGTTCATCAACCTTTTGTTCAACATAGGGTGTAATACCTTGGTGCACTAGGGTGTTCCATGCATTTTGATGCAATGATGCATAGTTGTATGGAGTTCACAATAAAAATGACCCATTTGTGAATGAAAAAGTAAAGCACAAACAAGAGAGGATATGAATAATAACAAAAGACCCCTCCCAAATTCACTCAACCAAAAAATCCCCCTAACAAATAAAATTTGGCACTTTATAGATGAGTGTGTATATAATGTTGAAAATGTTTCCAAAGTTTTACAATGTCCACAATGGATCAAATATTGAAAGTACAATTTGATCTAAAAATGACACCAATGTGTAGTGCTTGAAAAAATATTCACTTTCAAAACATGATTCGCCTAAATCTGAAATCATATAGTTAGTGTAGGTTTTCTATTTTCCTTATGTTAGTGGTATTTCTTTTTTTCCTACGCATATTATTTAAGTTTGCTTAGGTTTATTAGGAGTGGTTAATATGAGGACACGTGGCGAAATACATCAGCTACATGTGTCACTCTCTCCCCACACATGGGTAGTTGAGTTACACATCCTCTTTTGGCTTGTTGTGCCACTTCTCATAACCACTATTTTGTTTTTACCTAGGTAGGTTATGGGGTAGTTGGGTTTCTCACCTTCTTTTGGCTTTATGTGCTACCTCCCTTTTGTCTTCACCTAAGGAGGTTATGCCACATGTTTTGTCATTTACCGAGTAGGTGATAACCTCCCACCTTTTATGGGTAGTAGGAGTTAATGCATCTCTTGGATGTATTTGCCCTTATTTTTCTATATATTGAGCACTCTCCTCTCACCTTCACTAGTCCGGCTAGTTTGGTGATCACTTGGTGGGAGTATTGAGAGTATTCTGCAATTTCTCTTGCCTTGTCTCTATTTTTCTCTCATTTCAGATTTCTCTTCATTCTACTATTTTGATCTTTGATCATCTATTGAGTGAAGTTGCATGTGATCTACGACCGACATCAAATCCTAGCTCGGTTCTCGCTTCTCGTAGAATCTAACACATATGTGAAAGTTACAAGGCTTTGAAGTTCAAAAAATCATAACTATCTGTCAAAGTTGATGAGAAAATTGATTTCTTGGAAAAACCAATCATTTGAGTAAAAATTGAATATAACACTATGAAGAGCACAAAATTTTACTCTAAATAAAAAACAAAATGCTAAAAAAAGTCATACACTCAAGATATTAGTCTCTAAAGTTGAACTACAAAATCATAAGCTACAATGCTAAGGGGGTAGCAAATTTGGTTGAAAGATGTTGACGTTAGCACAACACCATGATGATTTCATCATCAAAAAATTGAAGATTCTACAAGAATACTCTCTTTATTGCCTAGATTCCAAAACTACTAACAATTTTTTAAAACTATTTGCAATACGGTCAAAACTACTTATGTGTAGTCAATTGTTTTGAAGGGAATGTTCTAAAGAATATATTGATAGGTGGTGGGGGCATAGATCCAATGGCATACCTAGAGGAGGTAGGAATGGCAATCTTGCCACTAGCGAGTGTTGTTTAACACTCCCGTGGTGGTGGAGCTATGAGTAGCACCACTACTACAATGTTGCATTGTGGTTGTCACTCTAATGGCAAGCATTATGGAATGATTGGCAATGGTGGCACAAAAAGCAACACCGCCACTATACAATGGCATTGGGCACTGTAATCTTTATTTTTATTTTAAATTTTATAGAGTATGGTGGGGAGGGGCTCATACGACTCAAGAAAAAAAGAATTCCCTGTGAAGATAACTTTGTCTAAAATGGACAAAATTTATATGAAACTAGGGATTTGTCGACCTTCTCGATTCAATGATAGGGTCCATTTGAGCTCAAAATGACCCAAAAATGAGTAGTATGTTAGATCTAGCTAAAAAATCATGTCTTGAAACCCTTATAGATCTAGCCTCATGTGTTGAGACAAAACTAAAGGCAATTCTGACTTTCCCAGCTACTCTAACCTCAATAGCAAGTTCAGAGCTTCTCCAACAACCTTCGCTAATACACCTACAACTAGCAAATTTGGAAGAACCCCCCCCCCCCTAGAATCTAGTATTTCTTTCACACTTTTCTAATTCTCGGAATCATTCACGAATGCAAGAGAAGAGAATACTCATGTGATTTAAAAAATAACAAATCTGCACTCCCAAATTTTCTAAAAAGCTAACCCACAAACTCACAACCTAGCTCCGATACCATATAAGATTTGGTTGTAAAGCAATCAAAGAATGCAAATGAGTGAAAGGAAAGCATTAATAGAAAACAAAAATGATAGAATAAACCATATTCTATTCAACAGGAACGCTACGCATACAAACATGAGTGATTACAATGAAAGCAATAGGTGATTGTAAAGTATATATCACCAAATAGACTAAATCGAAATCAATACAGGCTAAGTGAAAAAGTGTAAAAATAAACTAAGTGTGAAAAGGACTTGAGTGAAGAACAACTGAGGAAATAGACTAAATAGGAAATATACCTAATTCACACTACCAAAGATTTCATTTCGAGAAGCTTAAATAAAATTAATTGTCCTAAACATTTGAATAAATAAAAAGTGCATAAATAATGTGTTTCGTAACAACAATTGCAATGTTTAGCATAAATTGTGTTTTTGATTTGCATTTACAACTAATGTCGTCGTCATGAACATTTCTTTTTTGGAGAGATAAGGACCCCCCACATCCTATTAAATGGTTTCCAATGCTCCAAAAATAATGCTTCTTGCCTCTCAGCTATTGAGAAGTAATAATTACTCCACCTAGTAAACCAAGGTCCAAACTCGACTTAAGTTTAAATATTTGTGGGATATGGTTTCTAAAACAATCGACAGACCTACATGTTGGTGTACGTTTTATCATCCACCGATCACACAAAATAAAATGTCCAAAGACACTCTATCCTCTCTTGAAAAACCATCGCGTATGCTAAGATTGCGAGAAGATCATATGGCGATTCCAGGGTTTCTTTTGTCAGGTCTTGACGTGTGAATAAGCTCAATAGGCGTTGTGATTTGCTGGTAATACACAAAGGGACTTAAGTTAAAGATCTTCACAAGTTTGGGACTTAGGCGGATTTATCATTAAAAGCTTCTTCAATGGGGATTTTCAATGTCGATCTCAAAAAAAATAGCAAAAAGATAAGGGTTTAGGGGATCTATTCTACGCCTAGGAATTTAAGAGACAGTAAAGATTCGGTGAAAGGAATAACCACGCTTTGTTTCGCCTCCCTAGGACAACTACGCAAAGTGGGTGCACTCTTCAAGGGGTGTGATTATAATTTTCAAATCTCGAATGAGACCAAAGTTAAGCTTCCACAATTACAAGCTTAGGCTAACTTTACGCATCAAATGCAAATCATCCATTCGAAGAAAGTATGAGCAATATTTCACCATTGAATCTATACAATCAATCTCGCATTCACTTAACCAATATTCAAAGCAAATTCTACTTAACTTAATTCTAACTCTAATCTATGGTAGAAGAAGCTATGTAACCTTGCTTACTACTTGACAATAAAAGTTATTCAAAGCAAATCATGCATAAGAGCTTTTATTATCATAAATAGTCTCAATGCAACAATTTCATACACTGTCTCCACACTTTATAAATGAGGGGCGAGCTCAATTTATAGGCTCCCCAATTACAATTCAATGGCCAAGATTGATTTAGGATCAACGGTCGAGATTACAAAATAAAACCCTAATTAGGGTTTGTCACAACCAACTCCTTCTCGACCAATGAGAAAATTACATTTGAGGACACTTGTCCTTTTGCTTAATATAAACCAACAATAAAATAGAAAGTTGTTGCATGTTGATTTGGAACAATTTGATTGGTTGGAAGATGACGAAGCGCCACCTCAGCGTACTGGATGCCTTCCTTGGTCGCTTCGTTTTTCTTCTGTGCTTGTTCCTTCCTAGCTTTGATCTTGGATTCCTTTTGAGACTTTGATTTCTTCTTCTTTCCTGTACTGGAATCTTTGAGGTCTAGAAGTCTCTCCTTGGAGCAGATGTCTGGACTTGAAGTTGGTTGCTTTGAAATTCCTCTTGCTTGAACTGGGTTCATGTTATTCCTTTGGATTCCCTCTCTGAATTATCCAATTTGTGTCAAGAAATTGTCTAAGTAAGAAAATTTGTTTGGAACACCCTTCTTGTCACCATCCAATCCTGATTGGAAGCTTGTTTTTAATTCTTCAGGAGATGAAATCCCTCAAGAAGATGCCTTGATTGCTTCGACAAGTCTGGGATTGTAGATGAAATCCCTTCAAGATGTCTGAATATTCTTTCAGGTGCCTTGAATTTGGAGAAGAATGCCTCTGTGCTTGGAATTTTCTCTGTGAAGTATTTCCCATACTTAGCCAAATTTTGGCTATTCAAGTTCATTTTGTGACACCTTCACGCAAACTATTTAACATTTAGCCAAGATTTTGGCCATCTCAATGCTCGAATGAACTTTCCCTGTGGACTTGCCTTCAATTCTAAATCCAGCTATGTAGGACAAATTCCATCCTTGGACAAGGATTTTATCCACTTCCTCTTTACTTTTCCTCTTTATTCCCCTTGTTTTCCTTCCAACACTTAGTTAATTTTCTGAATTTCTTCTCCTTGGGCGGACTTTACTAATACTTAAACATTTTTCTTTCTTAGGCCATGCCAGACTTTGCCTATGTTTGGACATTCCTTGCTGGAGGTAAGTCGGACTTTTTCTTGCTTGTGACGTCCATCCATTTTGTTAACACTTGGTATTTCTTTATCTTCATGGCAGACCTTGAAACTTCTATTCCATGTTCTCTTTGATGTCTAGGCAATCTTTGAAGTCTTCTTGCCAAGGTCGGACTTTGGAGTTTTCTTCCCAAGCTTGAAGGCGGACTTTCTTCATGTATTTCCACTCCTTGGCGGACTTCCAAAATGTTCTGCCTTCTTCCTTTTCAAAGTCAGGTCGGACTTCCAGAACTTTGTGCTATTTTCCATATCTCCAAGGTGGACTTTGTGAATTTTTTTCCAAGGCATGATAGGCTGGGCGGACTTGACAAATTTCTTTCCACTTCCATGGTGAACTCCATGAATATCTTTCCATGTTGCTTTTGGCATGGCGGACTTCCTTATGTATTTGCCATCCGTTCTCAAGCTTGGGGCAGACTTTGGAGTTGTCTTTTCCATATCTAGGCCGGAGTTCACAACTTTCTTGCCATATTTCATTGATGTCTAGGCGGATTTCAACATGTGCTTTACATTACTCCTTTGACACCTAACCATTTTTTTTTATAAATTGTTTACTCCCATGGTGTCAATACCTAGCCATTTTTGTAGAATTTTCTCTCTCAAGGCATTAATACTCAGCCAAATTTTTAGTTTTCTCCCTCAAAGGCGCCCATACTGAGTCAAATTTTGGACCCTCTTGCAAGCTAGGAAAACTTTCTCAACCTTTTTTTCCACTATCTCATGGGTGGGCGGACTTTATCCTAGCCAAGACATGGCATGGCGGACTTGCTAACTTTTGTGCCATCTTCTATCAAGTCAAGGGCGGACTTTACATGTGCTTGGACGTCCCTCATTTATCTCCACTTGATGGCGAACTTTCTAGCTTCCTTTCCATTTGCCTTTCTTCCCATACTTAGCCAAAATTCGCAATTTCTCCCTCTTCTTAGGCCTCCATACTTAGACAAATTTCGAATTTTCCTTCCAAGGCATCTAATACTTAGCCAAAATTTTCAATTTTCCCTCTTCTTATGCTAGGCGGACTTCACAAATGTCTTGCCAAGGCTAGGGCGGATTTTGGAGGTACCTTGACATGTTTTATCTAAGGCTGCACAGACTTCAAGAGGTCCTTGCCATGTCCCTCAAATTTAGGGCCAACTTCCAAAACTTCATGCCATCTTCTCACTACGACAATGGCGGACTTCACAACTTCTATGCCATGTCCCTCAAAATAAAGGCCGACTTCCTTGCTCTCATGCCACATCCCTCAAATTAAGGGCCGACTTTGCTAATGGCTTGACATTCCCTCTTGATGGCAAACTTTTCATCTTTACCTTCCCTTCTTTCTAGGGCGGACTTTGTTGATGGCTAGACATTCTCTCATCTCCATGGAAAGGGCGAATTTCTCCAAACTTAGGCAAAATCTACCATAAATTTCATGCCTTTGGGTTGATTTTTGGGTGATTTTTGCTTTATTTTTCCATGCTTTTTGGCTGATTTTCTTACTTTTCCATGCTTTTCTTTATTTTTGCTTGATTTTTTAATTTTTACTTTGATTTTTCAATTTTTTGCTTTATTTTTGGTTCTAAAGATGGAAACGTTGACCAGGTTTGACTTTCTAAAAATAGAAAAAGCAAAATCCCTAAAAAATAGGGAACCCCATTTGGTCCAAAAATGCCAAAAATGAAAAAGTGAAAAAGCAGATTCCCTAAAAAATAGGAATTGTTAGAATTGGCCCAAAGCACAGGCAATCCTCGTCTCTCGAACCTTCTGAGCCCTTCCATGACGTTTAGGCACTGATTCAGGCATGGATTCTCAACTTGGCTCAGATGACTCTTAAAAGACTGACTTGAAACTCTCAAAATGATGACCTCATTGTAAAAGGACAAGTGATAAGCAGTTGTGATGCTAAGGCAAAAAGTGAAAACAGGGGGTCCCCATTTGCAAAGGGGCGATGTGTGAAAAGGTCACAACACTACACAAGTTAAAAATAAGCAAAGACGGTATGATAAGGCCAATCAAAAGATCAAAAAAAAAAATCTTGATTGGTGTTTTTGAAAAGGTTCAACCTCACATCCAAACAAACCACAACTACCAAAGAGGCTTTGGGATCATGTCAAAACAATATATGAATCCAAAAAACAAAATCAAATTCTCCATTTGTATCAACAACATTGTTTTCCAATAAAAGATGGTGAAAATTTGGAGAACTTTTTTCACCAAGTTGTAGAGATCGGGCATCACTACAAGCATCAAAGGAGACTATGTCAAATGATTCTCTTGTAACCATTATCTTGAGAGCCCTGCCCATACCTTTCATTGTTTGTCACATGTCTCAATGTCAGTAACATAAAGCCATTTTTTTGAGGAGTCGGTGAATTTGTTTCAACAAAAAAGGGCAATGCATGATGAGACCCAAAACTCCCTAGACGATCAGCCCCTCGCATCTCAAAATTAGGAAAAGCAACCTAAATGTCGAAGTGGTCCATTAAGTTCATCTAAATCCAAACAAAAAAAATCATATAAATAGAAAAAGAAGTCTCATTTGTGGGAAGAAGGGACACAATCTTCAAGAATGCTAATAAATCATTTGCCAAGTACATCCAGCCAACAAAAGCGAAAAAATAATTCTCAAGGCGACAAGAAGAAGGATCCCCATAGCAGGCGATCCAACTTACACTACTAGAGCTACCCAACCCAATTCACTAACTCTTGTATGTTACACAAAATTAGGCTTCCACGTCTAATAGTCCTATCTAGTATGTTGATTCTAGTGCATCCACACACATGACAAGTGAACAAGAGTGATTCTACAACCTCACCCAACCACCACCCACCCAATCACCAAGTATACCACTAGGCACACAACTACTGGACATACAAACAGCTGATGTGGTGCTTAGGCCAACCAGAAGAGGAGAGGTACTGGTTGGCCGCATCATCTTGAGGATGTCTATGCCACTCTCTAAGTAGGGTCGACTGCTTGTCAGCAGCGTTGGTCACCTAGCCACTCCCTCGGGTACCCCCTCAGCTAGGTTGTGCGACACCCTCACCAACACAACCACCGAAGCGATGAAGACGAGCACAGCGTGGAGAGGCAACATTCAATAAGGACGAGTCGGCGAGACATGTGCGAATGACACCGCTAGACCCTCATGACCCTCTCGGCACCCTCCATAGGTACATCATAGAGCTGAGCGAGTTGGGTAGATACATGCAAGAAGTTGGAGAGGTTGGCCAACAGCTCATTACTGGGTTGGGCCCCTTGGTAGCACAGGAGGCTAAGCGTATTCTTGCCTTCATGCAGCATGAGTGCATAGGCAATTTTTTTAGATGTCTCACATCTAGGGGTGGGTCGGGTGTGGAGACACAGGACATGTTGGCTGCTTAGCAGCCAAGTCGACCAACAGCGAGAGGGAGGCATGGCAGGGTATTGACAACTCTCCATGGCATGGAGTAGTGCTATCGAGACATCTTCTTATGGTGGCACCGACACACACTGGCCATTGATGAGGCCACAGAGGGGAGAGATAGGGCCCTGACACAAGCAACTCAGAGCTAGACGGAGCAGATCCGCAAGTCACAGGAGCAACTGACTCAAGTGACTGCTACAGAGAAGGCAAGAGTTGCCACCCTCGAGGGGCAGTTGGCAGAACAAGCGCGGATGTTGGCCGAGAAGGATGAGGTTCTGAACGAGAGGGATAGACAATTGGCTGAGAGGGACACATCACTAGAGGAGGCACGACGTCTGGTAGTGGAGAGGGAGATTGTTACACTCCGATTGTATAGTTACTACTGCATAGGAAGTGCATTGTAATGTTTGAATCTTTTAGATAAATAAAACATATTGTTCTTGTTATCAATTGAATGTGTCCTAATGATTGTCTCATTTGTCTGATACTTCTATTGATGTAATTCTTGAATGAATGTAGCATATAAGTTATAGAATAATGTTGTTCTAACTTTTTATAATGTTTTATATATACTACCTTGTTTTGAGCATATGACTCTCGTTGTCATGTCATGATGTGCAGGAAACAAGTCCATACCTCCAGGCAGAGGAGAGATATCACTCGGGGAGGAACTTGGTTGGGTAAACAGTAACGAGTACCAATTGGGCATACACACACATATTATAGACTGAGTAAGCTAAGTCAATTTGCTGAGTTAAAGGTAAGTCATCCATAGGCTTGTTTATTAACATTAGGAGTCGTATCTGCTTCTAAATGCGTGAAATAAGTGATGCTTCCCACTATAACCATATGTGGAATGATGTTATGGGTTAGGAGGTGGGCATGTGCATATGTGTATATATATATATACGGTATGTACGAGTGTCCATAAGTATATTCATGTCGATACAAATGTATGAGAGCAGATGGATATGCCATACGTATGCATCGATATAAATACACTTATGAATACGTATACATAGAGGAAGTATACAAGTAAATATACATGTATACATACCCACAACCAACCTGTTATATATATGTGAATGTGAATAAATATTATGTTGATATTACTCGGAATCTACGTATACACATATATATACATATACATAGGTACGTATAATGAAAGTATGTTGACTAGCTCGCAGTATACATACGTTGTAATTTTAAATGTATATGTATATACATGTATATATGTAAAGGTAAATATATTTATATATTTAATATTATATTAAATATGTATATAATATAGTCTTTACAAAATATATATGTGTATGAAATTATTTAAATTATTAAATTTAAATAATTATACATAAATATATATATATAATGTAAATTAAAACTATACTATAAATATATTTTAAAATAATATATAGATATATTTTATTATATGGAATTGAAAATCGAATAAAGTTTAAGTAAACACTTTATCGAACCTTGGCTAAATGATTTAATCATTTCAAAATCAACGCTTTATCACTTTAAAATATTTCGAATGAAATATTGAGTCACCATTTTTTTTTTTAAAATGCATTTTTGATAAATGAAACGCAATAGTAAATATTTCATTGGTAAATATTTGAAAATGTCAAAACAAAAGAGAAGGCCCACGAAAATGCAGATGGTGCCTGTAGAAGCGTGCAACCATGGCAAAGTTAACAAAATGCGGCTAAAAGGAAGTCGTTTACAACCAAATAAACGAAAATGTGGACACCATCTGGTGAAGGACTTTGTCTTTGCATTAACCGTCACTTATCCTTACCTGTTGAATCATGCCGATACCAAAAGGTGTCGCGTTTTTGAGAATTTACCATGTGCAAAATGAACTTTCTTCATTGTTGTCATCAAATGGAGGTCGAAATCTTCTCTAAAAGGCGACACATTTCTTGTTTGAACTATTCCAAACCCTGCTGGCAACTTGGACGCCTTAGGAAGAGGAATTGGTTAAGTTTTGAAACACTATATAAAGCCTGCAATGCTTATTCTTCAAAACACGAATTTAGAAGTTTGCAAGTTCAAATTTGTTCTCTTCAAAGAAGTTCATTCTGTTGTGAGTGAGTTTATTTTGATTGTGAGTGTCCAATATTTAAGCTGAGAGTGAATTTTACCCTATTGTGAGTAAAGTCTGTACTGCTGTGAGAGTAACCTTCAATTCTGGAAAGTAATATTTACTTGACAAAGAAATCACTTATGTCATTTGTCATCTCTGTGAGTAGTAATCTGAGATTATCCCCTATCGTGCTAAGAGTCCAATTTCAGAGGAGGCTGGAAATCCTTGACTAGAACCTGAAGGAGTAGCAATTTCTTACTAGAGCAACACCTGTGGAAAGCTAATAACATGCATGTTATCTCTTTTGTTTTTCTATGTTTTGCTGTTATGGTAATCAAGAGAAAGTCTATTTATATCCTTTGTTTGGAAATGAATAGGGAATAAGATTGTTTATATGATATTCTTTGGATTGAATATTTGAAGAATGATTTCGATTGCAAAGAGATAATTTAAAAAAATAGAAAAGCAATTGTGTTGGCGTAACAACTAGCACCTCTGGAGTAAGAGTTGGTACGGACAGCTATGCACACTACGCAATGAGTGCTCTTCAAATTAGGAGGGGAAGCTCCCTCGTTGTGCTTTGACAAAAATACCTATAAAGGGAAATAAACTAAACTAATTCCTATCTTTTTGTTTCAGCTGTAGAGTACAAGGCTTTCTCGAAAACTATATACGTTGCAGCTGAGAATTTTCTCTGGTTTCGCAGATTCACTAACTACAACTAAACTTAGCTAGGATCAAAAACAGAGCATGAGAAAACGGAGCTGACTATTAGACGATAACGCATTGATTCTCTACTTGAAGGCAAGGTCAACTATTATCTCAATGAACAAGTTTATTAGGTACAAAACAGATTTAGAATTTACCATGATAATCTCATGAAACCCTATGTGGCATAACACTTGATCATAATAGTAAAGACTCACAAAACAGATTTATCATCACAATCTCGTGAAACCCTATGTGGCATAACACTTGATCATAACGGTAAAAGTTCACAAAACAGATTTATCATCACAATTGCATGAAACCCTATGTGGCATAACAATTAATTGTAATGGTAAAGATGCACAAAACACATTTATCTAAACTATGGAAAGAGTTCACTATCACAATCGCATGAAACCCTATTTGGCATAACAATTAACTGTAATAGCAAAGACGCATGAACAAATACCAAAAGAGCAATATTGAGGGCAAGGTAGGCGCAGCATATATTTCTCTCTCAAGCAAAAGTTATTTACAAATGAGCAAAAGTCTTATTTATATACATCAAGGTGTAGGTAACCCTAAATCACCTTGAGGCGCAATGCATGCAAGATTTCTCTTTTTAAGTTTATTCCTAAAACCAAGCTTGGCGCCACTACCTTATGCCTAACCCTAACTCCCAAGGATGAGATAAGCATGTGTTAAGTCAGCAAGTAAACTCAAGACTGAAAGTCGAGTTAACTGCTGCTCATGACTCAATCCTCGAAATTAACTGCAGGTTCCAACTGGCAGATCACTCCATGTCAACTCGGTCTAACACTTCGACCAAGAACTCATCGATCTCTTTGTCATCTGGCACTTTGATGCTGCTCAAAACAACAGTCTGTTTCTTCAGTTCTCTGCCACTTTCTATGATCGTGTGCATGCCATTCTTCAGTCGCCTTTCTGAAACTGGCTGCAATCACTGAAATATTCTCTAATTTAGGCGCCATAGGTTCACCTTCAAGACTGTCACGAATCAGCTTCTCGAACTCTGCTTGTACTTTGTCCAACTCAACATGCATGCCATCCTCAAGAAGATAATGACACGGAATCTGAACAACGAAACCGCTGACAAGCACAAGTACTCCAACCACATCATCCTTGAGTGAAAACAACTTGGTAGAAATCTTCACATATTTCCGTCCTGAGAAGGTGCTGCTCTCTCCAAGTAAAAACCTTTTCTTGATCCTCAACCAACTCCAAAGCATCGCACGCAACTGACAACTGAGATACTAGAACACGATCCTTCGCTAAACTCTCTGCAACTGCAATCTCAAGTGACTGAACACCCTGACGAAGCTTATGTGCATCACTTCTCAACTGATACATATCTGCAAGAAGACACCGACCAGCAGCAACTAAACTATCAATCCAGTTGTCCAAAAGTCTGCCATGACTGACTAATTGATCCAGTTTTCGTTGTTCTGCAGGTGTACTCTAAGGAAGAACAGGGGCTCTATTCGGATTTCCATGAACAAGATCAGAAATGTACTGACGAAGTTGACTATTTTGATACATATCTGCAAGAAGACACCGACCAGCAGCAACTAAACTATCAATCCAGTTGTCCAAAAGTCTGCCATGACTGACTAATTGATCCAGTTTTCGTTGTTCTGCAGGTGTACTCTAAGGAAGAACAGGGGCTCTATTCGGATTTCCATGAACAAGATCAGAAATGTCAGTTGACTATTTTCAGCCTTGGTAAGGCCTTATCTTCTCCATCCTTAAGTGATTCACTCTTCAAGATTATTAGTTGAAGAGTTACATCTGTCTCTCTAGTGTGCCAAGATTTGCCTTAGTGAATGTAAAGTCACCAAGACTTCATCTAAACTCTTACCCTTAACAATCTCTGAGTTTTCTCGATATGCACTTGTTTCTTTATCTTCTTGTTCGATCTTCTCGATAGGGTTCCCGAACTCGATAAATCCGAAAGGTGTCACGCCTCTGTCTTCCCAAAACTTTTAGGCCAACAAGATTAACAATATTCTCAATTTGTCCCTGATGTATACCTGTGGTGGTTAGTGTCTCGCTTGAATTGGTGTCCAGTCAGAATCTATGTCAATAGGTTGTATGTAAGAACTAATGAACGTGGGGCTCACTGAATAACTGTCTCACTGGAATCTCAGGAACACTCTCAATTTGTTTCTGCTTCCTCTTACCAGTAGCTGTTTTCCCGTGTTTCCACTGAGTCTAACCCCTTCAGAAGGTATTATAATGGCCTTGACTCGAGGTCTTGCCCTAGAAGTAGAAGGCAAGAAGAGACATCCTTTGGCGGCTCTGCTACAGGAACTAACTTTCGCGTCCGTTTGCTCTCCAAGAACAACTTCTAGTCTTGATAACTGATTGGAAACCTCTTCAATAGAAATATTCTCCTTGTACCAATCAGGTCAGTGAAGTGGCTGCCGAGCAACTTGATCTTGACATATGAATTGAGAAGAACTTCTCCATCATCATCTGATAGACCATCAACATCTTGATAGGTAATCACAGAGTGACCGATAGTGAGTCTACAATAGTGATCGAACCTCGAATTCATCTTCACAATTAGCCCAGAAATCTTCAAGTGCTAGCGTATGTGCAATCCCTCGCTCTAACCGATCTGCATAATGACCGAGAGGATCATAGGAACGCCTCTCAGTATAAGTCTTGAATTTGAACCTTTCTATCTCGGTAGACATAAACCTGGCATCTGTTGCTGCATTGCATGTGAAAATTCCCAATGTGAATGGAAAATTAGCCGCAGTCTTATGACGACTACGAAGAAAGAAATGGACATGCTGCATCTGTCTGAGGAACTCCATAAAGATAATCTTGTCTGCGGATACCTTGGCAACATCAGGGGCTCTCCAACATATCCATAAACTCGGATGTACAATGTGAAAGTAGGGCTGGATAAACCAATCCAGCCCAAGTCTCATCGATGATTTGGCCTCGGCAGAAATACAAATGTGCATCTGTTATCAAGATCTCTCACGGTTCTCATGGAAAAGTGATATTCACTGCTGAAGTCCTGCTCAGTTGAGAGAACTCCAACTGAGGATAATACTCATGAACACACTGAACACCGAGAGTGCCATTAGTTTTAGAAGCCTGTAGCTAGCGAAAAGCAGCAAGTAGACCAAGTAGGATATCATATGAAACTCGTGATACCAGAAAGTTAGTATTTGTTGTGTAAGCAATCACTAATCAACATAGCCCAGTCAAAACGCTCTGTACCATCAAGAATTCTGGTAATCAGGTAAAACATCCATGAACGGAAAGTGCTAGCATCTGATTGACCGGTAACTCGGTTGAGTAAAGTTATCAAAACAGCAACTTCCTCCTTGAATTCGCCACGACCAACCTTCTTAGGCATGTTAGTTTTCTGAATTGTCAACCTTTCTGAGCAACTTTCCTCTCGAACGTTGTTGATCAGCATCCCATATCTTCTCACAAGCTTCAAGAACCACAGTAAAGTTATCTGAGCGAGGAGAAATAGCAAAACATTTCTCTATGTCCTTTGGTTTGAGACTGCAAACAACTCTTCCATCTACTGACCTAATTTGGCGTGAAGATGAGTCATAATGCTTGATGCAAGCAAGAACGAACTCAAGATCGAAGATAGAAATAGGAATGGATGCCGCTGCCAGCAATCCGAAACGCTCAAGATTCCTCAACGAATTGCTGCTAACACCTTCCAGACTACTCAGATTGACCACTGGATAAACATGATTCAGGTCTGTATCTAAAGTCTTGATGAAATTATGAGCAAGAGCCGATTTCACCTTGTATTCAATAAGATTGAACTGCATTTTGAAAATGATGACTTTTGACTGTAAAGTCGAATATACTCGAAGAACTTTCTGAAAACCTCTAGACAAGGCTAAAAATAGCCAAAGACAGAAGAAATTTTCGAAGTTTTTCTGGAACATGGGTTTTGCGCACAACTGAATTCTGAACAAACCCAGATAGCTGAATTCTTAAAAAAATGTGTTTCAAGCCCACATGCAAAGAAATTCTCGGAAAAAAGCACAGAGCTTCAGAATGAAGGCTACGGGGCGATTTCTCGAAAAAATCTAAGACGTGGGTTTGGCTGCAAATGCTGAAATATGCGAACTCAGACGATCAGATTTTGAATGTGTTGAATTTCTTTGACATGCGAAGAAAGTACCTAAGGTGAGAAATAGAAGAAATAAGACAGAAGATAGAAAGTTTTGCTTGTCTGCTTCGAAAAATCTGCCAATCTCCTCTTTGAAGAAAGTTTTGCTTGTCTGCTTCTGAAAAATCTGCCAATCTCCTCTTTGAAACTTGATGAAACCTGCATGCAAAGTGAAAATAAAGTCTAGAATCGCCTTCCTCTGAACAATCTGAACTCGTTGCTTCGAAGAACGCTGAATTCGGACACCTGTAGCACCTTTAGCTTGCTGGTCGCTCAAGAAGAATATGAACTTCAGAGAAAAAGATGATGAAATAATGGACGCCATGGCTGAAATATATAGATTTTCATCTTTGAAAATTCGCACTAGGCAAGGAATCCATGAAAAGTAAGCTTGGCTTCTAATTGGACCTCATTCCAGTTAACTGAAACTCAGATATGCTAAATAAGTCGCCATGCATTAGGGTTTGCCTTCTCAGTCTTCAGTTAACAACTTCATGCGGCTTTGACTTCAGTTAGCACTCTTCATTGAATTCGCCATCTTCACACTTGCTTTGGATTCACAAATTTGAACTAAGGCGACCCTTTTGATAAGTGGAGTTAGCAATCTTAATTGAGATGAGAAATCCGCCATATATCATGCAATAAACATTCTAAAAATAGCGACCCTTTTCAATCTTCAGTTGGCCTTCAAGAAGTGCGCCAACTTCACACTTATGCTTGATTCAATTCTAAAAATAACAACCCTTTTGGAACTTCAATTGTCATTCCTTGTAAAGGGCGTAGCTTCACTAATTTATGCTTCATCAATAAAATCTAAATATGGCGACCCTTTTGGAACTAAAGTTAACAACTTCATGCGCCATACTTCACTAAAATTATGCTTCATCATTCATATCGTCCTTCTAGAACTTCAGTTGACACTCAATGAAGCACCATCTTCACTAAAATCTTCACAATTGCAACCAAATTCGCCATGTATGTGAACTCCAGTTGACATTCACTGATAATCTTCAGTTAAGTGAACATGCAAAGCAGTTAACTCGACATGCGAACTGAAAGATCACTCAACATGCCAATATACGAACTGAAGATGACAACCCAGAAAACGTTTAGTCTAACTGCAGTCAGAACTCCAGTTAAGGCGTCCATTCAACTCTCTTTCGAAAATCCAACTTTGAACTCTTAAGGTGAATTCCAAACTTAGCCAAATTTCATGAAAATTCAAGCTAAAACCTCTGTCGGGACCTCTGTTCATCCTCTGACACTGGTTGACTGACTTCTCCGATCAACTGGCTGATAGGTGCATCGCAGAGCTAAGTAAGAACTGATCAAAAGATATCTTGAGACTGAAACCATAAAACTGACATCTGAAGGCCCAAAAATCCAAGCGCCTTTTTTCAAAAGCTGCGCTTTTTCTCAGACTTAGTCAAATTTTGACATCTGCATCTCGTACGAAGGGAAAAATAAATCCTTCATAACTTCTGATTTACCAACTTTCAGGACTGGATCTCAGGTTCACTACGGAGCTGACTTTATTCTGCACGACAGCTGCAAAGGCACATTTCCCCAGAAAACATCATCTGAGGGGTGAAAATCAAGGGCGCCTTTTTGAAAAGCTGCTCTTTTGCTTCCAGACTGAGCCATTTCTAGAAATGACTAAAATAACACAAAAACTCCGACTGCAAGCCACTGAGTCATCTTCTGATCCGGCGAAAACAGGCAACGAAAAGCTGAGCATAACACGGACACATTGAATATCTGATATCATCATAAAGAAGGCATTAAAGGCTTGAAAAGCTTAGGCGCCTTTCTCAAAATGTGCTCTTTTGCTTTTTCCTTAGATATTCTGACTAAGATTTGACCCTACGTTTGACCTCAGGTTCAGGCACTTCAGCAACTCAGATTCACCCACTGACGGATGCGTCGCGAAGTTTGAACAAAAGTGAGACAAACATCTTGGGTGGCATTTAGCCAAAAACTTTCATTTGGCACCTCAAAAAGATGGGCGCCTTTTCCAAAATGTGCGCTTTTCCCCAGTGTTAGCCAATTCTCGCTTTCGCCTCATTTTGCGCTATATCTTCCACAACTTGCTCGAAACAGGTCCGTTTGACAGGCTGGATAGCTCACTGCGAAGCTGACGTGATGCCGGGCAAATGTCTGCTGCAAGTGACAAACCCTAAAAACAGGATCTGAGCCCCTAAAAGATAGGGCGCCCATTTGAGAATGTGCTCCCTTCTCCAGAGATAGAAAATTTTGATTTTTTCGTTCAAAATTTCACTTTTCTTAAATCTCTTCAGTAACAGACTGACACGACACTGACACCAACTCCATATTTGAAAAGCCCAAAAAACGACCTTCTGACATCATTTTAACAAAGATTAAGACTCAATTAAGCAAAATGCCTTAGTGAAGCAAAAAATTTGGTTTTGGGTACAACAAATTGCATGCTTTGTACTATTGACTTTGCATTTATTAGTAGACAAATTTACTATGCATTGAAGAAATAATGGCATTATTTGTATTTACTCCATATAAGGAGTGTATGCTTGTATATAGTTATTTAATGCTAGGAATGTATTGAGAGCATTTAATAAGTTACAGTTCACAACTAGTTATAAGTTAATTTAGTCAAGTTAATAGAGCTCCTAGGATGAGAGTATCTAGTACAAAGGAGATAGTTGTAAGTACTTGTTAGAATGTTCTCCGTTCAAGTAGTTAGCTTGATGTAGGAAGTCTAGGGTATGGACTACCCCGATAGACCAACCTACGCGTAGAGTAAGGAAGCCTCAAGTCAAGTTGACCCTGGCTACTGCATGTGATAGATGACCTACATTCTTGTTTGAATGTAAAATGCTTTGGCCAAAGTAGTGTTAGGAACAACTTACACTTAGTTGTGGTACTACACTATCAGTTCACCATGGTCCCGAAATACATACTAGTTCAAGAGTTGCCGTATGCACAGAACCTAGATATGTAGGAACACAACACTATGCCCAGTTGGTAGTCGTTAAAGGATACCCCACCAATCTCTTCTTCGAAGGAAGGTTGTTCATTGTAAAATGATCGTGCGGGGGACCGCATTATAAGTCTGTGGTTGGTAGAAAAACGCCCGAGTGATGTTTCTCCTTCTCAACAATCGGCCGATGATCCAAGATTTGATAGGATGGACTCCTGGACCTTCTTACTGCTATTGGTGCCAAAAGCCTTCGGGCTATGTATGTATTTCATTCTTCTTTACTTTGTTGTTTCTTTTAAGAATGAAATAGTTAAAATTGCAAATTGATATATCATGTTTATGTATTTGAAAGGAAAATTTTTATCATGGCATTGTTCTTATTTATTGTGGTTGAAATTGAAAGTTTTAAATTTGACGTACAAGTTTGGTAATCACAAAGAGTCAGCTAAATGGAAAAGACAAAGCCTTGGTAAGTACGAGGGAAGAGTTGGCAATAGCACAAGCCAAACTCACGGAGGCCATAAATATGGTGAAATTAGCACAGGAGCGACAAAAGGCAGCCAATCAGAAGCTCTAGCACCTCCAGAAGCAATAGTCGACCACAATTCCCTCCTCTTCAATACATCCAGGGGCGCCCTCTCACCCTCCCTCCTCTTAATTCCTTTTCTATACCCCAGTTTTGGTTTTTTAGTCGTTTGGAAGACGACTACTTTGTGGGGGGGATGATGTAGCCGACCGAAAGTGTACTTAGTCGGCCATGAGTAATAAATAAGACTTTAGTTAGTGTTAACATTTCATGTACTTGTTGTGTACATACTTGTCATGTTAGTTGTCTTGAGAATTAAGTTCTTGATGAATAATTTGTTGTAATGAAGGGATGCGACAGTTGGTCCTTCAACCACCACGTGCATACTATATGTATTCAAGTGATGTAGTCAGGGGTTATTGTCACTATGATTATTAATGTTTTGATTGTACCAGCAAATATTCTATCAATAAAGACAAGTACGATTATTTTGTGCATTACCTTCTAGTACGTACATATGTTCTTAAGTTATTTTCGTTTTCTCTCATAGTACGTTGGAACTCATCCCTGTGAGTAAACAATCTTCATATGGGCAAGTTTCACTTGGTGATGATACATCCTATGAAGTACAAGGTATTGGGGATATTTCTTTACCACTCAAGACTCACAAGTGTTAACTTGCAAGAGTTCTATATGTTCCAAGGCTCATGAAGAACCTCTTATCAATAAGTAAATTGCTAGAGCACAACTTGAAGGTTGAATTTGACCAACATAATGGTGAAAAACTGTCTCATTCGAAACATGTCATGTCCTCGAATAAATTGAATTGCTTTTGGAAGGAAAGTGAGAAAAGTGTTTTTAAACACTACTCCACCATTAATAAATAATATTAAATATTAAATAATAATATTAAATATGAAACAATAATATAAACTTTAAATTCTGGCCGAGTTGAAGGCTCTGGCCACTTTCCTCTCTGCCCACACATCGCTACTTAGAGACCCGAATGAAATTGTCCCAAGTGAAGATTGACGGAAAACACTCATCGGTCCATTCACCAAGCAACATTTGCAGCTTGTCATAGTAATTTCAGCAACCTGCACAATCATTCACGGCAGAGCCTGTGGCATACGTTTCATCAATTATTCATAAGACACAAGCTTGACACGGACTAGTGGTTGGAAGGCTCACACGAGGACTTACAGCTCTAAATCAACCGCCTCCATCACAGATTCACCAACAATTATCGGGTTGATTGAGATTAGAGAGTGCAGTTTCAGACGGATTGGATTGACAGCAACCTGGCGCCACTGAAAGGACGACAAGCATCCCGCGAACATCGCAAATCCTCCACACCCGAGCATTCTAATACCATTGTACAGTCTTTGATCGCAATCTGGACGAGGGTCTATAGTTGTATTGGCGCTAAATTGTGAATTATTAGACTACATCTCCTTGAGCGCAATTCTATGTAACTTGAGCCTGTTCTGTACTTTCAAAATAATATCATTTGGGTGGTCTGTTATAATCAACATCTTACATTCTGGTAGTGTCTGGCTGTGTAATTCGTCTGATTCTGTGTCCAAGTGTGGCTTGAGTTAGGGGCAATTTTGTGTTTGAATATTGCAGTGGATTATTCTTCGACTGTGATTTACGTGTCCATGCTAACTAGCACTAATAATCTGATAATAGACATTTTGTGTGAAACACCTACTGATATTTAATATACAGATCTGAATGTTGGATTTTTTAGTTGTGCATCTACTTGTTATGTGAGGTGGTATCAGACTTCTTACAAAACAAAACTCCCAAAGGTGAAGATGTTGCTCATGCCTATGCCATTCATTAAGACAAGGCCCTTGCATTAAAAACCAATTCATCCACTACTCTTTGACATGAACAATTTGGTCATTTCAATTTGGGCTACCTTTTTGCTTCAAGTTAAAGATACATGTTGCAAAGACTTCCGTCCATGAAGTACACAAAAGTTCTTTGCTCCAATTGTCTTGCCGAAATGTAACATTGAGCTCCTTTTCTTGTTGCAGAAATGCAAAACGCTTCCCCTTTGGATTTGGTTCACACCAATCTATGCAAATCCATGACACCCAATCATAATTATACCTAATTTTTCTACTTTTCATGGATGATTATTCCAGAAAATGTGGGTCTATTGCTTCGCTCACAAAGATCAATCCTTTGACAAATTCAAAGCATTTTGAGCCCTTGAAGAATGGTCATCTGGTCACTCGAGGCCATTGAATCAAATAAGGGGGGCAATTCACCAATAAGGAGTTATCAATCTACTTTCAACATGGGATCAAAAGACAAACCATTGCATACACACCTCAACAAAATGGTGTTGTCAAGAGGCGTGAACATACATTGTGGAAATGATGTGATACATGTTAAAGGATGTGGATCTGGTTCCTGCATTTTGGGCTTGAGGCAGTTCATTCAGTTATGTACTTGTTGAATCAGACAACCACCAAAATGCTTAAAAACCTCACTCCTGAAGAAGCATGGATCGACAAGAAGCCCATGATCTAACCTATGAGTTTGGGTGTATTGCTTTCATGCACATCTCCAAATTGCAAGGGACAAAGTTGGATGAAAATTCCTTAAAATGTATTTTTCTTAGGTACATTTGAGGGTTGAAAGGTTATCAACCTATGGATCTAGCTACAAAGAAGTTGTACATCAACAAGTATGTTCTTTTATATGAGGAAAAAGGATGCAACAGCTTGTCCTCATCACCAACTATCTTCTAACAAACACCTAGAATCACTAAGCCTTATTAAGGTAAGGAACTTGATGACCCTCACCATGGAGAAGAATCGCGTGAAAAAAACAAGAGGCTTTGTTTCCAATGGACCAGTTTCCACCTCAATGTTCAACTCGAGTGCACAAATAAAATCCCTGAGTGGTATTATGCCATAATGAAGGAAGTGAAGACAAATGCAATCGCAGATAAGTGTAACTCTAGGCCAAAGACTCATAGCAGGTCTCATAAGGAAGTAAATTTGGCTCTTATGTGCACAATTATTCAAAACGCAGAACTAGAAACAGTGAAGCAATCCCTTGAGTCACCAGCTTAGAAAGATGCCATGATTGCAAAATATCAAGCATTGTTGAGGAACAACACTTGGGAACTTGTTGAACTTCCACCAAGAAAGAAAGATGTTGAATGTAAATGGGTTTTCAAGATCAAATACAAGGCAGACGATAACATTGAGACAAGTACAAAATCTAGCTTGTCACTAAGGGCTATGCTCAAAAAGAAGAAATGATACTTTTGTCCCCTCAACAAAGATCAAGACTATCAAAATGTTTTGGTAATGGCAATGCAATTTGGTTGGCAAGTTCATCAGATAGATGTCAAGAGTGCCTTTCACAATGGAGATCTCAATACGAAATTGATATGACTCAACCCAAGGGATACTACACCTGGATACCAACAAAAAAGTGTGCAGACTTGCAAAATCCTTCTACAGCCTAAAGTAGGCTCCCCAAGCTAGTTTATCAAAATCCATGAACATCTCCTCTAACATGGATTCACCAAGAATCCATATGTTAATGATTTGGTCATCACAAGGAGTTCTCCACATACGATAGCAACAAAAAAGACTGATCTCAAGCAATTGCTCAACAGAACGAAACTCAAGCAATTGCATTATTGTCTTGGACTTGAAGTGTGGCAAAAGAAAAGTCAAATTTTTGCATCCCAAATGAAACATGCCAAGACATTGCTTGAAAACTTTAGGATGGTAGATTGCAAGCCCATGTCAACACTCATGGAGGTAGGATTATAAATTTCCTAACATGATCACTTCTAGAGTGAATGCTAATGTTTATCATCAACTGATTGGGAGTCTCATTTACCTAACCTACACCACGCTAGATATCAACTATGTTGTCAATTGTCTTCTAAGGTTTATGTAGGAACCTAAGATTTCACATTGGCAAGCAACAAAGCACATTTTGAGATACATTCATGGCACAATAGAGTATGGCTTGGACTACAAATAAACTAAACATTTTTCTTTGCAAGGATACACCGATGCAAACTATGCAAGTTCTTTGGATGATAGGAAGTCTACTTTGAGCTTTGTTTTCCTTTTGAGATCTTATCCAAATATCATGGGGGCCAAAAAGCAAACCACTATTGCTTGTTCTTCCATAGGGACAGAATATCACATCACAAGTGGAATTATCTATGAAGCAATATGGTTACATAACATCTTCATAAGCGTGGGTGTTCCTGAGACACATCCTATAGTTTTGCTCTATAACAATCGAGGAGAGTTGAAACTTGTTCGAAATCAAGTTTTTCATGAACACACTATATACATTAAAGTTCAATGTCACTACATTTGCAAACATGCAATAGAAAAAATATTCAGCTCAATTGTTCCACTCGAGCAACATGCTAACATTTTTACCAAATCTCTTGTTGTAGCGAAGTTCAAAACGTTTCAAACTTTCTTGATTTATCCACTTGAGAAAATGATGTAATAAGGGGGCAGGGGCAGGGCTGTTGGAATAGTATAATACATATTATAATAAAACTACATCATTATAATATTCCATCATTGTATAAATATGTTAATAATAATAATCACACATCATTATTAATATTAACATAAGGTGGTGTTGATGCATGTTTTGTGACACACCAAACACCTAGAATAAGAGAATGCCCAAGGGCAGCTTTATCCTCTCTTGAAAAATTACCTCTTATGCTAAGATTGCCAAAAAGGTCATATGGTAATTCCAATGTTCCGTTTTGGGGGATGGACAAGCTCAATGGATGATGTGATATGCTGGTTTCACAAAGGGACCTGAAATAATGAACTTACTCAAAGTAGGGATTTGGATTGATGTAACATTGAATGCTCTTATATTTTTGGGATTTTCAGTTTAGAATAAAATGAAAAAGGGGGTGAGGGTAAAGGAACTAGGTTTATGCGAAACTACTCCTATGAACTTAAGAGACAAATGCTGGATAGTGAAATTCAAACCAATCTTTGCTTCGCCAAGCACAGTACTACAACTAGACAAAGACGGTGCAATCTTCGAAGGGTTTACGAAAGATATCCTATTACACTATATCACCATCAATTCGACCAATGCATATAGATAATAGAATTCAAGTTAAGCAGTTTTAATGTTCAGACTAACCTTACACATCAAATTGAAAATCATCCAATTGAAAAAGGTATGAACTAATTCCACTATTTCCAACACTATCAATCTTTCATTCATCTAAAATACTTGAAAACAAATTTAATCTATTTGAAGAAGTCAATGAAACCATGCGGGCTAATAAAAATAACAAATGCTCAACTCTGAATCCACTTATTATTTAAACAGCAATATTGCAACAATTTCATAGGTCTCTCCCTGAATAAATGAAATGAATGGGGTTTATATAGGCACCCCAATTACAAAGCAACGGCCAAGATTAAATTTGAGATCAATGGCCAAGATCAAATTTGATAAACCCTAACCCTAAAAGCATAACCAACTCAAAGACACATGGCGCAATCAGAACAAGCCACTTGTAGTATGGAAGACGATGACACCTTGCACATCATTCGAGCAAGTGGGAATCCATAATGCAATTCCCTTTGGATCGCTCCCTAGCTGCAAATGCAAGAAATTTGGCTAACACAGAATCAAATTCCTCCATTGAGACACTCGGCACAGAATCCAGTTGCACTCCAATCACGTCCAAGGTTTCCAAGCATTGAGTGAAAGTACCTTCCCACCTATCCACATACGAAAACATCCATACTTCAAAGAAGGTTCCTTGAGAAGTTCCCATAATCCTGTTCAGCATATGAATCATATCACTGTATTCTATCTTAAAATCCATGCAAATTAATCTCTTTGGCAACTTGGAGCGATGTCTTTTGGGTTCTTTGATCCAGTTAGAATTAATTATGTCCATACAGGATTCCTTGGCTTGATATAACATGGCCTGTGATTCCTGTTGAGTCCTGTTCAACATTCTTCGGCGGTGGGGAATACCAAATACTTCCCTGACTGAATCCTCTGTAAAGTATGCTAAGGTGATTCCATTGGGTGTTTTAATTGATCTTGTTTGAGGATTGTACCTTCTGGCGCACTCAACCATTAACTCATTACACTGAACTGCAGGTGGAAATCCTGCTGCTTGATGAAGTCCAGACTTAACAATATTTGAGGCAATAGGCGTAGGCATTTCGTTTTCTGTACCAAACATCCTTCTCTTGTGTTGAATTGCATTAAATTGCTCAAAGTTCGTATTTGCCACTTTCTTCCACTTCGAAGATAGTTGGGATTCTGGATAAAATTCCTTCAGGACTTCCTTGACTTGAGCTTTCCTGACTCCACCTCCCACGTTCTTTGGAGAAGACATTGCGCCTGTAAGAAACTCTAAGTTAGAGAATTTTTAATAAATTTGCAAAAAGGCGATTTCTTGGCTGGAGAAAATTTAAAAATCCAGAACTTGATTAAAGGCTGTTAAAGAATAAATTCTTAAATGCAATTGATCCGCCTTTATGATTTTCAAAGAGCATTCATGGAATTTAAAATAATCTTTTGGATTTTTAAAGGTTTATACTGAAGTTTTCTCAAATCCACAATGAAAAAATCCTTCTCCCTTCTAAAATCGCCAATGATAACCTGCAGTTATTTGAAGAAAATCTGGAAA
This sequence comes from Sequoia sempervirens, assembly GCA_007258455.2. Taxonomy (NCBI): domain Eukaryota; kingdom Viridiplantae; phylum Streptophyta; class Pinopsida; order Cupressales; family Cupressaceae; genus Sequoia; species Sequoia sempervirens. The sequence goes on along the minus strand of VDFB02193867.1, from coordinate 570,182,755 downwards.
TGAAGAGAAAAAATCCAATTCGATGTTCTGGAATTTAAGAAAAATCCACTTGCAGCTGAAAAAGACGTCTTCTCTTGAGAGAGCTCTGCCTGTGAAAAATTCGACTTTGTAAATAATAAAATAATGAGCTTACAAGATTGTCTTTTATAATAAAAACCTTCCCAAATTGATTTAGGTCGATTTCTTCTTCTCATTGGTTGTCTTTTGCTTTTAAAACGAAAAAGCAATCTTATCCTGATCTTTGACTTTTCAAACAAGGCGTCCCTTTTGGCTTGATAACTAAGTTTCAAAATAAAACTTAATTTATTTCTTTTATTTTTGCCTTTAGCAAAATTCGACCTTCAACTGGACTTCTTGACTTTTCAACTGGAATTTTCACTTACCACCGTGACTTTGCCTTAGAAAATTTTCAATTCTTCCTTGAGAAAATTCAACTTGTTCACTTCCCAACTGGAATTGCACTTTGACTCAATTTCCTAAAGTCCAGTTCAATAATTTCTCTTGCCTTAGTCGATTTTCACTTTGTCCCATTGGAATTTCGAACTCTCCAACTGGATTTCCTTGAAGAATGCGAATTTTCTCAAATAGATGAATTTTAATTGAATTTCTCGAGATTTCCCTTTGATAAACGAACTTTCCAACTGGATTTTCTGAAGTTTCAACTGGATTTTCTAAATGGCGTACCTCTTCCAGACTTAGGCGAATTTCACCATGATCTGCTTGCTTTTTACTTGATTTTTTAGTGATTTTCTCTCAAAGGCGTGATTTTGTCCAGTTGATTTTTTAACTTTGCATGCGCTTTTTTCTCGCTTTTCTCACCTTGCATGTGCCTTTTCTCTTCTTTTCTCACCTTGCATGCGCTTTTTCTCTGCTTTTCGCTTGCTTTTTAGTTCCAAAAATGGAAACTTTTAACTCTACTGACAGTGACACCTAGCACTTTCTAAAAATAGAAACTTACTAAAAATAGAAAAAAGCAAAAAGCAACTTTCTAAAAATAGTAAATTCCAGATTGGTCCAGAAATGCCAAAAACAAAAAAAAGCAAAAAAGCAAAAAAGCAGAATCCCTAAAAAATAGGAAGTGTCAGAATTGAGCGAAAGCACAGGCGATCCTCGTCTGCAAGGCCCTCTAAGCACTTCTATGACGTTTACGTTCAGTTTCAGGCTCAAACTCCCAACTTGGTTCAGATAATAACATCAGACCTTGACATGAAATTCCCAGATACCAGAGACCATGAAATTGTTACTCAAAGCTAAACCCTAAGAGCAAACCAGCGAGGGTCCCCATTTGCAATGGGGCGATGTGTGAAAAAAGGTCACAACAGGTGGTTGATTGGTTGGTTGGTAAGTTTCCTCTTTCAAACCAATTATTTTCTTACATATATTGCCCTCTCCTCACACTAATAAATTGCTCATTACTTCTCAATTTGAATAAATTTAAAAATTTCTCTTGCATATAGGTCCAAATCTTTAAAGTTAGATCATAGGTACAGTAATTAAGCCAATGTATAGGCTACAATCTAGAGGAATGGATCATCTATGCTCAACAAAATTGCGCATTCATTCTTGAGGTAATTACCTCCTTATAAGGGGGTTTCCAAGATCAGGACACCATATTTCCCTCATAGAATCAATAAGAAGAAAAGCAGGGCAGCGCATTTCCCTCACAAAATGCTACAAGTTTGAACATTTATGAATGAGAACTGAACATTTGAGCCCTCTGTGTCACCAAATCAAATCAGAAAAGCTTAAATTTTACTGTTCTTTAACAGAGAAAGAATAAGAAAGAATACAACTAAAAAGATCAGTTGCCAAAACTAAAACCAAACAATGATAGGAAACAGGTTTTCTTTGTTTTTTCCGCCATACTTCAGTTTGTAGCCACTATCAATACAACTTTATTTATCACCAACCACAATTTGAGAAGTTAAAAGATCTATTTACAGTAAAAGTAAGCCCACAAACGAATATGTAACTCAGATGCAAGAAAGGCAAACCAAGCTTAGGACAAGTTTTCCTTTTTTTTATCCAACCGAACACCTATGTTCTAGTTTCTGTAACAAAGAAGGAACGGTAAAAGAATACAAGCATAAAAGTTAATCCTCAAATGTTAATACCAAAAAAATTAAGGAATTTTAATTGCTGCCAATATTTTTGTCATACTTCAATTTATGACAAGTACTCATTAATCCTCATTTATAGCCCACAAAAATTTGGGTAAGTAAATAATTTATTTGCATAAAAAGGGTCTACCAAAGAGGACGAAGTCTTGAAAGTCTCAACTCATGACAGAAAGGTAAAATGAATTAAAAGGTGGTTTGTATGATTGAAGCAACCAAAAATGCATAAGAATAAAAAGAAAAGCTTGTTAAAAGCACAGGACCAATAAATATCATGCCAGTTAAACTTGCACCCGTGCCAAATTAATAGAACATAAAGCATCAAGATAAAAATAGAATTTCTTTGATCGTAACACAAACCTCCACATTAGTCATGTCAACACCATTTTCCTTAAGGAAACTAGTGAACTTGTCTAAATTTTCTTCAGTTGGTTGGTAATGCCCACTGTAAGGTGATATAGACTGCATCACAAACAAGTTTATGTAAATTCACTGCTGTGTCCAAAGCATATGGAGCAAGCAACATGATCAAAAGCAATTAAGATTAAAAGAAACAAATAACACAGGGAAATCGAATGGAATTAAATGTAAATCTGGCATTAACCCTATGAAATCTCTGGATATATTATTGGAAATTTGGAGCAATTGAAAATGAGTACAGTAGAAGAGTGTGATTCCTACAAAATTTAGAGATGCAAATGCTACATGGCACATGGTTTTTGCCACAGTGAGTGTCAAGAAGAATAAAAACTATCATTATAAATGACCATAAACAATCATCAGGACAAAAAAAGCAATTTGTACAATAATATATCAATATAGAATTCCTACAAAAATAGTCCTCGCAAGAATTATCACCATGGAAACCCAGAGATGATGTGAGTCAGACGACAAAAACTAATTGGCAAAATATGTGATAACAGACGAGCTAAAATTTAGCATATGCAATAAGCTTCCATTCCATAGGCCAAAACATAGCTTTAAGTATCCTGACAGACAAGTTCAGCAGGACAGGAAAAACATTTGCAAAATCATCCCAAGCCTCAAAGTTTTGGTTCTTTTTGTACAATCTTATTTATGGCATATGATAGGATTGCATGGAAATTAATCTTGATGTGTTGTTTTTGCTAAGCTATTGTCCAACATTCAGATCTGCTCACAAGATACTTTATTCTAATGTTTCTTCCAAGAATGAAGATAATTATCAGTTGTCCTCCGTACAAACTGTGGATTTCTATCTAGAGATAATGTATTTAGCCCCGTTTATTTTATGCCATTGCTGCTGATGCACTGGGTTATTTGTTAAATGTTTCTAGAAAATAGAATCCTAATAAGAGAATCAGTTTACCATATCGCTTGGAGATTCCTAGTGCCCATTATTTTGAAGATTAGTCTCTCCCTGCTAAATATAATCAAATTATTAACAAAGAAAGATTAACTAAGACTAGTATTTTGGATGGGTTGTGAGCACAGTGTGACAGACAAAAATAAAGAGCACATCTTTGGCCCATCTTGTGGCACTTGAAACACTTCACAAAACCCATGTCTTTCTTACCATAGTCCAAAGAATATGATTCTTCCTCCTTGCCCTTCTTGCTCTTCTGACTCCTCCTAGATTCTCCTCCTTAACCCATTTCCTCATTTTTCCAATAAGGGGCATGCATTGACCCTTTTTCGCTCAAGCTGAAACAGTCTCCAATCTAGTTTCTTCTTGGATGAAATCATCCCAAAGCTTCTCACAGGTGGGAAGCTTCTTGCAAGCACAAGCACCCCACAAATAGTTCCCAAGATAGTGAGAAACCATTTAAAGCCATGTGTGCCAACTCATCTTCCTCCGCCTTAACCCTAATCATTGCAAGTTGATCACGAAGATTTGTGATCTTCTTCATGTGGGTGGCTATTGTGTTTATGTCACTCATGCATGTGGTACTAAATTTCTTCTTCAACATCTTCCAAGAGATGTCTATACTCCAATAAAGTGTATTCAAGGCATCAAACATCTCTGTTGTTGATTTCTTTTCAGAAATGTGAGGGATCAAATGATCTTTCACAAAATCCAAGATGATACACTTTGCCTTGGCCATCTTAAATGTTATGATCAGCCAACTGAGCAGGATTAGCTAGAAGTTTCAATTCAACAAAGACCCAAAGATCTACTTCTTTTGAAAACCTCTGAAACGTACGCTTCCAAGAAGTAAAATTTGAAGCAACCTCTGGGTGATCACACTTTTTGAGACAGAAAGTAATCAAGTCTGTAGTTACTTGCACATGCTGAAAATGAACAAAGCAACTAAAAATATTAGATCAACAACCTAACTATGCGAAAATCAACACTTCAATTACTGAAACAGCTAGGGCATCATACCCTATAGCCTTTACAGGTCCCAAAAACTTACAATCACTGAAGACTCTTTGGCATCACAACCACTGGAATAAATCAGCCACCTATCTCAAGTTAAAAGCAACCTCCCAATGGCTAGAAGATCATGGGCATCACACCCAATAACCTATCACAAGTCCTTATGCCTCTCACAAGTACGGATCAACTTCAATCACTGAAACTCGGGCATCAAACCAATCAAAACCCTCCAACAACTCCCTCTTGCAAATACCAATAGTTTCCATCCATACAAACCTTGGAAGATGTCAGATTCTGCGCTCTAGTACGATGTTAAAAAATTCAGCACATGTTATACAAATCTGCACTATAGAGTTTGACACAAATTGTCTAAAACTTTGATCAAACCCACAACCATAGTGCCCTAACTTACATACACAAAAAACTGAAAGTACAAAAAAGCAAATTTTAAAATCGAAATATGCCTGAAAAATAATTCTATTATTCTCAAAAATAATTCTTAGTACAAAAATATGTACATTAAGGGTAATAAATTACCCACAAACTTGATGTATACCAAACAAGCCTTACTTTTAGTTTTTCTTATCACAAAAAAAATTGTTCTAAATATATCCCAGCTGACCAAAATAAATCAAACATCTTATTTTACACATCCTTATCCCAAAGAAATCTACCTAAAATAATCTGTTAGTTGCTTGAAATATAAACCAAAAATAACCTAAAAAACAAATCTAAAATTTGTGCCCAAATTAACTCCAACACCTCAATATAAATTGATCTTGCACTTTGTTATTAGGACAAAAACAAAGACTGTCAATAGCTATTTCAGCACCCAAAAAAATCTGCCAGATAGGGTCTAAATTTTGAATTTTCTAAGTTTAAATTTCTAGTTGTTGTGCTTGTCTAAAATGTGCCCCGAACAACTGTTGAGCAAACATCAAAAAATATTGTCACATCTCTTATAAGTAGAAAGCTAAAGTAGTAATAGGCTTGACAAAGGTCGCAATACACTTTGTACTTGTCTATTTAAGCAATACATTCTAGTAGCAAGCAATTGTCTCTATGAAGAATTGAATTGTTGCATCTCTCAAAAGAAGAAAGCTAAAGTAGTTAGTAATAGGCTCAACAGAGGTTGTAATGCACTTCATACTTGTCTATTTGGACAATACAGTTTGGTAGTGAGCAATTGCCTACCAATTAGGTTTTTCATGTTAGGAGTAAGTGTGTTATTCACCTTGCATATCCTTTGGTCCAAGGTAGCTTACTTGTTTGTAGACAGTTAATTATGTATGCATCTCCAAAACTCATGGAGCGGACAAATGGGATGTCAATGTGAAAGTGGGGACATATGTAGTTATTTTATCACTTTTCAAGGACTTGAAAAAATTGTTGCTACAAAGCACTTACGAGGGGGTTAGATAGTGGAATTTTAGGAGCATCTTCTATTATTTATTCACATGCAAGTATAATTAGTGTTTCACTAAGGAGTGTTTGGGAGTTACATATGCCAACTTGCATGATGGAAGTCAAAGATGCTTGCAAGGGGAGTTGCATTCTATTTTGAAGGCCACTCTCTTGAGTGGTCATGATAATTTTTACCATCGTATTTCGGAACCTTGTTTAGGCCCATGGCATTCTCTTTTGGTGGTTTCCAAGGCCTCCTTGAGTCTATATATTGAAGGCTTGAGATGGAGGCAATAAGCATTGTTTGTTCCAAGATTACACTATCGGTTTTCCTCCAAGACGGAAGAGAGTTGATCTCCATGCAAGACATGAAGCCTAATAGTATATAGTAACATTGTTGTTGCTAAGAATATATTGATTTCATTGATTTGAAGGTTAGGACTTTCACAAAAGGTTTTTCCCAAGGTATATTTGTGTCATTCTTATTCCTATGGTTGTTCTTATTCTTCTTCCTCTATCATTCTTGTTTCCTTTCTAAGTGTCATGTATATGCCAAAATGCTGCTGATTTTTTTGTAGATTGGTTTTTGTGATATTCTCCTTGTAGGATCAAGGAAGAAATACTTGCATGTTTAGTAGTTGAGCTTTGTTTTGAATTTAATTTCTTAAGGGTTTGCAAGTATATTTCCTTTTCACCCTTCACAAGGTTTGACCAAACAAAAATCCTTGCATTTGTATTAAACTTTACATTTCAGCACTTCATTTCTATGGTAGCAGCCCTTTAATTCCTCCCAAGTTCATTGTCATTTGGAATTTGTTAGTCCAAGTAGTACAGTAGTTTATTGGTTTGATTTCCTAGTTGCTAACTATTGCTTGTTGGAAATTATGGGTCAATCTGTATTAGAGACATAAATTCCTTTAGGCTTGTAAGAAGATTTGGGTGACACAAAGTGAAATTGTTTGTATAACCAGTTTTGGAAAATCTTCTCAAGGTGTGCAGGTTGTAAAGGGGCAGTCATGAAAATGTCTCAAATTAAGAAGCTTTAAGACATCCAAGAAAGATTGGAGCAAGTACTGGGCAAGAGCAAAGCTCTTTCAAAAGAGGTGCACCATTTGAGGGAAAGAACTAAAAACTGTGAGTTGAAAAGAAAAATCAATCTGAACTTTTTATTGGAATCCCCGTGAGCAATCACAACAGGAGTCAACAGTGAAGATAAAGAGTTGTCAACAAAACTTCAAGACAAAGAGAAAGAGGAATTTACAAGAAAGAGTGGACCAATATGAATTTCTATTAAGTAAATCTCTTGAGTGTTGCTCTCTAAAATATAATGTTCATTCCACTCCTATTAATCTGGTTTTCAATGAACCTTATGGTATATTTGTGCACACATTACTGATCAAGTAATACCAAGGGTATCTTTTGAATTTTGTCCATAGAAAATTGCACCATTGGCTCTGGAAGATTGTGCAAGGACTGATCACTAACCAATTGATTTAAGGATTTACAAAACCTGGTGATGATATTACGGGAGGAATCGGTGGCTTCTCTAAACTACCCCTTTCTATTATGTTTCTTTTCTACCTTTCCCTACTTACCTTTTACCTTTTTTTAATGTTTAGTTAGCTTAGGATAGGCTTAGGAGTAGATTAAAATTCATGTTTATATTGAGATTTAGTAATAAATCTTCCCCTCTTTCAGAACACAAACATTGATGGATCTTTCTGGCAGAATTAGTAAGTTGTAGCACACCTTAAATAAACAACTTGTCTCACTTTTCCAGACCACCAGCAGCCCCTTGTAAGGAAACAACTTCACACACGTCTATGTTAACCAAGCATTCCTTAATGGATTTCTCAAGCCTTACTAAGTGATTTAAAATTTTCTCCTTTTCAAGAGGAAAGAATCAATCCACAAGCTTTTTTTTGTCAAATTTGGAAAACAACCCAAACAAAAACCCTAGTAAATGTCTAGATAATTGTTATATTTCACAGCTTCATAGTTCTAAATCTAGAAATGAAACTTAAGTTGTGTACTAGCCTTAGATTTTGTGTTAATCAGATGTAGTTTCCTTCTTATGGGATGTCTTGGCTAAAGATTGGTCCCATTAACATTCTCCGGAATGTCAATGATATTCCAACAAATGTTGATAAATTCCTACAAGATACACTAACATTGGTAAGATCATGATTGGAAAACTCAGCGAGTATTCTCCGAGTCAACGAGTACTCACCACATTTGAACCTTGCCAAGTAACTCGCGAGTTAACTTGCTGCCAGAAACTCAGCGAGTTTGACAAAAATACTCACCAAAAGCATAAAAAATGCAAAATATGAAAAAAGCAAAAGAAATAGTCAAAAAATTCGTAAAATGCATGAATGCCCCTCACACTTCCTCACACAGCAGTTGGAGAGCAAATAATTCCTAATTTCTCCCTTAATTGATCAAATTGTGAAAATGTTGTGTAGGATGAAGTTTTGTGTGGTTTCAAAGGCCTTAAAGGACTTAATTTGGGCTTGGTGGCCCCTTGACCCTCGAACCCGTTGGGGGCAATGCCCCAAAACCCCCCACAACCCGCTAGGGGTGTTACCACCAAACTCATTTGATTCATTTTGTAGCTATATTTTGCATAAAATTTATATTTTTTCAAAAATTTAAGTGTTTCTTAAGGTGTCAAGTTTTTCCAAGTTTCGCCAAGTACTCTTCAAGTCAAAATTTTTTTGTCTTGCCGAGTACTCTCTTAGTTCAAGTTTGCGAACTATGGGTAAGATGACTGCACTAAAACACATTAGACCATACAAAAATACTCTAGACCTGCTCATTCATGAAAATGTAGTGCATAGACTTTTTATATTTGCCTTAGAGAACAATGCCCTAATATGGTACCACTAGTTAGCACCTAAATCTATTCATTCCTAGGTGGAATTGCAAAATTCCTTTAAGCAACAATTTAGAGAGATTATTGACCCAAAGGAGGTTTACCTACGTTTTGTTAGTGTAAAACATGAGCCACATGAGTCCACCCAACTTTTAATCTTTAGATTTCACAAGACGAGCACCAGCAATGTCCACTCTTGCAAATACTTGCAAAGATGCAATCACGACTGATCAACAATTAATGCCTCAATGGTTCAGCATTGGAGATTCCCCCATGTTTCATTGAGTTAAACCAAAGCATTGTCCCTTCTTTTATGCAGCCACAATTGATCTCAAATCCTGCTTATAATAATTCATCAATGCTTTGTTCATTCCCTGCATGTGTTTCAAGTCAGATAGCTTACTCTCCTCAATTGAACCAAGTAGTTTACTTCTATGATCAACCTAGATTTTCTTCCAAACCCGATTTAGGTATCCATGGGATCTGAGCTGATAAACCTATTTCTTATTCATTTGATTTGAATTCTACAAGCAATGTTAATGATAATGATGAATATAGTTTAGAGGAAGTCAGCCATAATAAACCTTTTGAAAGCCTAGGCAGTGAAAAAGCGAAGTTGCAAACATTCAAAAGGAGAATTACTTCCCTGGATCAAAGCTAACATATACACATGTGTCCAGTGATGATGCAATGGAGATAATCCAAAGCCTCCTATCCCATGATGAAGCAATAGAGATTAATCAAACAAGTTCTTGCATTGATAGTTCTAATGTTTTTGTTGAAGTTTACATATCACAAGGACCTGAACTTGAAGATATATTAGATCAGGTAAATTTGTCTACACGGTATTTGAACACATTCATGAGGATAGTGTTAATAATGAATTTCTATCAAATATCAACTACAAATTTCTCTGTTGACTGCTGTGCAAGTATATGAGGAGCTCTATGGAAAGCAAGCGGAAGCTCACAAGGAGCTGCAGGCTGCATACATATCAAAGGATGGGAGCACAGTGATGGTTGATGAATGCATCTGGTTGCTTTTCTTGAAAACATGATATTTCTTTTCTACCTACACCTTGTACATATTATTTTGATTATGGTGATTTACATAGGAGATTGTGGGTATGCACTAACCATTAGGATAACACATTACCTCAGTCGTTAATCCAATACAGTAGGCATCTTGATTATGAGATTAAAATGCATGATTTTTTCTTTTCAGAATTCAAAGACGTTTGGGTTAAAAGCTTAGAACTCTCACAGGTAAAACACTACTTCTTCACATATTTAAATGACCCCAACGTAGTAATGTCAGAGCCTATACTTCTGAGCCATTTGTACATTTGTGGATATCAGATTAGGATTTTGTTGTGTTTTATTTTGGTCTTGCTGTTGTTTCTATCTTGTTTTGCTTGGTTCCTTTTCTTGTTTTTTGAAATAAGTTTTGGCGTACCAATTAGAATAATTGCAAATGAAGGATTCACAACCCCTCCAACCTCTCTGTTTCAGTTTCTTATTATCTTAGTGTTCATTTCTGAGTCTGTCTTGGATTTATCATGCATTTCCTTGGAGTTCAATAGTACGACTCTTGGGCTGATGTGTTAATGAGGTTAAAACAAAATCTTGATGGGAATTGTTCCTCGTGTTTTGGAGCTAGATTTTTTATCTAGGGGAATTCCAAACCAATCAAATTCTTTTTCGGTTTATGTTAATTAAAGTTAGTTTTAATTGGCTTGTCTCTATAAATGCAAATGTTCAATTGATCAAGTGCACCTGGAAAACACAAATTTTAAAAGTTTCTAGTTGCAAGGTGATGCACAATGGTTTAGGTTACAAAATAAAGTCTAAAGCATTTAACCCTCTCTTTGCCAATGTCGTCCCAACCCAAAACAAAACTTAATGCACCTGTCTATGTCAAAATAATGCAAAGAACTATCAAAATTTATTATTGAAAACACAAAAGAAAAGAAATCATGATTTAAAAAATCTCAATCTTAGGTGATTTGGACATCTCTCTCAAGGCTATAGATACCTGGATAGAAATAGAGAAAGGCTTAGAAAGGGACCAAGACATCTTTACCATGCCTATAGACACCTAGCTGGCAATGGAGCAATGTCCGACAATTGGTAACTTTTGTACTTAACATTGTTAAATATCATGTGTTTTCTCAAGGATTTAAATTGGTTATATTTCTAATTTCCTTCTTCATGTTAACAATATCTACAAACTTTGGAACACAAAATGAACTCACTTGCACACAAGTTTGATCTAATGGTGTTAAGCATTTCCTCATGCAATCTTTGATTTTGTCTTGGGTTTAATTAGCATTTATAATGAAATGATTTTTGCTTGTTTGTGATTCTCCTAGATGAGAGACTCTAGATTCTAAACATTCCAATATGTTTTCACTTTTCCCCCATCAAGATGTTTCATTTTCCCATGACCCTTGTTCCATTTGAATCCAAATTTATCCCTAATTTGTGCATCATTTGATAAGATCCCCATGCCAAGTGTCTCCGATGCCTAAAAACCTTAATAATTTTATCTTTTTGCCTCTAATGGAATCCAAACCCAAAATCATCTTTAAAATGCATTTCATTATTTTTTGCATCCTAAGTTTCAAATCCAGACTTTAACTCTATTTAGATCCTAGTTTTATAAAGTTTTCAAATCTGAATTCAACTTGAAACAAACTTTTGACAACATTTTCTCTCCAAAGTGTTAATACCAAAACATGCACCCCTACGAAACTTTGCCTTCAAACAAGTTTTTAGTCAATTATCATGTCCTTATCATGTTTTCAATATCAAATGAATTGTCCTTTTTGTCTTCATATGTCATCAAGTATTGGTTTATGTTGGTCTACTAATAATGTTTGAAAACCACTCATGGATGACGAATGGCAGACAAAGATGATCAAGCTCTTAAAAGATTGGTAGCTTCGGCATCAAACAAAAGAGGATACAGTGAGGAAGACTAGAATCTGAAGACAAGATTGGCTAATGACCAATAAAGCTCCTTTAACACCCCATTTCAATGGCATGAAGAAATAAGTGGTGTAGATTGGAAGAATGCACGTCAAATTTTAGAGTGTTTGAAGATGGTCAAGAGAAAGGTGCACTTTTTAAGTAACATGGTCACTAAAAAGTTCCAACAAGGGTGGCAAGAGCATCTTAAAATCATGCCATGAGTAAGACTTAATAAAAATCACCATTTTTAAGAGGCAAAAACAAGAAGAAATTGCACCAAGGATGTTAGGAAAGTGTAATAAGCCTTTTTGAAGTGACAAACTTAGTTTAAAATGGAAACAATAGTGGTAGACTTACCAAAAAACCATGATTGTTTTAAGATAAACAACTCAGGTCAAGTTTTCACACTTTTCAGGAGGCCAGGCTAATTCAAAACCTCACCATCAATGGCAGAAGATGCATAAAATCAGGTCTAGGCAATAGGAAAATTAAAAAATTCTGCTTTTCAAAGGCTTTCACTGTGATAAAATTGCAATTCCAGTGGCCAAAAGCAGGAAAAAAGGTGCAAGGTATAAGTGGAGTTAAAAACAGAAGTACCTAATTTCAATGCCAATACAATCCTAAAGTTGCAATTCAAGTGGCAGACATAAAGAAAACTCATACCTAAACAAGAATGACTTCAAATATAAAGGCAGTACTTGCACTTTTTGAGTGGCAGGTCAAGTTGATCAAGTGACATTCTAGTGCCCAGTTTAGAACTAAAGCAAAAATCAAAAAGAAAACAAAGTGCCACTCTATCTCAGCAAGCATATATTGAAGCAAAAAGGAACCTGTAGGCTATTTTGAGCTTTTTGTTTCCCCTTTACAATTTATAAGAATTTAATGATTTAAAGCAATTATTTTATTATCACTTTAAGCCCTAGAAGCTACCACTGAGAGTTATAAATATGTGTGATGAACACATAATAAAGAATGATAGTAAGGTTGAGAATAGACTTATGCTGCAAAGATTGTCATTCAAAAGAGGGAGTCAAGTCTTAGTCTTTTGTATAGACGAATGAATTTATATAGGTTGACCGTTGATGTAAAGCCTATGCTGTAGAAGCTTATATGGAGATATGTTTGTAATTTTGTGAAGTAAATTGCATTGAGTAACTTAGTCAAACTTTGTGTTGATGTTGTTGTTAATTGAGATAATAACTTTGCATATTGCTTCAGTAATTTATCTCATGGACTAGTATGATGCTCCTTTGTTTAATCATTTCTTTTGTTAATGCTAATCCATTGGCCTTTGATTTAACCAACAGTCAACATTTGTTAGTGTTATTCAATCCAAAATTTGTTTGCAATTAAATATTAATCTTTGATTTAACTGATAGGAATTTTTGTTCATGCTTGAGTGATTAGTCCTTAAATCTAAAAATCTCATTGCAGTCTCAACTATTAATAGCGAAATATTGCATCCGACGCAAAAAAAAAAATAGTCGAAGTAGATATTTACATTCAATGCAAACCTCAAGGGATAATTTGCACAGTGCGTATTTGTAAATTATATTAGTTTTAGGATTAGTTAAGTCTCAAGGAGCTTTCCCTTATAATTTGAAGAATAGTTCTATTGTACACAATGTTCCAATTTATGTTGTCACAAAAATGACAAATTAAAACACTCACACAAGGTATCCTCAAATCCAATGTATTTTAGAATTGGTTACATTCTTTTTTGCATTCATATTTTCCTTTGGGCCTTTTTGAAAACATAGATATCCTTGAAATATTGCCACATATAATGTGAAGGGAGTGCAAGATGTCAATAGATGTCACACCCCAAATGAACCCTAAACCTCGTGAGATTGTGCCACATAGCACCCAAGCACCTTGAGATCAAGCCATGACCTCAACCCAGTTGTTTTTCCTTCCTTTAACATTGTCTTTTCTTTGAACAAGAAGATAGTGACATTTGCCTTACCCTACTCCCAATGCATCATGATACTTACACATGACAACCCTAGGCCTCGAGCTTTAAAATTGGATTCAATTAATTCTAATTGGACCTAAAACCAACATTATTCCCTAGGCTTATATACCTCTAGCATCCAAATTTCCTCAAAGCATCCCTAACCTATTTGTGGAGCATCCTAATTTTTACCTAAAATCACATAATTTTTTAGAAAATTTTATGATTCATGCCTAGTGGGTTCCATTTAAGGGGGTTAAATCAAACCCCCAAAGAAGTCTCCTCTACACCTATCAAAATGTTGACAAAAAAATCAATTTTGCTTCACCTTTTGGGAGATCAAATGAAGTCACTTGGAAAATTTTGTAAGCATGTGGGCCCTTAGTGTTAGCTTTCTGAAAAATTATATTTATTATATTTTTTTTAATATTATATATGTTTAATTTATAAAGAATGCAATTCTATTACGAAAAAACAATAACCTATATTTAAGACACTAGGGAAAATAGCAAACATTGCTAGAGAAATCTGAAAAAAATGCACTACACTCCACATGGATGTCCTTGTTTCAATGAAAGAAGGAAAAATAAATTTGATATATATGCTAAGATAAATGTGTTATGAAATAATATAGGTCTGATATTTTTGTTAGTACTAACTAAAATATTTAATTAAAAAACCAAAAAAAATCTATTCACTACATGTTGGAGTTAGCAATCTAATTCCAAGAACCATTGAAATTATTTATTTATAATGTAAGTTATGCAATATGGAAAAATATCATTAATAAAAATAAATAAAACTGAATGAAAAATAAAAAATAGAAAATGATAGAAATAATCCTTCAAAAATTCAAAAAATACAACTTGAATATAAATAAAAAAAGCCAAAACTCATAGTTTACATCATCCTTGAGTTCTTGACTGTTTGTGCACCATAACTGACACAAATAATGCTAAATAATGCCGATTTTTGTTGATGTTGTAGTTGCGGGCTACATACTTCCGCCATGCTGTGAACAATAAATTCATATAGCCTAACGGCTATTCATTTATTGCATTAATCAAAGTGAAGAGGCGCTTCACTTGGCAACTATATTATTTTTTAATTGGGCCGACCATCCTTGTAATTCGCACCATTTATTTGTAATTACATTTTCCATATGTGGCCGACCTTGTTCATGAAGAGGTGCGACCTCTTGCTCACATTGTATATATACAAGGTCATTTCATTCATTCAAATCATCAAGTTAAGTTCGTCTATCATTCCATCTGCAAGTGCGAATCACTTCTACAGCAGTGTGAATTTATTCAAGGAGTGTGAATTATTCAGTTTGTGTGGTGCTGGATATTGGCCTTGTGATTGGCCTCATTGTAAAGAGAATTGTTGCCATTGTTTATATACATGTAAGAGAGATCTTTGTTGTTGGATTTTTCCCTCAAGTGAAGGGTTTTCCTAGGGTATATGCTGTGTCTATGTGTTTGAATTTGAATTAAAATCTGCTTATCTAATTTATGATCATAAAACTAACAATTTTAAATTTCCAACTTTGCCACTCCCTTAATCCTATAGTCTGCATAGGGTAACGAGTAATTAGCTTGTGGCTATCTTAACTATTAGTTGTTATATGATCATAAAATGGTGTTACATAGGTTGTTAAGTCAACCTGGGTGGCATCAAAAGCATAAGTATGGTATATATAGGAGCTAGTGGTTAGCTTATGATTATCATATTGCAAATTGTGCTCTTCTTAAGAGACTTTTGGAGGTTTTCCCCCTCAAAGTGGCTTATTATTCTCAAGCAATAATCAAATATTTGCAGCATATTTCCTATTATATTCTCTTGTGCAAGTTATTTCCTTACAAAACTTAAGCCAAAAAGTGGGACACGCTATTGTGGGATCACTTGAATTCTAATGAATTTCACATCGAAATTCTCATTGAAGCAACTTTTTGGATTATATTGGATTGTTTTCTTCCAATCTATATATGGATCTGGTCTTTCCTTTCATTTTAATTCAATCTTGCATTGTCTCCAGTTTTCCTTATTACAAAAACAACACAGAAAGTTAACCAAGATTGCATAAAAATCTACTAAGAAATAGGGAGCAAAAGCATCCTTATATAGGATTACAAAAATCTTATCCACAAAGGATAAGGATTACAAATATCTTATCCACAAAGGATAAGGATGACAACTCATAGGATAAGATAACTAAAGTCAACATGACTTTATTAAAGAAGATTCCTAAAGTCTATCCTAAAAGCTAATTGACCATTACAATAACATTACTTTAATACCCTCCCTTAATGGTCATTCTACTAACTACACCAAGCTTATCCCAAAATTTTACAAATTTGTCAAAAATCAAGGACTTGGTAAGAATACCTGCAGTCTGGTCCTCAGTTCGACAATAATGCAACATCACTGATCCATCTTCCACAAGTTTCCTGATGAAATGACAATGAAGCTCCACATGTTTGGTATGCTCATGGAAGATTGGATTCTTGGCAAGCTTTAGCACCCCTTGATTGTCACAAAACAAGCGAAGTCCCTGCTTAAGACATTTGCATGTATGAAAGCATCCTTCGAAGCCATACTACCTCACATGTTGCTTTGACTGTTCCTCGATACTCTGCTTCTGTCGAGAAAAGAGCTACCGGCTACTACCTCTTACTGGTCCATGTGACTACACCAATACCAAGACTGAAAACATATCCGGAAGTGGACTTCGTATCATCAATAGAACCTACCCAATTTGAATCTGTGAGCCCAACCAGCCTAGGATCTTTGCTTCTGCTATACAAAATGCCAAAGTCAAGTGTCCCTTTCACATATCTCAGTACCCGCTTCGCTGCAACCCAATGTTCTACCTTTGGGGCTGTCATAAAACAGGAAATGTAACTCACAGCATAACTCAAATCAGGTCTAATGGCTATAATTCTGCCCACTAGTTGCTTGAATTTTGACTCATTGATGACGTTGGCTGAAAGCTTCAGCCCTTTCTCCATATGTGTAGACAAGATTTTGCAATTTGTCATTTTGAACTTGTCTAGCAAACTCCGGGCATATTTAGATTGAGAAATAAAAATACCACCATCTATTTGCCAAACCTCTACACCTAGGCAATAATGTAGGAGGCCTAAGTCTATCATATCAAAAGCTTTACACAAATTACATTTGATTTCTTCAATCAAATGTGCCTCACTACCTATAATGACGATATCATCCACATAAATGACTAGAAGGATGATTTCATTTCCTATGCTTTTGACGTATAAATTTGGATTTGAAGTACTTCATTGGACTCCCTATTGATCCAAATACCTATCAATCTTTATGTACATGCCCTGGGTGCTTACTTTAGGCCATAAAGAGCCTTCTTCAATCTACATACCTGATGCTCCTTTCCTACAACCTAAAAACCTTGAGGCTGAGTCATGTACACTTCTTCCTCTAAGTCACCATTGACGAAGGCACTCTTCACGTCCATTTGATGGACTTTCCAGCCAAACTGTGTTGCCATGGCTAGAACTAATCGAATGGTGCTCATAGTTGTTGTAGGAGCAAAGGTTTCCTCATAATTAATACCTTCTCTCTGCGAAAACCCTCTGGCCACCAACCATGCTTTGTACTTTCAAGTGTACCATCAGCTTTGTACTTGAGTTTGTACACCCATTTGCAACCAATGGGTTTCTTCCTTGGTGGAAGATTTGAAAGAACCCAAGTCTTATTTTTCGTAAAACTCTGATGCTCGATTTCCATGGCCTTTTTCCCATTTAGGTTTATCTTTTGCCTCAGCAAACACCTGTGGTTCATACACTCACTGAATATTGGCCATAAGAGGAAAGTTAACTGTGTTTTGCTTGCTCTTGCCTTTGAATGATTGACCCTCGACCATTTCATCATCTCGAACATCATCAATGAGTTTTTCCCACCACTTAGGTCTCTTTGTAGAAGCTCCTTCATCCAAATCAACGTGGTCATCATGACTTGGGCTGACTAATACTATATCATCTAGATGTTGATATAGGTTTTCCTAAAGAAAATCATCTCGTATTGGTGCTTGCTTGGGAGATTCCACATGTTCAAAATCATCAGAGTCCCTGTCAGAACCCTGGTGGTTCTCAAACTGAAACCCTAACTGATATTTTGAGGTTTTTTGCAAGTTTTGTGATTTTTGTATTTTTTTGTGTTTTCAGGCAAATAAGGTAAAATGCGATTTTGCTCATAAATGCAAATAAATTCCAAATAAATTCCTAAACTCAAATTTAACATAAATCTTGATCAACAAAGGGAGGCGCTTCACTATATTTCATTTCCAGATGGATTACAAGTGAAAAGAACAACAAATAAATGAGATACAGATTTATTATGATAAAAACCTGACTTCCTTGCAGCCGCCTTGGGAATTGTGCAAAAGTACGGCCAACTCCAAATACTCAGTATCCAGACTCAGAAACAGAGGAAAAGCTTCTATAACCTTAGGCGCCCCTTCTGCCAAAAGACTGGTGATCAAAACTTGAAGGATTTTCCCTGATGAAAATGTACGGCCCTTGCTGGTACGGCCTGTACAGCAGCAGCATTAAATGAAGTACGGCCTTTGGAAAATGTGCCAAGTCTTTAATGAATGATCTCTGAAGAATATGCCTTTACTGCCAGATGATGTTCTCTGTGAATCTCTGCTAAAATAACTCAATAATCTCAAACTATGATCTCTGGATGAAATCACCAAGTGCCAGCTTCAACTGATATTTCACAGCCTCAGTCTGCCTGATCTCTGAAGAGTTTTCGTTCTCCAGAAACGATCGTCTGCCAGAAACCCTAGGGTTTGCAAACTCCAAAGCTCAGATACAAGAAGACAAAATTGAATAATAATCAAGATAGTTCGATTTTGCCTGTGAGAAGGTATATATTGCCCCTTGAGAAAATTCGACCCAACTCACTTTAAAATAATCATTTAAATTAAATGATTTAATATGCCTTTTAAACTTAGGAGAAATTATCAATTATTGGCGTCCCCTTTTTAATGAATATAAAATACTCATTAAGTCACTTTTAATAATATATTATAAAGTATAATTAAATACTTTATAATTAAGCCAAATAATTAAATATTTAAATATTTCAATAAAGTGACTTTATTATAAAGTCAAAATATTAAATATTTAATAATCCATTAAATACTCCTTATTTCTCCGTCTAAACAACCAACTGCTGAACTGGGTCAATTCTGAGCTGAATGGTTGAACCAGGTGCCCTGCCCGAAATAGCAGCTTCCGCCTGACCTAACTTTCTAAAAATAGAAAGTTTCCTGAAAACGCTCACTGGAAGATTCTGCGAAGGCCCAACCTGATACAACTGCAAACTGGAGCTACCAAACACTGAGCAACGGCTCCAAATGATCCTCTGCACACTCCTGTCAGCCTACGAGGATCGAAATGATAGGCTAACCTTGTCACCAGATGTGCTGACTAGGATGGGGACATGACAGTCCCCCCCCCCCTTCAGGTGTAGCTAATGGAAGTTGGATACCTAAATCTTTAGCCTTCAAAGATTGATCTTCAGTACTCTTGATGTTAGAAGAGAGTTGAAAAGGCCCAACTTCTTCATCAATCACCACATCCCTGTTGAATGTCAATCGGTCAGTGTCCACATCAATCAACCTATAGGCTTTATGATTTTCACTGTACCCTATAAGCATTAACTTACGACTCTTGGAGTCCAGTTTGGTTTTTTTCGTGTCTGGAATCCAAACGTATGCAATAGAACTGAAAACCTTTAGACGGCTCACCTTTGGTTTCCTCCTAGACCATGCTTCCTCTGGGGTCTTCTCCTTCACTACCTGTGTCAAAGCCCTGTTGAGAAGATAAACTACAGTGTAAACTGCGTCTACCCAAAACTTCTTGGGAACACTCCTATTCTCCAACATACACCGGGCCATCTCCGTAATAGTACAATTCCTTTTCTCAACCACTCCATTCTATTGTGGAGTATAGGGTGTGGTGAATTGATGTTTGATACCATGTTTAGCACAAAAGTCTGTGAATTCGTTTGAACAAAATTCACCTCCATTATCAAACATAAGAGTGATTATTGAACAACTAGACTCTTTTTCTACTAATGCTTTTAACTTTTGGAATTCCTTAAACACATCTACTTTTGCTTTCAGGAAAAACACCCACATTTTCCTACTGAAATCATCTACAAACAAAAGAAAATACTTGGCACCAGTGACCGATGTCGTATTCATTGGTCCACATACATCTGCATGAACTAGTTGTAGAACTCTCGATGCTCTCTAGGCTTGTCCATCTGGAAACAAAGTTTTGTGCTGCTTCCCTGCCTGGCAAGCTCCACAAACACCTTGTATTTGCTACTGGATTTCAAGTAAACCTTCTACCATATTCTCGTGAGCCAACTGAGAGATAAGAAAGGTTGAGATACCCATAACGTTGATGCCAAAGAGTATTGATAGTATGAACTGTTGGCTGCCAATGCATGCTCCTGAACCTCTCCAGTATCAATAAGCCGATACAAACCAACCATGATCCTCTATGCCAACTACGATGGTCTTCTTGGACTCCTTTGTCAACAATATGGCACTTGTGTGTGCTGAAAATGATGTCCAACTTGGGACAACGACACATAATCTGACTCACTGAGAGAAAATTGAGCTCCATGCCCGATACATAGTATACATTGAGGAAAAGAAGATTTTTCCCTCCAGAGGTTATCTCCAAGGCAAGTTCCAATACCAAATGATTTTCTTCAAGAAAACCTAGATCAGTATCCAAATGATATAGTACTAGGCAACCCAAGTCATGATGACCACGCTAATTTAGATGAAGAGGTTTCTACAAAGAGACCTAAGTGGTGGAAAAAACTCACTGGTGATGTTCGAGATGATGAAATGGTCAAGGGTCGATCATTCAAATGCAAGAGCAAGCAAAACACAATTAACTTTGCTCCTATGGCTAATATTCAGGGAGTGTATGGGCCACAAGTGTTTGCAAAGGCCAAAGATAAACATGAATGGGAAAAGGCCACGGAAACAGTTAACTTTGCCAACAACCGTGTACTCCTCACCACCACTGAAGATCACTGAATCTAAGCAAGTTGTATATCCAATGAACCAATCTTTCCTGTGTGTACGATATGGAGATGCTCCAAAATCAATGTACCATGCAGAAGACTTGATCTAATATGTTGGTCATTTGGCCATGAAAGCAAAGAAGGTTGACTCCTACTCAGAATGCTCTGCGACATGAGCCTTTTGTGGAGGCCCTCCCTAGTTGGATTTTTTTATCAGCCAACTACTTTCTACAGTGCTTCTTCATGTGACCAAGTTTACCACAATAGTAACATGTGATAGTCTTAAAATTCTTCCAAGTATCATCAACATTTCCTTGAACTTTCTTCTGAGGCCACTTGCCTTTGCCCTTGTCCTTGGCTGCAAAGGCCTATCCCACACTCGATAAATCACCGCTGCTACCAAACTACTTCTTCCATCTATCCTGTTACAAGAGTTTGTTACACAAATCATCAAATTTCAAGTCAACATTGGTAGATGTGATGTTGAGTGTTTCAATGAAATGCTCATATGACCGTGGTAAGCATTTTAGTGTTATAACCACCATATCTTCTTCTTCCATCTTGCGACGTATGGCTAACAATTGATCACAAATATCTTTGATCTTCATCAAATGATCATGCAAACACATTTTCTCATCCATCATGATCGAGAACAATATATTCTCCAGGAAGAAGGCCCTACCTTTATCTGACATCAGATCTCACAAGTGTGTCCAAATCTCCATAGAGGTTTTGCCTGATGGAACCTCCAGAAGCATTGCATCTATTACTGATAATTTAATGAGCATGACGACTTCACGATTACACTCATCAAACTTGTCTTGGTCTTTACCCGCAACTGTTGGACAAGTGTATGTACCGAGGACAATCTAATCAAGGCATTTGTATTTGAAGATCATGAGCATCCTTTGTTTCCAAGTGTTATAGTTTTTGCCAGTAAACCTTTGGCTGCCTTCCAACATGACATTGGGCAATGAAGTCATCCCTCCTGCAATCCTAATCACAGAAAATGAAGAAACTTGCTGCTATTAGAAAAACCACTAAAATTTTTGGGAAAAAATTTGCAAAACTTCAGCAACAAAGTAAACCACCCCATGATTTTATAAAAAAATCAGCAAAAAATTTGAAAATAATCCAATAAAAATCTGCAAAAATTTTGAAAAAAAGCTGCAAAAAATTCTGAAAAACATCTGCCAAATTCTAGAAAAAATCTACAAAAATTCCACAAACAGCCACGATTTTATACAAAAATCGCCAAAAAAGAGTTGAAAATTTACGTCAAAAAAGCAAGTCTTAAAGCCTTATGCGATGTTTAACTGTTAAAAATTAACAAATTTTGTAAAAGAAAAATCCGCCAAAAAATTACAAAAAATAGACCCACAAATTTATTGAAAAAATTAATCAAAAACCTTTGTACGAATCCATACAGCTTCCTTTGGGACGTTCTTCTGTGTCTCTTGCATGCAATTCTTCACTGCCACAATCCGTAGAATTCACACGCTCACCAATCCCGAGAATTTACAAAACTCGAGCTCTGATACTATTTTACAAAAACAACACACAGAAAGTTAACCAAGATTGCATAAAAATCTATTAAGAAATAAGGAGCAAAAGTATCCTTATATAGGATTACAAATATCTTATCCACAAAGGATAAGGATGACAACTCATAGGATAAGATATCTAAAGTCAACATGACTTTATTAAAGAAGATTCCTAAAGTCTATCCTAAAATCTAATTGACCATTACAATATAAAACATTACTTTAATATTTCTTACCTCTTTTCCTTATTACCACAACTAGTGATGCAAGATACTTGCATGTGGAACCCTAAGTGATCTGAGATGTTGATCTTTCATGTCTAGATGAAACCTAGATGCTCTAAATAATAACACATTACATCCCTAAATTGATGAGCACACAGTTATACTGAGACGAGGGGGGGGAGGGGGTTTTGATTCAATAGAATACAAACTTTTACCAATTTAAACTTAATCAATCATAACAATAATAACCATGCAAGATCTTGACAACTAAGAACAAAAAAACACCAAGATTTATGTGGAAACCTCCCAGAATCCTGAGCCCTCCCGTGAGGGAGGCAGGCTCAGACCTACTCTGATACCATGAAACAATTTTGGGCTAGAAATTGCTTTAATTAACAAAGGAGATGGTTACAATATATAGAGGAGTAAAGTTACTATAGACATTAAATGTCTACCTACCAGCTACCTACCAACTACTGTTGATAAGATTGACCATTATACAATATCAGAATATAATATTCTAACAGAAAACCACGGCAAAATATTGCTTTTATCTCTTTTACAAACTTCTTTCTACAAATTTTGTAAGCACCAACCCCTAAGAAATTCCAATTTCTCCAATTTGTAGACACCAACTTACTAGAGGCACCAACCTCTCCATATGAGGCACCAACCTCCAAAGTAGACAAAGTATTTCCCCTTCTTAAATTGCTCTTTCAACAAATGATATACATATAATATCTTCACAAAATATGCCTTGACTATGTATATATCTTCCTCGTAAATCTGTCTTTGACTATATATATTAATTATTTTCTTCACACAAGATTGCTGGTGTACATAAGATACTGTCTTCTACTCTCCACACACAAATCTGCATATATTTTCTTTTATACCTGCATGTATTCCTCTTTTACATCTGCATATACTCCTCTTCTATATCTGCATATATTCTTCTTACAATTCTGCCATACACTCTTCTTATACTTCTCTTCTCCCTTCACGAATGGCTGGTATATATCTGATATATACCTTACTTTTCACCACACATCTTTCACAACAACTCACAAAATGATTTTAAATCTTCACATCTAAATGAAGTGATGCACCTCTTTGAATAGAGATTTCCCTTCAAAGAGACATGACTGTTTGTTATGGATCGCTGCCTTTGGAATATTGTTTTCTTTCTTTAATATGAATCACAGTATTTTATATCATTTAATTCTATCTTATAATGAAGCGCTGCATTATAGAATATTATCGCTACTATCGTTATTAGTTATTAGGATCTTAACTTTACGCGATTAATATTTATATAGAGATCCCTTAACTTGGACAATTTAAAGCTTATCAACAATGAAGATATTAATTGCTGCTTGTCTTAATATAGATCTCCGCCCATAATAATATCTCTGAACTTTACAATATTATTTGCTGCTCCTAACATTAATATGTTCACTTCTCTTCTTAACATTAATTGATGCACATTATCTTTCAATAATTTCTCTTATCAAAACAATCGCTATATATTAATTAGGCATGGTCATTTCTAACTTGGACGCCAAAGCATGGCCTTACACATTGATATATATGCCTTTAATATCAATGACTCCATCCAACGATCTTGTCTATTTACTTTGACATCAATGACAACTATTTCCTATATTCTTCTTTTCACATCAATGACAATCTTTCCAATATAAACATTAACTTTGAAACAAGATTATTGGACACCCAAACTAGATATAATCCAAATTTTATTTTTGATTTTGCATCGGAATTCCCCCAAAGAAACTTTCTAGATATTATCATCTTTTTGTCTTCAAAATTCTCCTAAACCCATAACTAATATACTCTTTGATTCCTATGAATGTAATTTTATTTTCAATTGGATTTAATCTTGCATTTTGCATTAAGATTTAAACATAGATAAATCATTTGATGATCCTATTTTGTCCCTTGAGACCAAGAGACTTGGCTAAACCTCAAAGCTCAACACATGATTTGTTGCCACCTCTCATCCCATTCGCTCACACATAGAATTACTAAGAGATGAACTTGATATTATTTTTTAGCCAAAAAATCAGACAATAAACCTGATAGAGAAGAATCTACCCTCTGAAACCTTGAATTACGTTTACAATGAATTCAATTGCCAAAAAAATAAACAGGTCTGTATCTCAACTAGAAAATGCTCTCACAGCAGACAAATGCAACACTAAGTAAAATTATAATGGAGGATAAGGTACAACTCCCGAATTGTGGGTTTACCTGCAATCAGTTAATTACTCTATTGTGTTATGCCTTTGGAGTTTTAAACTGAAATTTAAATTTAAATTTATCTATGGTTTCTCCTAGGTCCAAACAGTTTCTCTATGTGCAGATCCTTAGAATGAATTACTCCAAGGGAATCAAGGGCAAGCGTGTATATAGTTAAAATGGGTTGAAAGGAGTTGGTGATTCTTCAAAACCAAACTGCAAAGCTTCCAAATTTCTAGAAGTTGAAATGAATGGCCACAAGGAGGGAAAATGAAAGAATGAATCTGAAGATCATCCAGGGTGACTAATATGACAAGTGGCGACCAATTATTTCCTGGAGTATTGTATAATCACTAATGTATTCCACTGTAATTCTTAGAACGTAAATTGTAATAGAGAGCCAAACAAAACAGAAAATAAGTCTACTAAGATATGTTTTGATTAAAAAGTAAAACCTCTCATGGGAGTTTATATTAAGCCATCATGCATCTTGTTAATCTCCAATCAATATGAGTTTCCAATATGTAAATCTCTTGGTATATATGTATGCACATTAGTCATTAGGTAATACTAGGGGTTTGTCCATAGAAGATTGCACAGTTAGTGTTCTAGGACAAGGCAAGGATTGGTCACCGCCCAGTTAGTTATAGGATTTATGAAACTCGGTGATGATATTACAAGAGGAATTGACGACTTCTATAAATTGCCCCTTTCTGTTATGCTTCTTTTCTTGTTTCTTTTATCCCTTTCTCTATTATCTTTTTGCCTTTTTTAACATCTAGTTAGCTTTTAGTAGTAGATTAAATTAATTTTCATGCTGAGCTTTAGTCAGAAATCTTTCCTATTTAGAATGCAAACATCAACAAATATCTCTAGTAAAATTAAGTTGTATAGCACACCTTAAACAACTCACTATTCTAAAACACTAACAGCCTGTAATGTCCCTTTTGGGCGAGCTTGACAAAATAAGAGGAAAATGATAATATTATTTTATTCTGATTTTTAGTGCCCTAGGGAAGGAGATTAAATAGCATTTAATTTTGAAATTTGGTGCCTAAAATATTTTATATTTTATTTGGGGATAGGCGATCCCTTTGGGAGCTATAAGGAGGGCAAAATGATTTAAAATAAATAAAGAAAAAATATACTAAATAGGATTGGGATTTTGGCGCCCAATTGGAGAAATCAAAATAAAAATAAAAAGCAAAATTCAAATAAGAAAGTTGGCACCAAGATTGGGGAATTAAAATAAAGCAAAAGCAAAAAATTAAAAGGGTGAAATGTGGCGCTCATTTTGGGGCCGACCTAATTAGAGAAATAAGGAGGATTGATATTTATACAACATCATTTGGAGGCTTTTCATATCATTCAAATTATCTCTGCTTTTCTGATCTGCACTTTTGCAAATATTCTAAGGATGAAAACCCTTGAGAATATTGGAGGAGTTGGAAAAAAACCTAGCTCTTCAATGGAAACTTCATGATGGAGGTTCACTTGCACTTCAATGGTGATTTTTGTTAGTTTCATGCGCAGATTTCTACATCAGCATAGGCCACTAGTTTGGAGGGGTGAATTTGGGCAAGTTGGAAGGTTCACTTCAGATTTTCAAGGGTTGCAAACCCTACAATCAAACCAGCAGGCCAGCGCACCCTTGTGGTAGGGTTTTGGAGTCATTTATCATCAAATATTTGCATTTTATTTGCATTAGTGTGAGCCGGAGCAATTTGCCCAGCTAGGGTTAGGGTAGGAGATCATTTTCATTGCATAATCTAGGGTTTCTTCATATCAGCAAACTTCTGTATGTTGCTGGGCATGTTTGGAGCCCCTTTCATTGTGAAATTGCATCAATAGATAGGTCTGATTTGTAGCAGCAAACTGAACAATTGACTATCAGAATTTGGCATGTGTTTGGTGTATGTTTTGATGGTTTGTTGTGATGGTTACATTCCTATCCATGGTTAGACAAATCTTCTGCGATTTTTGATGTCATTGGAAAGATTAAACGCAGCTGTTGATGCATTTTTAAACTCAGAAATTTATATCAGCAAACTAGGGTTTGCAGAATTTTGAAATCAGAAAATTAGGGCTTGAATTTGTGTTGCAAAAACAAGAGGATGTGTATATTTCAGTTGGGATATTTCACAGCCCCTTCTGAGGAATGAATTCAGACACCTCTATATTAACAAAGTATGCCTCAATGGACTTCTCAAGCCTTAGAGAGTGATTTTTCTCTTTTCAAGAGGAGCAAATCGTTGCACAAGTTGGTGTGTCAAACCATGCATCAACACGGTTGAAGGGGCAACCACCAAGCAAGGTACAATTGTATCACAAAGAAGATGTGGAGAAAAAATTTCCGAACTTAATGAGAGGTATGGTCCAATAAACGAATAAAAGTAGAATAACTATGTAATCAGTTGTGGAGCTGTCTAAGGACTATGGTTATGTCTCTTTTCTCCATAGGATTATTTTCAAAGCCATATTGTCTAGTTTTTGACAAAGGCAGCCTTGAGGGGATTCCAATCATCAAAAGGGAGTCAAAAAGAAAAGACCTGGTGTTGAAATCAAGAGAAAAATAAACAGCCTCGAAATTGTCAATTTTTAGCAAGAGGCAATTTCACAACCTCCTTGGCAATTCTAAGGCTCAACGTTAGGTCTTCCTTTTTTATATTGAGGATGTACAGCATTAGAATGCTCCTAACACATTGTCCAAGGATTAGCATCGGAATGCTTCTAACACATTGTCCAAGGATTGACTCTCAAATCTACCTTAACATTGTTCAAGTTTTGATCATTGCAATACAAAGAACAGGGTTTCCATGGTACAATGACCATTTGCAGGTTTTTGGAGCTCATTGAACATATTGTAAGGATTCCAATTCATCCTAGTGACATTGTCAGCACTTGTAATTGACTAGATTATAGTGGCATGAGAAGCATGAGCTCACTCTTCTAGTGTTTTCTTCCCTTTGAGGGTTTCTCCACATGTATTTTCTTGTTTGATCTCTTATGTGGTTTGTTCTTGCACTTGTTGGATATGTTAACTTATTTTTCATGTTGTTGCACTTTTGAATGTGCTTAAGTGAAACTATAAACAGTTATGCAAGTAATTGAGTTGTTACAAGGTGAGGTGTGTATTTGACTAGTGGGTATTTGTAACTAGTGATTGTTAGGATAGTGTATCCAACATTTACATATCAAAGAAGCCTTAAATATGATAGTGGTAAAATGTGAGTGACATCTCCATGTTGGGAAGAATCCACAAAAAGGGTGCATGACAAAGTGTCATTGAGAAAAGTCCATGTGAGATTTTAGCACTCAATTCAATGGTTAAATCCACTTGTTTGGTGCAATTGTTCACTTGTATGATCCATTCTTGATACATCTTCAATTTATAGTCATTATTGTGCTATCCTAACATTCTCCATGTGTGTTATCCTAGCATTCAAAGCTTGTTCATCAACATAATAGATCATAGCATGAGGGCTCAATAATCATTGATTGGTAGAGTTGACACTCGACACTTATCAAAGACTACTAGGAATGACATCAAAATTCTTTTGGGTGTTTGTGAGATAGTGTTGGACCCACTTATCTCCTTGCTTCCTCTTATCATGGCTTTAGGGCCTTTACCTATGTCGAAGACTACTTCAATTGTTCTCCTTAGCATAAGTTCTTATTCTTTTGCAAACTTGGTTTTCCAAGCAAAAGTTGACTCTTGCATACATTACAAAATGAAGAGAAGGTGATCCTCTACTTCAGCTTGGCCTTCATTTCAACCTTGGACAAATGGAAGCACATCTGCCTGAATGTATCAATGGTAAGATATTCCATTTTGAGATCAATATAATGCTAATGTCCACTAATGTACTTAAACACCTTATTATCATGCATTTCAGTGACTCACAATGCACAACAAAGTTATGGAGCTCATTTTGTAATAATCTACTAAATGACCCTTCCTTGGCAAAAAATATTTGAATTTCATCTACTCATCCTAGTAGTTGCTATGAGGAAAGTACTCTTCTGTATAGCACTAATAACTTCAGGCTTTGCATTGGGCAGTAAAAGCTTCACACCAACATGAGACACATGTGTATGTTTGCATTTTAAACATCACCTTGTGCCCATCAATGAAGTGGCTAGACAGAGAAGTAAGCCTCAAGTTGTCAAATTCAATCATCCAATGTTGTAGTGACAGTCACATGTTCAAACACTCGAACATTCAAATTGGCTTTCACCTTGAATCGCTTTGATGTTGAGAAGGCATGTTGGTGTGTGAGGTAGAAGGATGTGACACGATATCAAGAGTTTGCAAAACTGGGCAAGGAGTGCAATGTAACTCCTCAAGAGAATCCTTGATGAAGTGCTAGATACCTAGGGAGGCATCAAAAGGTTTCTTCTAGGGGTCAATCATCTTACTCTTACATTGGAATTCATCTGGGTAATCCAAATGAGAACGAAGTTTTGCACCTTGAAGGTCCTTGATGTTGAAAAGGCACATTGGCATGTGAGGTAGAAGGATGCGGCATGATAAAGGTCCTAAACCATATCAAGAGTTTGCAGAACCGGGCAAAGAGTCCAGTGCCATTCCTCAAGAGAATCCATGATGAGTTCCAAAATGCCTAGGGAAGCATCAAAAGGTTTCTTCTAGGAGTCAATCATCTTACTCTTGCATTGGCATTCATTTGGGTAATCCACATGAGAAGTAAGTTTTGCTCCTTCATTTCACTGCTTTTTACATGCATTGACAAGAATTAACAATCCCACTTTAGTTACCAACTGAGTTTTACAAGCAAATGCAAATTTGGTACCAATTGTTTCACAAGTCAACAAAATCGTGCGAGATCTACTCTAATACCAGCAATCAGCAAAGTTGAAACCCTAAAAGTTGACTCCCAAGAATGTCAAGCTAGGAAAAGAGGAGGCCTGCAAATACTCCCTCCAAGGTTAAAGAAAACAATAGCAAAAAGAAAAGTTGAGAAATAATTATGCAAGGGATTCTAACCGCAAAATAGAGAACAACATAAGAAACCATTAAGTTAAAAGTATTTGAATCCCTAAGAAATAATCCTAAGATAATTTCATAGCCATTATTTTGAGTGATTGTTTGGAGTGTAATAACTTATGAGAGTTTTTTGGGTTCAAATTAATGATTTTTTCTCAAAACTTTTAAATATTTTAATCCAAGACCTGGTCTGCTCCATGAGGCATTTGTATCTTGTAGTTTCGTTTTCCTTTTCATTTTTAGCAATAGTATAACTTATTTACTTATTTTAAATAAAAATTATGTAAGCAGAACAGGTTTTGAAAGAATCAAAATCTAAAAAATTTAGCAATAAGACAAATCTGTACCACTCAAATTTATCAAATCTGCAAAGCTCTTCATGTCACCTTTAGAATGCCATTATTTACAGTCAACCTTCCAGCTGCTGAAGTAGCTCCGCCTGCTAAGAAGCTAGAATGTTGAAATGTCCCTTTCATCTTCTGAAAATAACATAAACAGGAGCAAAAGTTAGGAATAATTGATCCATATGTAACTCACCCAGTTTCAATGCAAATTCGTATTGTAACCCATGCCTTCTAAGAATTGCACAAACTAGTCCAATTATGCACAGCATAGAAAGCAGAAAAGTTGAAGGCCAAATTGTGGATTGTTTCGAAGACTAGACGATGCTTCAAATACCTTTGAAACATAAATCTTTTTTGATGGGCTCATCACAAATATCCATTTTTGTCCTTCAAGGGTGTTAACTGGCTGCCCACTATTCTTGTGAAAAAGTTTACCATTTTGTACTATGACTTCGTATTGTTCCCTCTCCATCTGCAATTCAGAATCAAATAGAAAAGAAAGAAAAGTAAAGTCAAATAAAAAAAAATTGGGGATATGCTTCTTCTAATAAAAATGTCAACCCATGTACAATTTGCAAAACAAATACCAGAATCTTTTAAACTCCTAATGTAACAATGAACCAGAAGCAGGATACAATCCAATAACATTGCTTCTATGGAAGGCAATAAAAGAATGAGAAGGTGGCACAAGAATTCTAACAGGGCCAAGGTATTTTATCCGTTGCTTTTGTAATTTTATCCTTGGACAGGCCTCAAGACTCAAGTTCCTGCCTTCTCCAACATCAAGCCTGAAATGAAGTTGTAAATTTATAGAAAGAGCAAGAGACCATGAAGTTAGAGCATTTGTAGTTGCATACATTATTCATTACATGAAAAGAGACAAGTCAAATTCAGATTTCAAGTTTAGATACAGCACAGTTGCAATTACGCAACATTTCTTCAGATAGAAGTAGGAAAGCTCACCAATAAAAAAATGGCTCTGATGTTTTTAATTCAAACCAGTCATCATAATAGTAATGCAGATTATGCCCATAACGATGGCGTGGGTCAATCTGCAAAGCAAGATGAAAATGTGATTCAGCCTACTGCTGGATAAATTTTTCCCCTGAAAACTTATCCTATGAAATAACTAATATTCATGACTAGCAAAATTTTACAGCCTCAAGCCAGTGCTGGAAGGCTAATTGCCGAGCTTTTTCATCCTTTGATAATCCCTTGCCCACCTGTAGAACAGTCCCCTTGTGATTACTCCAAAATAATAAAATTACTTACATGGCAGAAAAAGCAAATAGTTTAAAGATAAAGGAAAACGTTTTAGATGTCCTAATTAAAGGCTACAACTAATAGTATCCATCCAAAAACACATTTGTCCACAATTTTGAATTGGCCCCTTATACCAATTTACAGCATTTGTAGTTGAGGGAGACAAAACAAGACATGATGAAAAAACCAAAAAATAGCATGTTACTTTTGCAGCCTTCACTCTTGCACGTAACCACCGTGCACCAGCTGTTTCTGATTGTTGACCGTCGTAAAATAATTCCGTATTTTTCTGAAGTGTTGCATACTCTATTGCTTGCCACCTGCATACACATCACAATTATAATCATAATCATTTATAGAACACATAACCAAACTATACATCCAACATACAAGGCTCTTAAACAGCATAGCAAGCCAATCTCTGAGACCATATAATCTGCAACGCACTGCTCAAATGCAGGAAGCAGAAGAATACATGGCATGTGATAGCTCTCCAGTATTTCCATTGTACAAAATAAAAATAATTTGTTGATTCAATTGAAGTATTAATGTTGATTCTAACATGGATTTAGCCCCGTATACCATGGTCTAGTTGCAAGGTGAAACAGTTGCCACAAACAGAGAGCAGCTACGTTCATGGGGGGCACAACCAGACTAGGCTGGGGGCAAATCCCAAGCAAATGTTCTCAGAGTAAAAGAAAACAATTTCACATGGCTGGTAAGCCAGAAGGTATTCCAAGCTTGATCATGCATTACTTGTGTTTAGCTGGCAATTGGTAAAAATCATTGGTGCAAAACTCTGTGGGTACTCGCAAACTAAAACCTGCAGCAAGTAACTCACCATATTACTCGTCCCCAAGTATTCTTAAAAAATTGCTGCAAGTTTTTTTCTGAATTGCATGCCAAACATGCAGGCTTAATCCCCAAAACTAGGGCAAAAAACTTGTCCGATATTAAAAGGTGAGTTTCATGACAATTTTTTCACATTTACAGGTTTGTTTTTGGTCAACATTTTTGTGCTAGAGTGTTGAATGAAAATTCCAGGTACATTTAAGTGTTAAACAAAGTTTATTTGTGAGCTGAGCTGCTGGGGCTTTGGTTTGGTTGACCGTAAAATCATGGGTCTGAGGCTAAAGCATGGTTTACAGATCACAACTATGTAAAATAGTAAAATTGCATGTATGCACATTGCATTCGTTGCAATATTTAAAATTATGTGATGTTTTATCATGAGTAGCAATTCACAAGAACCCATTTCTTATGAGCACAGATGGTCCACATAGCACTCATTGCAGCTAGATGATGCTCACAAGGGTGGAGCATCAAGACTTCCCGGTTGGTCACCCACCCAATACTAGTCCAACTCAAGCAAGCTTAACCAATGAGTTTCGTCCAAGGTCAAGCCCACTAAGCTTGCTACCTTATTAGCAAAACCTTCAGTAAGTGTTGTGCCTTATGAGCCATTCATTATAGAGCTCCTTCGTTCATTCATTAACAAGATGGTGGCATTTTTTCGCCCAAGGTCAAGCCCACTAAGCTTGCTACCCCATCAGTGAAAACCTTCAGCAAATATTGTGCCTTATGAACCATTTGATTTATTATAGAGCTCCTTAGTTCATTCATTAACAAGAAGGTGGCATTTTTCACAGTGAACTAAATCATGTGATGTTTTATTAGGACTCAATTGCATAGATTTTGAGTCAATCTCATTGACCCACATTTCATGAGTAATGGTTCACAAGAACCCATCACTTCTAAGCATGAATTAACAAGATGGTGGCCTTTTTTCGCCCAAGGTCAAGCCCACTAAGCTTGCTACCCCATCAGTGAAACCTTCAGTAAATGTTGTGCCTAATGAACTATTTATTATAGAGCTCCTTAGCTCATTCATTATCAAGAAGGTGGCATTTTTCACAGTGAACCAAATCATGTGATGTTTTATTAGGATTCAATTGCATAGTTTTTGAGTCAATCTCATTGACCCACATTTCATGAGTAATGGTTCACAAGAACCCATCTCTTATGAGCATGAATGGTCTACTTAGCACTCATTGCATCTAGATTATCCTTGCGAGGGTGCCATATCAGGACTTCCTAGAAGGTCACCCATCTCAATATCCAACTTATGCATACTTAACAGCTTAGTGGGCTTAATCTTTAGGGAAAACTCCTTAAACTTAATAGGTTTGATATAAGGGAAATCTCCTTAAACTTAATGGATTTCATCTTGGGGGAAAATCCTTGGTTAAGAATCATCAAGTCGAAGTAGTACTAGGATGGGTGACATCCCAAGAAGTCCCAATTCCTGTGAGCATCACCTAGATGCAATGAGTGCCAAGTAGACAATTCATCCTCATGAAACTACTACTTATGAAATATGGGTCAATGAGATTGACACAAAAACTACACAATTGAATTTGACTAAAATATCCCATAATTTGATACACTGCAAAAACACCACCACCTTGTTAAACTTTAAAAAATTAAATCATTTTTTTTCTTTATTAGCTAAAACTTTAAAAATTAGAGCTTGCAATTTTAATCAACTGTAACATTTTTTATTTCTTGAATCAGCTAAAGCTTGAAATTTGAGTGAATAAGGTATTTGAAGTGATATATGCAGGGTTCTATTATGATTTAATGATTTATCTATGCACAATAAGGCAAAACGATCAAGCTTCTCCATATCTAAATTCTCAAAATACCAGTCAATATCACCTATAATTTACATATTACAGTGTATTGAACTCTAATTTTTATTTTTATATGATGGAAATCTGTGGTATATTCCACAAATTCAGTCATACGCCTGAATTTGAAGAATATAATACCAGTCAACATCACCTATAATTTACATTTTACAGTGTATTGAACTCTAATTTTTATTTTTATATGAAGGAAGTCGGTGGTATATTCCATAAATTCAGTAATACACCTGATTTTGAAGAATGTTTTTTAATATTCAATAAATTTGCCAAGTTATTGCTCAGTATTTCCCCATTTTTTGCTGCGTCCTGAGTTTTCAAAAAAATTGGGTCAGCCAAGTAATTGGTGACTCTGAGTTTTCATGACAACTTAACTTTCAAAGAAAAGGTGTTATAAGTTTTATGGTGCATTCGAAGGCAAGTTTACATGTGCAAATCCTAAGCAAATTTTGATAGAATAGACACCCTTTGCACTGGCTTCCTAGCAGAATGGTGTCACAAGCTTAACAGTGCAATCCACTTGTGTAATTGATAGGGTGACAGTACACTTAGCTATCAGATAAAAGTAGTCCAAGCTTGATGGTTGGAACTTGGATACAAGTCCAAAGGCAAACGTGATAGACCAAAAACCCTGTAGAAGTGATTTTTATGACAAATTTTGTTTACATAAATGTACAGCAAAGGTAAAAGACACAATCCACCTATCAAGAAAAATGACAGATTCGCAAAATTAATGCCTCCATGGTCAGAGAAAATGGAAAAGAAAACCAAGAAAATAGCATATCATAAATTTATGACAAATCCGAAAACCAAGAGGGGAACAAACTTGTGCAACGCTTGTTCTTAATACTTGTCACTTTGAGCACAGGGTCAGATTACTAGAACTGCATTTTTTACATAAGCTATGCAACCAAACAAGACACGCACAATAGTCAATTGCAACACCCCTCTTAAGTCCACCAGAACATGATCTAGTTAAAATGTGGAATGATGTTGACGATGACAAGGTTCAACCCCAACAGGTTGTGTTTCCATGTCAGAAAGGGCTCAATAGAAACGCTTCCTACATAGCTTCTAAACACAAAGGTGTATGCTTCATGATGCATTCAGGTCCAAGATGGCATGGTCCCATGTTAAAGGGATATAGAATGTAGATAATGACGAAAAGAATCGAGCTCAACTGAATTGGCTCCCATGTTAAAGAGGTCTAAACAGAAACCGATCACACAGAGTTTCTAAAGCAAAAGGTGTTGCTTCTTGATGCATTCAGACGCGTTACAACTTAGCTGTAAAAAACAACATGTCTCTCAAACACAAAATTCATTAATAGAAATTGAAATATTAATTGACAAGCCCAATGGGCATGATCAATGTTATAGTGGGCAGATAGAAATCCCTCATACATGGCTTCTACGCTCAAAGGTATTCTAAGTTTCATGACGTATTATTCAATGTGGAGTAAATGCTCCAATTGGCCATAAGAAAAACATGGCTCTCGAACACAAAAATTCTATATCCAAAACAGAGAAAATTATTGTCAATAATTAAGTCATGAGAGATGAGTTATTACAAATTATTTGGCACGGGGGAAGGGTTATTACGAATCATTACTCAAGAGAGATGGATTGTATACACCCCAAAGGTAATGCAGACATTGGTTATTGTGGATAATTACTCATTAGACATGTCGTTGTGAATGAATCGTTAAATACTCCAAGCAGATATTCCAGATATGGGTTATCGGGAAACCCAGCTTAGAAAAGATGGGATGAATAATATGAATTATTAAATGAATACTCAAAGTAGTTAATCCAAAGACAGGTTATTGTGAACTTCTACTCATAAGAGATGGTCAATGTGAATTTCTAATTAAATACTCTAAGGAATTAATCCACAGAAGGGTTGTTGTGAATCCCTATCCCCGAGAGATGGATCAATGTGAATCTGTCATTAAATACTCCAAGCAGTTAATCCAAAGATGGATTTTAGGAAATCCCTACCTACGAGAGATGGGTTATCGTGAATTACTCATTAAATACTCTAAGCAGTTAATCCAGTGATGGACGGCTGTGAATCCCTACTCAAAAGAAATGGGTCGATATGAATTGCTCATTAAGCTGTTAATCTGGAGTAAGGGTTGCAGTGATTCCCCACTCATGAGAGATGGGTCATCGTGAAATGCTCGTTGCATACCGTGAGCAATTAATCCAGAGACTGGTTTAGTGTAATCCCTACGCAAGAAAGATGTGACATTGTAATTACTCAATACTAAACTGTCCATTGAATTGATAATGGAAAAAATATGTTTCACAAATAATGATCCAAGTGGAGTAGTGAAACACAAACCAAAGTTCCTCAGCAACAACTGCACAGTCGGCAAGGTTGCGCCTCGTACGGTAGCTCCTGTATACTTTCTGCAATTTCACTGCAGCGTCTTCTTCCACCGATGATCTACTTGTTCCTGATTCTGTTTCTGTCTCTGTCACTCCTCCATTTTCTTTCTCTTCCCTTTCCTCTTCCTTTTCCTCTTCCCCTGTCTGTATCCCGCCTGCAGCATCTGCTACCACAAATGATCTTCTTAGTTCTGTTTGTGTGTCTGTGTCTTTCTCTTTTACTGTCCTTGTATCTGTCTGGCTGCTGCTTAAGCCCTCCATTTCACAAATTTCCTGTATGCTACTTGAGCTCTCCATTTTACTCTCTCTCAAAACCGCTGCATCCACCTTTTCAACTTCCAATTCCCCTGTCTGCATCCCGCCTGCAGCATCTGCTACCACAAATGATCTTCTTAGTTCTGTTTGTGTGTCTGTATCTTTCTCTTTTACTGTCCTTGTTACTGTCTGGCTTCTGCTTAAGCCCTCCATTCCACAAATTTCCTGTATGCTACTTGAGCTCTCCATTTTACTCTCTCTCAAACCCGCTGCATCTTCCTTTTCA
The DNA here is from genome assembly GCA_007258455.2 of Sequoia sempervirens. Classification (NCBI taxonomy): domain Eukaryota; kingdom Viridiplantae; phylum Streptophyta; class Pinopsida; order Cupressales; family Cupressaceae; genus Sequoia; species Sequoia sempervirens. The sequence continues at coordinate 570,145,701 of VDFB02193867.1, read as the reverse complement.
ACTTCCAATTTTTTTGCGTGGATATCCTCCTTCTGAGTAGAAAACAGGGTCCCCATATTTTCAACAGGATGCACTCTCTCTCTACTTCATTTTCAAGATGATTAACTGGATGTAAATAATTTGTGCTGGCCCTACTTAACAAGGAGAAGATTGATTGAAGAGTTTTTGGCAGGTCCTTACAGTACGTCGTGACAGATTCTTTATGGGGATTTCAGTGACACATCCGTTACTTTCATGAGAAAATAAAGCATTAAAAATATATTAAACTTTTAGCAGACATTGTGTGGCACAAACCATTTAGGTACATTGAGTTGGTATGACATTTATTGGCGTTTACTAAAGTGACGCAATTTCCTGTACAGGTATTATACGAAACGGTGTATATGCAGTCCAAGCTGTATGGAATGCACTCCAAGCACTCTGGAATGAATCTGCACCTTACACATTTTGGTATTATGCGCCACTTCAGGCAAATTCTATATTTAAATACGCCCAAATACCATTGTCAAAACTACCTAACAACTCCTAGCTGTCAAACTTGGTCAATGATTATCCCAGACGAGAAGCTTCGTTATTTATTTATAATTTAATTACACCGTTTTTTCCACGAAGCACGATTTTCATGTGACCACTTCAGTCGACGCCAAAAAAAACCACGCTTGAGAGAGTTGTAAAAGAAAAATACTTTTACGTACTTAAATGTAGGCTAAATAATTAAATGCACACATAGAAAACATAAACCAACCTAGATTAATGATATAGTTAAGTATTGATAATTGTGTAATAAACATTATTTTATTTAGAGGAGAGATAGATATTTAGTATTTGAAACTATTATGAAGTCAAGCAAGACACAATTTTTTGGGATAAAAAATAATGCTTTCAATGTGTTTATTGGTTAGGAAATGTAATAGATACATAACAATTCTACAACTTATAAAATTAATATGAGTTTTTTATATATTTGCAATCTAGTTCATTTAATTCGTTGTTGTGTGTTGAAGCATAAGGATTAGTGATATTAAAAAATACATAGGAAAGTAGTTAGATTGCAGGGGTTCACATTCTCCTTGATTAACCTCCTAATATACTAGCTTTGTAGCCTCTAGCAAGTGATTGAAGACAAGAGATTCAAGTATGTAATGTCTTTGATGATTTTGATGTAAATATTAATTCCTTTTAAAGCTTCAAATCAAAATGTTACTTTGATTGAGTGTTCTTTATAGTGCAAATGAGTTGGGACTATTTGATGATGTTTAGAAGTTTAAATGAATGTCTTTAAATGCCAAAACAATAAATAGTCACACAAGCGTATACTAAGTCAACTCCTAATACCAAGTAGGAATGGGTAGGAATTAGTATTTTAAAATTAATAAATTTGAACTTGAGTCAATGTTGTGCCATGCAAGACCAAACCTATCCATCATGGGATTGAGCTAGGACAAGGAATGCAAAATCTCAAAGTAGGGATTGGCAAATGGAAATGTGGGTTAATGGTGACACAAATGTGTGGGAATAAAGATAGGGTAGTGGTAAGATCAAATGTACAAAAATATGTGTGATGAGAGGATGAATAAGGATGGGAAATGGAGTCAAATTTAGCACAAGATTGTGCCACATGTCACTATGTTATTGTATTAAGAAATTTCATCAAATTATTGTGTAAGTCATGTTAAGTGTAGATAACGGTGACTTCAATTTTTAATAAATTTTATGTCCAAATAATTTTGTTGAAGAAGATTTTATCTATTATAAACTTTGATTATCAAATGTAAATAAAATAAGCACCTACAAGGAAATTATTCAAATTCAGTTACTAAGTTACATTTATCTACTTGCTAAATCTAATTTTATTGAAAAATAAATAGTAATTACTTTTGATTGCAAATCAAGAAGATTAAATGCAATAGTTGAGATTGCACTAACAACACGAAAAAGGAAATGGGATGAGGTTGGAAAAGTCTATATAAACTAATGGTTGTCGTTCTAAAATGCTAAAAAATTATGTTTTGGAAGTTTATGTCAGTAACCACCATCACTAGTGACTCGAGGTGTGTACTCATATCCTAATTTGGGTGTAGTCATGTCTCATACAATGTGGTTGTGTCCCTTGGGAATATTGGTGTCACATACTCAAGTTGTTTTGTCTTGTGTACTTGTTATAAAAAAACACCTACACCTATCAACATTTATCTTTAGCATTGTAGAACCTAGTTTTGATGTTGTGCAATCTATTACAAGTTTGAAGAGGAAAAATGACATGTTAAGTGCACATTTAGGAACTTACCTCAATCAAGCCCCTAAATTGCACATGCATAAAATTAGTTGGATAATAGATTTTGTGGCTCTATGGTTTTGGTGTGAAGTGGTTATAATGGAGGTGGTGTGTTCAACAACAATGGGGATGGTGTCTGAAAAAACAATGGAGGATTCCCTAGGTGGTTTATAAAAGAGGTTCTCTGTGAATAGGTGTAGGTCTTAGATGGTCTTACTTTTACTTTTTGAAAATTTTATTTAAATAAGTATGTACACAACAAAATTGACTGTTAAAAAACACACTTGAGTTAAACTAAGGTTTTGTAAGAGGAGTAATCGTTTTGGCAAGAAAAAGGTAATTTTTAATATATTCCCAAAGGCACGCACAACATATAAAATGATGGCAAGATAATGTTCTTGTAGCAAAAGGGGTCTCATCAAAGTAAGATGAAGTACTTTCGAGGTGATTTAAACTCTAAGAAAATCAAATTATTTAACATATTTATTATTAATAAAATTAAAATAAATACAAAATAAATTAAAAAATGTAAAGTATGCACTTTTCATCTCTATATTAAACAACTTTAAAATCTAAATAATAAAAATATAATGTAATGATAAATGAGTATTAGTTAAACACCTTTAATACTATATTTGTTTCCTTAAAAATATGACACTTGTCATCAAATGGTAATGGAGATGGTGTGTGAAAGATCATGGCTTATGGGGGAGCATTCTTAAGCTTAAATTTACCTAAATTTGGAGAATCATTCTTTCATTCATAGGATGCCAACCCTTGGGATGAGTTTCCAAATATGGAAACCAATGAAGTAAGTAATTTGATTAAAGCTAACTTCTTTTGGGTTATTAGGAAGGGTAAAAAAATTCTTTTATGGGATGATGCATTGGACCAACATAGTTCTCTTTATGTGGAACTTCCTTATCTCCTTGAATTAAAAGATAAATGTGTTGAAGTTGGTTGGAATTATATTGTTTATTTTTAGTATTAAGCCATGTAGGACAGTGAAGATTTGTAAATGCAAACATATAAGGATCTTTGTCTAGGTCATTCCCTCTTCACATTGATCAATTAGCTTATACTTTTTTAGCTTTCTAAAAGATATCTTTAGATACAAGAAATTTGATATCCTTGGTTGGGGACTGGGGAATTTTTAAGATTTATATGGTGCAAACCAATTGTAAAACTCATTTGACAAAAAACTTTGATGATAAAAAATCTAAGCTTTTGAAAAAGGTTTGACATCCTAAATGTTGGCCAAGGGTTAATACTTTTATGTGACTAGTATCTTTATATAAATGCATTCCTCATAATCTCTAGAAACATGGTTTATTGGTCCAAATAGATGTATCATTTACCTCCAAGATGAAGAGAATGGAAAATATCTCTTTTTAGTCTACCCCTTTGTCAGTTTATGGAGTGATCTAATGGGAATTTTATGGAATAGTTATGGTTCAATCTAGAATTCTCTTGTGAATTAGTTGCAACCGTCTTTGAAGCTAAAATCTCTTAACCTATTGGATGATATTCATCATGGTTTTCTTTACTAGAATATTTGGCGGTAACGTAATCAACGAATTTTAAATGGTACTATTAGGAATATCAATTAGGTTTGGGGTAGAATTATGGCTAATATGAAAGAAACCTGCCTAGTTTGATTTCAAGATTATCAAGCAAGGTTTTGGTGAGAATTCAAAGTTTTGATGAATTTCGCATTCTTGCAATTTATCCCTCCTCTACCATTAATAATCCTCTAGAAGATCAAATTTCTAAATGGGAAATTCTCCTCTAGGCTTAATTAAAATGTATTTCATAAAGCTTCAAATGGCAATCCTAGAAGTGTTAGCATTAGCATTAGAGGTATTTTTTGTGATTATAATGACAAGATTATTTTTTGATTTGCTAGTAATCTTGGTGTTGGCTCTAATATTCTTTTTGAGGATATGACCATTCGCCAAGCTCTTTTAGAAGCAAAGCTGGAGCATTTTAATGATACTAATATGGAATTTGACTCTAAAATCTTGGCTAACCACCTCAAAAAGGTAATATTTCTCTCACTTCTACTAGTGATATTTGAATGAAAGAAAGATATCAACATTCTCATTTATGGTTTCAATGTTGCTAAGTGTAATCATATTAGAAGGAAAGGAAATTGCATTGATTTCTTAGCTAAATCAACTTCCAACTAGAATTATATCAAGGTTGAAATTGAAAATAATTAGGTTTGCCCTGCTTGAGACTTGAGTAGAGATTTTAGTGCTCTTGCAAATGTTGACTATAATGTTTTCCTATATTCTTAATTCTCGTCAATGCATTGGTTCTTGTGATGTGCATCTTCCACTTTATTCTCCTATGGTTTACACTATTGTTGCTATTTTCTTTAAGTGGTCTTCCTGTTAATCTAGTCTTTTTAACATAAAGATAACATTACCTCCAACACTAAAAGCATGCACACTCTTCAAAGAAACAAAAACTTATGACCTATTTATAAAATTTGAAAGGTTCCTTCTTTCTTATTGATTGCCTATTATCAACCCACTAAATTTTATAAAATCAAATTATACCATAATTTTTTTTTTGATACGCACGATAGATAATTTATATTGAAATATAAGAGAACTACAAACATCTGCAACGCAGGAATAACCATCCACAGACACCGTCGAGCAAGACGACAACCCAACCGAGACTCAAAACCGAGATTTCCACAGATCCGAACATGCATCGACGACCACCCATGAAAACTTGAGGGTAGAGACGATGGGTCACAGACCGACCCACAACCATCGTTAAACAAAGCTGCCAAAAAAGTGCAGAAGACCACAAAAAATAGCTAGTAAAGACTTCAGACACAGAGCCAACCCTTACATGAAACCATTGACTTCCGCAAAACAGACAAAGCCCTCCAACCAGTCAATTCCCTCCGACGGCACCAACTTTAATTTTCGTTTCAAGAACTCCACGGCCACGTCCACAAGCTTTCTGTGGCGAGACAAAGCTGGCCCTTTGAGGTCAAGGAGGAAGGGATACACCTTGACAACTTCCTCCATGTACCATAAGAGAGACAAGTCAGCCGGACGCGGAATGCCTTTGCCTAAGAAGGCCGCCTTCAACGTATCTTCAAGGCCACCGAGTAAATCAATGCGGAACAAGCGCTCCATCATCTCCCTTGCCATCTTCTTCGGGGTTTCCAAGTCCAATAACACTGCGAGAAAACGAGAGGAGATATGGGCATTATCTCTGGCATATTCCCTTCTATGCAAGTGTTCATTTCCCAGAATCATCTTAACCGCAACCAACGACACAGGATTGTCCTCGAGCAAAATACGTTTCAGTCTTTGATCTGTGACTTCCCTGAAGGCAATTTGTCTCTCTGTAGCGACCAAAGAGACCGGCATATCAACACCGAAGCATTCCAAACCATCCAGCGAAATATGTATGGTGAATTTCGATTTTTTCGACCCCTCCATGATAACTGCTACACCCTGCACAGGAACAAAACAAAACCAAAATGCAAATACCAAACACCGAAATGAATTTAACGGATCCAAAAATAGACCCGTGAGAACCCGCTTGGCCATCGCACAAGTGCCGAAATAATGAAAGGACGATCTTCACATCCTTGCTATGAAGGATGGCTACGGACGCAGTCCAAACTCTTTAAAACCATAATCACTTCAAGTGAAGTCAATCGCCACCCGGCCAAGCAACAGTCTTGTCAATGGTTGTCGTACACGACATGTCACAGAATGGATGTCTTGAAAGCAAAGCCAATCCTCCTTCCTGACGAACATTAAGGCTCCGCTAAAATCAAACCAAACTCATTAAGAAGGCCAACATTTCCCCTCTATGAAATAAGGGTGGCCAAGAGATGACGTGGTAGTGTCACCTCAGCATACTCTCACACCGTCCCGAGGCCAACTCACACACCCCCAAGATTGGGTGTCGAATAGAAAGGTAGGGGAGGGGCCCACCCATCCGCCCACAATACCATAATTATATTTAAATAATTCGTTATATTTAATATAATTCTTTACCTATATATTAAAAAAATCAAATTCCTCTAAAATTAAGAAAATTATCAGAATCGGAACCCCATCCTAACGAATAAATTCCTCTAACCTCATCTTAAAAAACTTTGATGTAATCAATTCCTCCCATAACAATTTCCAAGGCCAAGCTTAAAAAATGAATGACAAAGACCAAAGACCTACGTACATACCTAATATTTGAAAAAACAATGACAAAGACCTACGTGCATAATTCTTTAAGCATTTATAATAGAATAAATCTCCAAAAAGGCGTCATGATGCATGTGATATACCTTTTAAATTAGGATAATGCGTATTCAATATAATAATAATAAACCGCAAAGCTCTACTGTATTATACCATTGCGACACCTCTGATAAAACTAAGCGCGGAGAATATGCGAAAAGAGAGCGAAGAGCAATTCGACATGTTCAAGTCAAAGTACGTATGTCAGTATTTTTGAGGCATACCTTGTTTTATTCAAATTTCGTCTTTGAGATTCCCATATGCATGTGGAAAATTTTGAGTAAAGAGGTTTCCCTTCATTTCATAGGAAGTTGTATGGAGTTTTCTCATTGGAAGGGAATTTCGATGGAGACCATTCTTTTTTTATTGTGCAACATTGACCATGCAACAAAAAGCTAGGGCCAATATTCTTGTTTAAGTCTATGGACAAAATATCCTTTATTTGAATAAAATGTGATTGTGGATGTGATTGTTTTTTCAATTATTAAATATATTATAAGATACTTTAAAAGATATTGAGTCATTTAGTTTTTTCACAAATTTAAAATAAATAAAAAGTTATTGCATCTGAAAATAGAATAGATTTTTGTTTTTCTTTCACTTATTTGCTAACCATCTATATGTCGTGTTGTCATTGTAGAGTTATGTCGATAGACACAATTTTAATTATGTTTATTTTATTTTTAGATTATATTTTTTTTATTAAAATGTTAAGAATAGTTTGCTTACACATAATAGATTGTGTTAATTTTGGGATATATAAGATATAATCAAATCTTCTAATTCTATTATTGATTTTTTTTATCTAATTTTATTATGACCATCAATATCTAAATAGGAATTGTCACTCAAGTATACCTTACCTCTTTCACATTTTTTCACACTTATATATCCAATGTCTACTCAAGGTCATATGAACATATGCACTTGAATCAAATAACCATGCATTCTCACCTACATGAGTGGCCAAAACTATAATGAATGTGTTGCCATCTTATTTCATAGACTCATAATTGGAATAAACTTTCTTTTTTCTTTTTTCTTTGCACTCATTATGGAAGCGACCAAGCTTATTGTAGTTTTGGCAAATAGCTTTAGAATTTCCAAGAGATTTAGATCTCCTTAGACTTGGATTTGAATTTATCATGTTGCTTGTCACTCTTTTTGTGTCATTCTTTTAGTCTTCCTCAAACACTCAAAGCCTTTCTAACACTCAAAGAGACCTTCCTTTTGATCTCTTCATAAATCAAAGGACAAACAAGCTCTACCTTTAGAGTGATAGAAGTTCCCCCAATGACCATGACTAGGTTATCACGATAGTTTGGAAAAAAAAACACAACAAAGTTTGACATCTTTCCTCTTCATCCATCTTCACACCCACAAAGTTTAATTGAGCCATCAACATATTAACTGCTTGCAGGTGGTTTACAATCCACCCACCTTCTTCCATCCTCAAGGAATAGAGTTTCTTCCTCAATAATAGTTTGTTCACTAAAGACTTTGTTTCATAGATTTATCCAAGTTTCTTTCACAATGATTTTGAAGGGGGTTCTTCATGATCATTGATAAGAATATAATTTGCAAAACACAATCTAGTTAGACCCTTTTCTTTTTAGTCCTTACATCACTCTAAGATGCTTGAGTGGCATAAGTAGGTCTCTAAACATTTGTATCAACAACATTTCACTTATCAAAATCAATCAAGAGATCTTTTATTTTTAACTTCAACATATCAAAGCTTGCGCCTATTAGCTTTTTCACCTCAATCCTATTGGTTGTCCTTGCTAGCTTTATTTCTTGCAATAAAGATCACAAATTTCTTTTGCACAAGCTCCCACTCAAATAATGATTAGCTAAAAAATCCTCTACAATAAAACAAACTAAAGTTGACCAAGCTTTGATACCTCTAATAAGGAAGCAAGTTGTCTAAAAATAACTTCTTATGCTAATATTGAAGGGAGTGATGTACAAATAATTTTATAAAAAAAAATCAAACATATTATAGAAAGTAGAGAAACACATTAATAAATAGAGAAAGAATGATACCATAACGCAATGATTTACATGGGGAAAACCCTTTCACAAGAAAAAAACTCACACTCCAAAACTTTCATAATGTATTATCAAATTTGCAAGAAATTACAACACTTACCATGCAAGTCTTTATAGGAATATTTCACCAACAATTAACGTGGGAAAATTTTGGTAGCATTCTAGCTGCACCTATGCACCTACAAATCCTCATAATATAAACTACTTCTTCAAGCACCAATTTATAGTCTTGGAGTGCTTGACGTGTGTGGAAAGAAGTGAGATCTAATTTTTGAGCTAAATCAACTTCTAACTAGAATGATATCAAGGTTGAAATTGGAAATAATCAAGATTGCCCTATGTGCGATTTGAGCAAAGACTTCAGCACCCTTGTGAATGCTAAGTACAATGTTTTCTTATATTCTTGATTCTTGCTAGTGTGTTGATTCTTGTGACGTTCTTTCTCTTTATTTCCTAATGGTTTGCATTATTATTCCTATTTGTTTTGAGTAACCTTCTTGCTAATTTTGTCTTTTTAAATAAAGACAAACATTAGTGTCAACACTAAAAGCATATACCATTTTCAAGGAAACAAAAACTTATACTTGTCGATGAGATTTATAAGGTTCCTCCTCTCTTATTAATAAACTATTATCAATCCATCTAATTTTTAAAAAAATTAAAAAAATTATGTACCATAAATCCTTATAAAATTGATCAACTTAAAAATTCTCACTAGAACCACATCCTAATAAATTCCTCTAAACTCATCCCAAATGACTTCAATGTGATAAATTTCTCGCAACAATTTCTAAGGGGTGAAGATTCATAAAATGTACTTTTTAAATTAGGGTAATGCGTATTCAATATAATATTAAACCGCAAAGCTCCACGGGACTAAATCATGCAGTCAACCATTAATGATAAAACCAAGCACGGAGAATATGCGAAAAGGTTGCATGGAAGAGCGAAGAGCAATTCCACGCGTACAAGTGAAGTACGTATGTCTGTATTTTCGAAGCATACTTGTTTTATTCCAACTGAAGGCTTGGAGAACTTGACGTGTGTGGGAAGAAGTGAGATATTTCCTTTCATATCATATGAGCTCACCTTGTCTTTCCATGCAATTGGTGTAGAAGTTGCATTAAGTTTCTTGTTAGAAGGGAATTTCGATGGAATCAATCACTTTGTCATTATTTTTATCGTGCAATATTGACCATGGAACAAAAGCAAGGGCTCCACATTCATGTCTCATGTCTATGAACCAAATATTCTTTAATTCAATAGAATGTGACTTAATCCCCTTAAGTAGGCTATTTTTTTTCGTTTTTTGGACCATATGGCCCCCTTTGTGTTTGATGATGATTATATCTGTTTTGACAAATGTTTGGCCTGCTTTGAGTTTTGAAGCAACGTAGAAATGTATGTGTGAGATTGGGGCAACCTTTATTTGGTATATGTGATGCCATTAGTTGTTGCCCTCGATAAATCTTAGTATCGATGTGATGTTGTGGTGAGTTTTGTAAGGGTGTTTAGGAGGTGTAAGTAGAGTGTTCTTTTTCTTTGGTGTCTTTCTCAAGTGATGGTTTATAGGCGGAGTAAAAATTTTGGTCAAGACCATATGTGTATGGGGATTATTTTTAATAGGCACCTAGTTTTAATTTTTAATTGTAATTCTAATATTGTCTTGGGTTTTGTGAAATTGGTTCAATGGGAGCTCATGGATCTCCTCATTCCAAGTTGATAGTGCATTGGGCCTTTGAGTCTTATTTTATAAATTTTATTCCATATGTTGTTTTGTGGGTGATGTACTTCAAATGCTTCTCTCAAATAATTTTGAGGGTATGTCATCATTAATGACAAAGCTTGGCGTAGGTGGTTGGAGTGTGAAGAGTGAAGAGTGAAGAGGCTTTTGGTGAGAAGGGTTTACCTAAAGTAGGAGGTGTGTGCACTAAGGGCTTATTGCTCTAATGAGGGAAAGGTGTTTCACTATCTCTCAATCAAAAGGTGATTGGAAATAACAAGTGATTATACACTACCCATGTTTTGTGGTCATTTGATGGATATAGAATAATATAGGAGATTATACATGGTGTGCACTTTAGTGCCCTGAAACCTTAACTATTCCTAATATTAATGTTGTTGAAGAAATAAAGAGATGGGGAGATGCTTCAACCTTAGGTGTTGGTCACTAGGGAATTTGAAGGTGAATGGTGGTGTGGTTATTTGGATTTTGGAGTTGTGCAAGTGTTTTTTAGTGCTATGTGGGTCAATTTATTATTGGTCTTACATTTTTTCTTGAGCTACTCATTTCTTATTTGATACAATCTAATAAAATATAGTTGCATGGTGTGTTGAGATTTTTTCGACTTGTGGGTGCTAGCATTGTCTTGAGGGTGATGATAGGTTTCATTTGGTTGTAGCCTTATTTGTGTTTATGTGCTTTTTTTAATCTAGCTTCTGAACCATTTGTGTATGAGTGCTTATATAGTTTTTTATTCTCTCAAGCACTAGTCCCTATAGGTTTTCTAATACCTCACCATCAAACCCACAAGACATTAACTTAAATACATGGGATATGTATTTTTTGAAGTACAAGATATAAACACTTATGAAACATTAGTGCGACTAGGCATAATAGGTCTACACATGGCGTCCCATCGCATAAGCAAAAGACTAACACCCCATGTACCCTTGACCTATTAGAAATATTGGGAACATTAACAAGACTAACCATGAATGATTCTAGCCTTCCCTAGTCTTCACAAGACTAGAAGTACAATCTCCCTAACCCTAGGTTTGACAACTGGGACATTTCAAGAGGTTGCATGTAAAACAATGCAAGAGACAATGTAAGTCGTCAATGATGACACTTAAGAACTAGGTCGAGATACTACTAGGACCTTGGGACCATGGTGAACAACTTTATTTACATGGTTTTCCCATACAAGGCCCCAAAACCTATAAGAAAGATCAAGTTCAAAGATAAGGAAATTTAATTAGGTTTTGAAAGTTCAAATGACCAAAACAACCAGAACAGGAAAAGTACAAGGTGGAAAATTATTCGTCAATTGCATTAGGCTTGAAAAACCACTGGCTATCCATGGTTAAGAGGGTTTAGATTTTATTTTTTATATGGGGAATGAGGTTGCCCAACCACAAGACTAGGCCACCCCATTAGTCACTACCAGGTTGCCTAAACATATAATTAGGTTGCCCAACTAGACTTAGCCACATTTTGGTCAGTTTGGTTTAATTATAGGAAAGATAGGGTCACCTAGATATAGTGTCAGGCCACCTAATTGTGAAATATGGTCACTAAATTTATTTTAAGCACCAATTGAAATATTCCTAAGTTTAATTTAGCTTTTGTGTATTATAATAAGGAAAACCATAAAACAATCATGCTCAGAATCAATACTGAGACACACAAATAAGCCAATACTCTTATCTATTGACAATTTTATATCCATCTCAAAGAGAGGTCCTTTGTCATTAATATTACAATTTGTATAAAAGAAAAAGATCTAAATATATGAAATAAAATTGATAGAATATGGTACCATGTTGTTCCTCACTCCATGAACCTTCGATCCCCAATAGTGGTTCCACACCACCCAATCATGTGATACCTGAAGGCTCACCCCATCATGCTAGGAGATAGTCACAAGGCCTAAACACTCACACACACAATACACATGGGGAGAAGGGTACACACTCACATAATACATGAAGAATACAATGAATACAATGATATAATGAAGTTAACACCAACATGAAAGGAAATCACACTTTCTCTTTAGGTGCTACTCAAAACTACTCCATGATTAAATATTAGAGAGAAAGAGAGGGAGTGCCATCATGGACACTCACATGGGGCTCAACACATAACCAAGTACCCTCTTGTATAGAAAAGGATAATTGACCTTACAAGTCTTACACTCACTGAGCGACTTGTCTTCCTTGATCATCCTTAGCCTATACGAGAACTTAAGGCATGAGAGGGAAATCCATTATCTTGATTAGTTTATTACCCAATTTTCATTAATTATCACTTATTAAGCAACTCCCCACACTGTGATTACCTACATGCCACTTTGGCTCGAGTTTACATTGGGAGCCACTCCCATTACTCTCTCTAATACTTAGATCCTAAGTTCATCACACCATTCAATGAGTGTGGCACAAAAACCAATGCAAAAAATCCAACTTATTCAAATTTCATGACATGTTTTCACAACACCTACTATCACATTTCATGAAGTACCACTTTGTCCAAACATTCAAAAACATTTATTTTCATAAAAACCTTTCGAATTTTATCAATATTCGTACAAACCAAAAACCAGGAAGTTTCCAAAAACTCCATTGAAATTTCATCAAAAAATGAAGTTTTGAAAATAAAAAATCTAAAGATACCCTTTGGTAGAAAAAGTTCCCAGTGCCCATTTCAAGCTATAAAACATACATTTTACACAATTCTCGAAAAATTGGGCATTATAGCCCCATTATTTGGAAAAATCTCAAAATTTAAATAAAAAATAAATTCAACAAGTTAAATTATAAAATAACATAGGTTGGGAGGATACTACACTACCCTAAACCTATTCCTACAAACAAATTTGAAATAAATTGCTCAAATTAATTCAAACAAGCAAAATACCTCACTTTCCTCTAAACTTTGAAATGAAGATCATGTCAAACATGCCAAATATGAGCTTACATGAACTTACATACACACTCCCCTCCCAATTCTTATCCTAACGAATCTGATCTCATCAAATTCCACCACTGAATGCATTCACAATCAACAAATTTCTAAAATTATCAAAAAGAGGGTTTTCTCTCCCAATTTTCCTCACAAAATAAAACATAAAAAATGAAATGAAATGCTTTTTCCCTATTTACCCTTTTCCAAACCCCAATTTTAAAACTAATAAAATTCATATTTTCTATTTCATAATTTGAAACTCCCTCAAATTTCCCCCAAACTCAATTGATCAATTAAAGCCATTTTAAAATATCATTTAACATATAATTTAACCATTAAATTCATTTAAGCATAAAAACTAAATTAGATTTATGGAAATTGGAATGTAAATAAATCAACACACACACTTTCACTGGGCTTCTACAATAAGGGTATGAAATTCATAATCATACTGAATCCAACCAACATGGGTAAGATAATAGGAATTCACACTCGAATCGAACACGATGGGTAAGGCTAACAATTTTGGCCAATGTGATGTCTCCCATATAACCACTATTAGGGAATAACTAGCCAAACCTATGAAGCCAGCTAGAAAAATTCCTTATACCTATATCCACTCAACACATGTCAAGTATACCTATGTATATACATAATATTTGAAGCACATACAATTCTCAAATGAGTATACAACATAACCATAAAATACTCATCCAAACATGTAGCATGCCAATTGCTCACACAATAAAATTTCCTAAGTTTTCACTTTCAAGTAAATAAACTATGTTTCAAACCATTGTAATAAAAAAAATATTTTCTAATGAGAGAAAGAATGAACATAAATGGCATAACAAATTCCATTCATTGATTTCATTTTCAATACAATAATCATCCTGTTACAATAATTCCAAGATTGTAAACGATTACATACATAGCTCAATTAAGCTCCAAAGCAATAGATACAAATGGTCCCAAAATCTTCTTTAGAACTTGAACGCTAGTTGAGGAGGAGAAGCATCACTCAAGTGATTTTCTACCAACCAAAGACTCTTATGTTGTCCCTCACACATCTATCATTAGTGATGTAGGAGTATCTAGGGTGTAAGAGCAATCTTGCATCGACCAAAAAGATCTGTGTTGTTTCTTTTTAATAAGGGTTGAATCAGCTTGAATTTGTTGAGTATGGAGGTCTACAGGAGTTTGAGCTTTTGGAGTAAGTAACATGAAGGAGGAATAAACTCTGACATCCCATGTTCGGTCAATAGACTCATCGAAGTGACGTGAGGATTTTGAAGAAAGCCTATTTCATGTCCCTTTGACATAGCGATAGCAAAGGTGATAGCAAAGGATGGTTGTGAAGGCTTCACATCGAAGGGAGATACATATTTCAACAGAACTTAGTGACTAGTCCCTTCAACATCCCAATAAGCATTTCATCAAAGAGATAGACACATATCTACGAAACATAATAGTGAGTCCCTTCAACATTCCGATGGCACCTCATCAAAGAGAAGGAAGAATATCAACAGGACGAAACGATGAGTCTCTTTGACATGCCGATAAGGTGGAACCAAATGACAATGAAGGATGACGTCAATAGGACAAATGGTAGCGTGTGACTGATCAATTTGTCAAGTTATACTGGTGACGTTATTTGTACAATGATGACAGGGATCACACATAGGCAGTAGGGACCACCCGATCAAGGTTGCAAGGAATATCGACAAGAATTTCTTATTTTGGTGTGAGTTGCTTCAACATCTCTTCGACATTCTAATTGTACTTTATTGGTGAGAATTTTCCATATCGGAAGGAGTTACTTGGGAGTCACTCTGATGGAGTGATAGGCATATCGAGGTGACAATGGGAATTCATAACAGATGGCAAAGGACGATCAAATAAGGAGTTGACACATGGCACATTGTTATTTCTTGATTTCACATCTCCGTTGTGAATCAACACACATTTTTGGTCAACAATTTTAAAGCGATATAGAAGGTGATTGAAACCCTAAATCCTACGGTTGAGGTTAAAAGAAAATTTTAGTTGAATAATGATATTTGAATGTGGTGGTTATGTTTTAATGCCTGGTCATGAGACAAATCTTCTAGTTGATGGTTGCTTGCGATGATGGCATAGACATTGAGTGACAGTTACTAGAACAGTAATGCTACAGGGAGGTGGATGGCGGTGCTCAGGAAAGCATGGGTGACCAACTTCAATGCAGATTTTGTCGACAGAAAAAAAAAGACACATCGAACAAGAGTGGGGATGGTAGAGGGGAAGGTCAAGAATATTTTTGTTGTGAAGGCATGAAGTTGGAAGGAGAGTTAGTTTCGTTTTGAAGATTGCAGACTGTTGAAGTCAAGAAGGCCCATACGATGGCATAGGTAGTTGTGTAATGCCATTTTGTTTGCAGTAATAAAAGGTGGGTCTATTTCTCTCTCATATTCTCGTGAAGTGTTTCTTTGTTGTTGTTGTGAGTCTGAGATTTGTAAGGGGAGTACCCTGCATTAGTGGTATCAGAGCAAGTTGATCTTGAGTGTGTAACAAACCGTCTAAGAGAGGCAATTGCACCAAGATTGTGTTGTGGGTGTTGAAGAGAAAAATGGATGGGAGAGGAGCCCATTGTGGTTGAGGTAGAGGAAGAGGAAGAGGAGATAATTTTGTAAGAGATGATGATTTTAGAGCCTTGAGAAGGCAGGTTGAAACACTAAAAAATGATATAAGGAGAGGATTTGCAAGAATGAGAGACCTAGAAAGTGATGACGAAGATGAAAGCACAAAGAATGTTATTCTAGATACTGAGCAAAGAGAGGAAATTGTAGCAATTGCAAATGAACCACTATTGAAATCTTTAACAAAAATGGGGAAGAGACCAAAAATGGATGTGCCTACGTTTAATGGAAGTCTAAATCTAGAGGAATTGGTAGATTGGCTTAATGAGATGGAAGAGTATTTCGAATTTGAAGAGATAGAAGACCCTGATAAAGTGAGATTTTCCAAGAGAAGGTTGAAAGGACATGCCTCAATATGGTGGAGAGAGGTTCAATTAGAAAGGGGAAGAAGAGGAAAAGATAAGATTGCTAAATGGGATAAAATGGTGGAAAAATTAAAAAGACAATTTATTCTTGTAGATTATGAGTTGGATTTGGTCAAGAGGATGCAAGGTCTGAAACAAGGAAGCAAGACTGTTAAAGAGTATATTGAAAAATTTCATAGAATTCTTATAAGGGCTGGACATTCAGAGACGACCAAGGAAAAGGTTGCAAGATACATAAACGGGTTAAGATCAAGCATTCAAGAAGAGATGGCACTTGTCAGAATTATGATGATGGAAGATGCTTATGAAATAGCATTGAAGATAGAGGAAAGGTTCAACAAGAAGTTTCAAAGCAAGTAGAAAGGAAGTGGGCATGGAGGAAAGGCAGGAGGAAGAACTTACAAAAATGAAGAAAATCAGCAGAAGAGTTCCAAGAATCAAGAGGGCAGAAATAGAGCAGAAAAATATGAAGAAGGAAAAAGCTCAAGAGACTAAAATTTCAGAGGTAGAGGTAGTGGCTATGGTTATGGTGCAGGCTCATTCAAGGGTACTTGTTTCAAATGTAGAGAAGAGGGATATCGAGCCTATGATTACCCACAAATAGAGGAGAAGCCAAGAAGGAGACAAGAATATCAAAGAAGGGTAGAAAATGTCAATGAGGAGGAGGCTTCTTCCTCACAATCAGAAGATGTAGAAGATGGAGAGGTCCTAATGAAAAGGAGAGCACCCCTGAATGAAAACAACGAGCCTATGTAAAGGAAGAAGTTATTCAAAACAAGGTACAAGTGTGAAGGAAAAGTGTGTAGCATCATAGTAGATAGTGGAAGCTTAGACAATATTGTGTCTAATGAGATGGTGAGAAAGTTGAAGCTTGAGAGGATAAAACACCCAAAACCTTACAGGATTTATTGGGTGCAAGATAACCATAAGTTGTTAGTAAATGAACAATGCAATGTGAAGTTTAAGGTTGGTAATTATCATGATGAGATTCTATGTGATATCATCCCTATGGATGCTTATCACATTTTGCTTGGGAGACCATGTCAATATGAATGAAAATCCATACATGATGGGTGTGATAACACCTACACAATTGTAAAGGATAGAGTGAAGCATAAGTTGAAGCCTTTAAAGGAGGAAAATGTTCAACTTTGTGGTAATGCTAGAGTTTACTTAGTTGATGCAAGGAGGTTAAATTCCTATAGAAGAACTTTATTGGTTTTCTGCAAGAGTTCAAGATGATTGTTTTAGATAATGTGCCTGAAGGACTCCCACTAGTGATAAAAATTAGTCATCAAATTGATTTGATACCAGGGGCGAGTTTACCCAACAAGGCAACCTACTGAATGTCACCACGAAGAATGAGGAGGTAAATAAGCAAGTTGCTAATTTATTGAAGAAGGGTTTGATAAGAAAGAGTTTAAGACTATGTGCAGTGCCTGCTATTTTGTCACCAAAGAAAGGAGGAGAATGGAGGATGTGCACGAATTCCAAATCTATAAACAAGATCACAATTAAGTACAAATTTCCATTACCTAGAATGGATGATATCATGGATTGCTTGAGTGGAGCAACATATTTTAGGAAGATAGATTTGAAGAGTGAGTATCACTAGATAAGGATACATCAAGGAAATGAGTGGAGGACAACATTCAAGATAAAGGAAGGTTTTTGTGAGTGGTTAGTCATGCCCTTTGGGATAACCAATGCACCCAGTAATTTTATGAGACTCATGAATGAAGTTTTGAAAGAGTTTCTTGGGAAGTTTTTGTGATAGTTTATTTAGATGATAGTTTTATTTTTAGCAAAACACTAGAGGAGCATTTGATGCATATTAGGTGTGTGTTTGAGAAGCTTAAAGAAGAGAATTTTTTGATTAATCTTAAGAAATGTAGCTTTGTGAAGAATGAATTGGTGTATTTGGGTTTTGTGGTGTCAAGTGAAGGCATCAAGATTGACTCGGAAAAGGTGAGAGCTATTCTAGAATGACCAACGCCAAGGAGTGTAATGGAGGTTCAAGATCGCTTCATGGGTTAGCAAGTTTTTATAGAAAGTTCATCAAAGGTTTTAGTAACATATGTGCACCACTAACTGAAACTATGAGGGGTGATAAGAAAGAGTTGAAGTGGACTATAGGGTCAATGAAGAGCTTTGATTTTTTGAAGTGTAAAGTGACAATGCAACCTATTTTAGCACTTCTAGATTTCAACAAGGTGTTCCAAGTGGATTGTGGATCAAGTGGTAATGCTATTGGAGCTGTTTTGATCCAAGAAGGTAAGCCTATTGCATATTTTAGTGAGAAGTTGAATGATGCTATAAGAAAAATTATTCAATTTATGATCAAAAGTTTTATGTAATCATTCAAGCACTTAAGAAATCGAGACATTATCTTATGCCAAAAGATTTTTTTTATATACCGATCATCAAGCACTCCAATACTTGAGTAGTCAAGGGAAGTTGATTCGAAGGCAAATGAAATGAGTTGAGTTTTTACAAACTTACACATTTTTTTTGAAACATAGAAGTGGGAAGTCTAAAAATGTTGTTGATGCTTTGAGTAGAAGGCAAGGTTTGTTGATTGAAATGTAGGTTGAAGTTGCGGGTTTCAATGAGCTCAAGGAAATGTATGAAGGAGATTTAGATTTTGGAGAGGCATGGAAGGCTTGTAACAATATGTAAGGAAATATCCTATTGCAGTTTATATCAAACACTACCTATACCCAAAATAGAGCCAAGTGGTTGGATTATTTAATCCAAGATGGCATGTTGTTCAAAGCATTGTATACCAATTGTGTATTCCTAGAAGTTCAAACGGATGAGGTTAAATTTAATTAAGGAGAAACATAGTGGTGGACTTGCAGGGCACTTCGATTTTGATAAGACTATTGGGTTTGCAAATAGAGTTCTCAGGATGTAGAAATTGTTGCTCAGTTGTTGTAGGTTCAAACATCAGTCTAAAACTCCTATTTCAGATTGAGATTTGGCTTTACAATGTGCAATGAACCTTGTTCAAAGTCACTATTTAAAAAAAGGTCAAAAGGGTAGGGAAGAGAAGAAGTTCGTAGACCTAAGCTATGAATGAACAATAATCATGGAGGCTACTACAGTAGACAAACTTCCTAAACTAGGTTTTGCTTGGCCAAGAGGAACCTGCAGTTACACAAAACCAGTGCAATCTTCTAAGGACTGCAAATTTTTAGATTGCAACCACACATCATGAACATGCAATTGAACTAAGTTGCAACAATGAAGTAAGGAAGCTCTGACTAGCTTTAAAAAGTGATTCATCATTAACAAACCACAAAAAGCATGAGTTGGAAATTCATCAAATACTGTAATAGCAAACACCATTATCACTTCCTCTCAAGAAACTAACAACTAAAACTAACATGGAAGTAGAACCATGCATACACAATGAACAAGTTCAAAAGAAACACTCATAAATAATGCAATGTTGCTTTCTATTGCTGCAGAATGCCTTTACACTAGTTCCCCAACCATTTACAAATGAGGGGAAAGCCCCTATTTATAGTTTTCCAAAGCCCAAATGAATGGCTAGGATTGAATTACATTGTGTGGCTCATATTTGATTACATTAGGGTTTCACCTACCCCACAATATAAAGGAATTTAAAATACAACCTTTGTCTTATTCCTATTTTGTCTTGTAGTGCCTTGAGTGATGTAGCAGTTGTGTATTCTTGCTGATTTCCCTTTTTGTTGTAGCAAAACTTCCTGAAAGCGGCCCTCTGCTTGGTGTGCTTGTGGTATTCTCGAGTCGATTGAATGCCCCTAGTGTACGAATTGGCATCATTGTGAAACAAATAAACTACCCCAGATCTAACGAGGCAACCCCTTGATGGATCATGATCATTTGATGAAGAACAAGACACCCCTTTTTGTTTTTGATCCTAGTACATAGTCGCTCGCGCTCTTGGCACTATCTCCCTTTAGCACATGGTTGTTGATCATTAATCCTTTTTGGCATAGCATTTGAGATCTTCTTCTTGGTCTGGAGTCACATGTGATATTTGGTTACTATTTCCTTCGTAGACTCAGTAGGCGACACCCAAATTTTCCATCTGAATTGTGTGCCTTATACTTTTATCCTTCTCGAATCTTCCTCAGCATGGTTTCATAAACCCTTCTCCTTATGGCATGAAATCATAGGCATCCCTGAGTGACCTCCCATTCACAACAATCTTCATTTCACAGCCATAGCCTTGCACAAGAAAATAAATATAATTAGGCCTATGAAGCATAAATACATAAAGACACAACACTCTCCCTTGAATTCCCATGGTAGCCCTTTAATTGCCTTGATCATTCACATTGCTGATCATACCCTCCCCCCTTACGCCTCTTGTGTATGATCTAATAACCTTAATATGAAGTAGCATTCTTTTAAATATCCCAATTCACCTTTCCATAACTTGGGAGCAAACTTGATTCCATGCCTTGCTAGATTAAGTGAAGCGCAGGTGATGGCATGCGGGGTGATGTTGTAGGAAGACCGTTGAAAGAGCAGCGCAGGCCAAATAGTTGCCCACATAGCAGCATCTGCCCAAGCGAATTTTGTCCTCCTTAGTAAATTTTAATTTATGCCACCCTCCTTGCTTGTGGCTTTATCCAAGGCTACTTCGATATCAATTTGTATTCCACGTTCGCAAAGACTAATGTTGCAATTATGCTTTTCGATCTCACCCACAGATCTCTACATAGTTTGGTGATTTGCTTGTGCGGATGTGGAAGGTGGCAACGTCATTTGCAAAAAAGAGAATGCGGGGTGCTGACAAGAGAATGCCATGAGGAAATCAGCGCAACTTGATCGGCATTCCGCGCCGTGGATCTCGCAATGGTGACGTTCGCCGGCTAGTGAAGGAGCAGACTCTGCGTCGACAATTTTCGTCGAGAGAGGTGCGGGTGGACAAATGTGGATGACCGCCATGAGGAAGTCATTAAGAAATGGCCTCGATGGCGATAATATGTGGGAACTTCCTAAAACACAAAATCCATAGAGGAGACCATCGCGGGATAACGCATGCAAGTGGCAACTTGTGCGAAGCTGCCATAGGAATGTTGTAAGGGTAACAGTGTTAGGATGACCTCCCTCTGAGTTGTGGAATCCGCAACCACAGGCTCTGTTGGGTAAAACCAAAGACCACCAAGTCAACGCGAGTCCTCAAAGAGTATGAAAAGGGAGTTCTTGCTTTAACATATGATCAGTCGGTAGCCTTCATGAGGATCCTACTTCATAATCCAACGTAGTTATTGATGTCTCCCGATACTCGTGCAAAGGAAACAAAAGCAACACTTTCCTGTGCTCAAAAGATTGTAGCACGCTTGCCCTAACCAAACTGATAAAAATCTATCGCCTATCCAACATCCACAAGATCCCATGCCAGACTAAAGCTAGAATTTTGAAATCTCACACCTCCTATCACTGATTAAAAACCTCTTGTTGTTTCCAAAAAGGTTTGTAGCGACGTCATGTGAAGCCACTTTGTTCGAGCAAAATACTCTTGGGGTGTCCATGGGATATCCCCGATGATGGAGGCCGAGGCCCATATAGATAAATGCCCACACATCACGACTCATCACAGTAGATGATCTAAAATCGATAAACGAGTCGGCGCTCTCTTTGAATGACCTAGCTCAGCCTCGACAAATGGATAGGCTTGCCTAATGGTGAACAACTGCTAGTTTTCAAAGGCTTATAATGAAAATAAGACACTCCTCATGCATGAGAGATCGTCTCAAATATTACCAAGCTATGTAATAGCATCAAATTTTATTCAAGGTGAACTCATGCTTTGTGGGTCAGGAAGGTGGCGCCACCTTTCGTGGGGAAGAAGCATGGCCAACAGAGGTGCGGACTCCGCATTTATGAATTATGTTGGGCGGAGTAACACAGGATAGCGCGATCAAGATGTCGCTATGGAGCGACATAAAGTAAACGGAGGCCCGCATTGTGGCTTTCGCATGAATGATGGTCGCATGAACTAGATGCCATCAATCCTCGTTCATTCATCACCTTACTCGGGTAACAATCTTAGTTCTTCCTCGGTGATTCTGTAAACTCTTTCTAATGTTGGTCATAGCTTGATCGCTCAATAACACTTAGGTTTAAATAGTGAATGATTAAATATTATAAGAGTTTCACCATCCATTCGATGTTGCATGATATTCTATAGAATAAAATCTTCTTACTTGATAAATGCCTTGTAACCGAATGCCTTTTGCGTGGGAAGGAGCTTTCAAGAGGCGGTAATGAGAACCTCATCTTAGGCGGTCATGGGTGTGGCGGATCCCACAATGGAAAAGGTCATCAAAGATGTTAGCGCAGGTTGTTGTTATGATGCCATTGTTTAGACAGACGGCGTTGGAGATGGCGGAACTCGCATGAGAGATCGTCGTTGGGCACATAGGCTCAAATGGCCACCGCAAGTTAGTTGTTTGGGAACGGCTTAAAATTTGTGACCTACACTAGAGAAGGCTCTGCAAGCTTCACACTTAGTACACTTCCCTGTAGTGTCACTAGAGAGTTTAATATTTAAGAATATTTTCATGCCCATGCATTAGAATCATCATCTATTTTTATTGCATAAAGGGTTGCCTACCCGACTCTCCCTTAGCTCCTTTGAAATCTCCATATGGTGCTTTCCTTTAGATCGATGTGCTGTATGGATAATTTTGAGAACAATCTGAAATAATTTAATGCCCAAGAATGATAATGCGGCCCGATCGCTAAAACTTTGTAAAACCAACCGACACTTGAGGGAGTTAGTGGAAGGCAATAATGATGTCACTGCTTGATCGACCAAAGAATTTGTGAATTCCACATGAGGCACCTCTTAGAGTGGAATGCAGGTATAAGTATGTGGAGCATCATGACGAAGATGTCATCACAAGGGATGGTAATGAAGTGGTGGAAGCCCGTGGTGCGGGCTTCGCATTGGAAATCTTCGTTGATGAACCTGCGAGTGAAAGGAGTGTGGGGCGTCGTTACTCATATCTCAGGAATCATTTTAAATTAGGCCTTGACATATTTTGAAATGGCATCATGAGGCTTGTGATTGTAAATCAAGGCAGGAACGAGGACGCGAGAGTCTAGGGTTGGGCTTTGTAGTGAGAGGAAGCCATTGCCTAGATGATGGAGGTGACAACGAATGGGTCTATAGAACCCGCAAAGGAGGAATTCGACGGGTGAGTGAATGCAGGATGGCACTTAAGAAATGTCACCACGAAAATAGCAAGTGGCAAGGAAAGATTCGCAATGCGGGTTCCGCACGGATGAAGGTTGTCGACGACAAGTATCATTCATAAAGTGTAAAGCTTTGTTTCCCACCTTCCCCAATGACCAATGTTAGCCTAGGATTCCAATATGATTTAAAATGTAGCGGTGTGAAGATTGGTAATATGCCAGCTGCAAGAAAGCCGTTAGGGGAAACTATCGAGAGTAGCGGGGTAGCCTGTCGCCCTGTGAAAAAAAAAATCAACTTGAAGGTGCTATTAAAAATATTGTTTGGGAGCGACCAAGTTTAGTGCATGTGGGCACGACGTGTGAGTGCATGGAAAATGAATTCTATTTTCTACAATGGCTAGATGAACGACAACCGCCATTGATCTAGAGGATTTTTCGTCAATTTTGAAATTCTCCATTTTTCTCCAGTTTTGGCATCATTAGAAAGTTCTCGGGACCCTGACTCCAATGCATCTCGAATGGAGTCAATCGGAGTCCCAGAGCTCAATATCTATATGGTCAAACCTCTGGTCAACTCTTAGAACCAAGCCAGAAAAAGGGGAAAAAATCAAAGTCATCAAAATTGGTCAAAGTCAACACCATTGTGAAGTGCTCATCATCATGATTTTGATGGAGTTCGTTTCATGGAAAACGGAGTCCATATGGCATAGTTATGGAAGGTCAAAGATTCGGTCAACCCGATGACGTTAGTGCCCAGTCAGGCCAACGGCCAATCATCCCTTGACATATGGCAATACTTCATCCCTCCATGTGGCAAAAATTTTATTGGAAATATATATATATATATAAAATAAAAATAAAGTATATATTTAAGGAAATATTAAGATGGGCCCCACCCATCCATGAGGGGCGGCCCACATTAAGTGGGCCACCACCCATGGTATGGGGGGAATCCCACCTTAATGGGGAACGCATCCCCCACTTAAAGGAGGAGATAAAGAGGAGGGGAGTGTGGTGGGACCACCACCCCCCATTCTCTCTAAAACTTAATTAATTTTTGCCATAAAATGCCTTAAAATAAGGCTATTTCATATATTTTAAACCATGGAAATTTTATACCCCTCTATTCGGGAATATTAGGAATATTATTCCTAAACTACATCCCCAAATTAATAGGGAATAAATCCCTTCGTAACCATTCAAATGGAAAAAGAAATTATCTTGAGGGGATATTATCCTTACGGGAATCATAAGAAGGGGATATTATTGGAATTTTCTCTATGTAAGGGAGATTGGGTAGTTAATTGGTTTTACACCAATTTTGGAAAAAAATGTAATATAAAAAGGGGTAGAATGGGGGTGTGAAGGCAAGTGATTTTGGAAGAATTTTGCAAGTGTGAGAGATTGTTTTCCTTGGAGAAATTATTGTATTTCCGTGCTTTTGGAGAAGCTTGTTTCCACGCACTTTGGAAGTGCATTTGTAAATTTCTTTGTAAACCAAGGGGAGGTTCTTCCAACCAATGTAACTAAATTTCTGGAGGAATAATTGGATCGGTCCACTCATTGGAGAGGGTTCTAGAGACGTAGTCATTCTAAATGACGAACTCCATTATCAATCTTCGTTTGCACTCTCTTTATCTCTCATTCTGTTCTTTCTTTAATTACTTTGTAATTATGTTATTTAAATTTCTTTTATGTGTTTAATTATAATTAAGCACTTTTGGTTTGTAATTGTTCACGTAAGCATTCAAAGCAAATGTCATAGATCCTTCAATCAGATCAAAATTTGGTATCAAAGCTGTGTTTTGACTAGTATTGTATATTTGAATGCTTACACGCTCGAAGCTTCAACAAGGCAAAGGAAAACTTGAAGAATACAATCCTGAGATCGGCAAATGAAGGACTTCGCCAACAATGAACGAAACTGAAGCTAGGAAAAGCACTGAGCTAGAGCTTGATGATAAGTCTTTCCAACGAGTCTTCCTCAAAATGAAGGCTATGGTGGAAGAGTTGTATGTGGAAAAGAAGAAGCGCAAAAAGGGAGATTCGTCCAAGCAAGTAAAGAAGGAAGATCGAAAGGACAAAGGAGGAAAAGATCCAAAATCTCCATCTCCTCCATCTTCCCTTTCTTCTTCTTCCTCTTCTACTACTGTTAATCCTTTCAAAAGCAAGTCAGCCTATTATTAAACTTGATGTAAAATTTGAGTTGCCTAAGTATTGTGGTGAGTTAAATGCCAAAAAGTTAGATGATTGGATCCAACAGGTAGAAGTCTATTATAGGATTCAGGGCCTAACAAAAGATGCTTCTATGATCCAGTTAGCCACTATTTGGTTGGGAGGTACAACTCTCACCTGATGGGAGAGTAGGACTGGGGAGGAAATTGCTCGCCATGGTAAGGTCAATATGACTTGGATGGAATTTATTGCTTCCCTTAAAAAATAGTTTTATCCTTTAGGTTATATGCAACAATTAACCATGAATTGGCAAACCTTTAGGCAAGGTAAGGGTCAGTTTGTCCAAGATTAAACTCATGATTTTAGAAAATGGGCTATTGCTTTAAATGTTCCATTGTATACTCAACATACATTACTCAAGTACATAGGTGGTTTGCATTCTTACCTAAGACATACTATTTTAATGTTAAGTCCTAATAATTTGGATGAAGTGTCAGTCCAAGCCACTCATTTAGAGTTAAGGGGTAAGAACACTTTTAGTGATAATAACTCAAAGAAACCATCTAAGTCTGAGGGGAAACCTAAGGGTAAAGATAAAGGAAAAGGAAAAAAGATAGCCATGGTAAAGAAAGAGGGTGAAAAACCCACCTATTTTCATTGTAAGAAAGAAGGAAACGAAGATTCTAAGTGTTGGAAACTACATCCAAAACTTAGGCCAAAGATGTACGGTGGAAACAAAGGGAAGCAAAAGACAACTACTGTAACACAACAGGATCTTGGATTTGATTCCTGGGATGAGATGAAGATAACTGCCTCTAGAATTCAAGGTAAAAATAAAGATATGTCTCTTGCATCCGAATCAAGTATTTCTGCAAGTACAAGTAAGCAACCTAAAGTAGATAAGCAGAGGAATGAAATTTTTCATATTCGTGTGATAACTAAACACACTAAGGTTGATACTTTATTTGACACGGGTTCACAAGTTAATCTCATATCTAAAGAAGTTAAAAAGCTAAATCCGACTACAACTCCTCATCTGAAGGCATACCCTTTGGGATGGGTTTTTAATGATGCACAGTTACAAGTCACGAAATAATGTAAGCTTAGTTTTGCAATCACTGCAAACTTTAAAGATGAGGTTGTAGTGGATGTTGTACCTTTAGATATTTTCAGACTTGTGTTAGGAAGTCCATATTTGTACGATCGTAAAGCTATCTTCTTTAGGGAGGAAAACATGTATCACCTATTTAAGGATGGGATTGAATATATTGTGCGTTCACACAAAGTCAAAACTAGTCTTGCATTAGTTAATGCTAGTCAGATGAAAATATTACTGAACTCCAGTAAAAAATTTGTGTGAATGCTTGTTAAGGCCAAAGAAGATGAAACATCTGAGGCGTTTAAAGGAAGTGATCCTAAACATAAGGCTGAATTGGTCAAAGTTGTATCTACTTATGATGACTTGTTCAGGAACCAAAAGGATTTCCTCCTAAAAGAGATATTCAACATGAAATTCAATTGCAGCAAGATGCGCCACTACCTAATATTGGCATGTATTGTTTGTCCGTCATGCAAAATGAAGAAATCAAAAAGCAAGTTTAGGAGCTCGTCGATAGAGGAATGATTCGTCCAAACACATCACCTTGTGGTTCTTCGATCGTTTTGGTTCCAAAGAAAGATGGAACATGGAGGATGTGCATCGACTTCAGGGCACTAAACAAAATCACCATCAAAAATAGGTATTCGCTTCTTAGAATTGATGACTTGCTTGATTGGCTTAAGCATGCAATTTATTTCTCTAAATTATATTTGTGAAGCGGTTATCATCAAATTAGAATTGCAGAGAATGATATTTGGAAGACTTCTTTCAAGACAAAACATGGACTTTATGAATGGTTGGTTATGCCCTTTGGGCTTACCAATGCACCTGCCACATTCATGTGAGTCATGAATGACATCTGCCATCCTTACATTGATGATTTTGTTATTGTATATCTTAATGATATCCTAGTTTTTAGCAAGTCTTGGGAAGACCATGTAAGTCATGTTAAAAAAGTTTTTGATGTACTAAGAAAAGAAAAACTCTATGTAAAGATGTCTAAATGCGAGTTTGCAAAGACATCTCTTGTGTACTTAAGTTATATCGTAGGGAATGGTCAATTGAAAGTCGACCCTGTGAAGGTTGAGGCAATTGTAAATTGGCCTAACCCAAGTACTGTAATTGAAGTCAGGAGTTTTTTGGGTGTTGTCCAGTACTGGAGGAAGTTTATTGTGAACTTATCCTTCATCACATCACTGTTGCATGCATTAACAAGTACAAAGATAACTTTTCAGTGGGGAGGACCACAACAGAAGGCCTTTGACACATTGAAGGAAAAGTTAAGCACCGCACCAGTCCTGGCTCTACCAGATTTGCACCAACCATTCGAGATTGAAACAGATGCGAGTGGATTTGCCATGGGAGCAGTATTGACACAATGAGGTAAGCCAATCTGTTACCACTTTGAAACTTTTTCTGGCGCAGTAAGTAATTATCCAACTTATGATAAAGAACTTTACGCTTTAGTACAAAGTGTTCAGAAATGGAAACATTATATAATGTGAAAGGAAACAATAATCCATACTGATCATCAACCATTGCAATATCTACATTCACAAACTAAGTTGCAACAAAGTAGGCATTTTCGGTGGATGGGATTTTTATAGCAGTTTCACTTAGTCATTAAGTATAAGAAAGGAGCCCATAACAAAGTAGCATATATTCTTTCTAGACCTTCAGTTTCTAATGCTTTGATAATCCTTAAAAATAGTTCTATGATTCATGCAATTTTTGAAGAACAATATGCTACTGATGAAAATTTTAAGGATATCTATGCAGCTCTAATCCAAGGCAAACAAGTAGAAGAAAATGATTACTATGTGCATGATAAACTCTTGTATCCCTTAGGAAAATTATGCATTCCAAAGAATGAAAAAGAACATGTAATCAGAGAGGCACACACATCGCTAATTGCAAGACATTTTGGGGTTAGTAAAACTTTGTCATAGCTACAAAAATATTGCTACTAGCCTTGAATGCAAGAAATTGTAACAAAATATATTAAGGGGTGTGTGATGTGTGCAACTAGCAAACCAAGTAATAGGAAAATGGGGTTGTACACACCTTTACCTGTACCGTCTTGACCATGGGAAAGTGTATCTATGGATTTTTTCGAGGGGTTACCTATGTCTAGGAAAGGGCATGACTATTTGTATATAGTAGTTGATCGATTCAGCAAGATGTGTATTCTTATGCCATGTAAAAAGAAAGTCACCGCTGAACTGACAACTCATATGTATTTTCAGTTTGTATGGGTTCACTTTGGGTTACCCACTTCCATTGTATCAGATCAAGATTCTCAATTCCTTGGGGAGTTTTGGTCAGTCTTATGGGGACTTATGGATACTAAACTGAAAAAGTGTACAACCTTCCATCCGCAGATTGATGGACAGACATAGGTAGTCAACAGGAAAAGCATGTATCTGCTTAGAGGATATTGCAGCAAGCATCCTAAGTTGTGGGATGAAAGTCTTCATTATGTGCAGCATGCCTACAAACATGCAGCCCATTTTTCTACAAAGAGGTCTCTTTTTGAGACTTGCTTCAATTATTTTCCAAAGAAACCAATGGACTTCACTTTTGGAATAAATGATGTTGAAGATGGATGCCTTGATGCAGAAAGAGCTTTAAAGTTCATCCAAAAGGTCCAAGCAGTTCATCAGACCGTAGAAGCACAATTGGAAAAGAGTCAAGCAAAGTACAAGGCTCGTCATGACAAGCATCACAATGATCATCATTTCCAAATTGGAGACAAAGTTTGGTTACACATAAGCAAGGAAAGAATGCAAGGTGAAGGAAGGAAGCTCAAGCCGATCAGATATGGTTCCTTCAAAATTCTGGAAAAGATTGGCACAAATGCCTTCCGCCTTAATCTTCCTCCATACATGCATATTTACTCAGTAGTCAACGTTGAGAACTTGAAGTTGTACGAACCTCCGATGATACTAGACGAGGAGGCTGAAGTGCAAGTTCCATCAGTTGACAACCTTTCACCAGAGTACATGTTAGAGTTGCCTAAAGATGTTATCCTCGACAGGAACACCAGGACTTCATGAAGAGGAGTAGTTGAATACCTCCGAGTGGGGCTAAAAGGGATGCATCCAAGCAAGGAAAAGTGGATGGAGATTGGTAAAGTGAGGGAACTTTACCCTCACTTACTTTCTAAGTAACCAACTTTCGGAGGTCCAAAAGCTCTCCAGTGGGGAGGACTAATTTGGAGGATTTTTTGTCAATTTTGAAATTCTCCATTTTTCTCCAGTTTCAGCATCATCATAAAGTGCTCGGGACCTTGACTCCAATGCATCTCTAATGGAGTCAATCAGAGTCCCAGAGCTCAAGATATATATGTTCAAACCTCTGGTCAACTCTCAGAACCAGGCCAAAAAAAGGGGCAAAAATCAAAGTCATCAAAACTGGTTAAAGTCAACACCATTGTGAAGTGCTCATCATCACGATTCCGGTAGAGTTCATTTCACGGAAAACGAAGTTCGTATGGAAAAGTTATGGAAGGTCAAAGATTGGGTCAACCTAATGACGTCAGCGCCCAGTCAGCCCAACGGCCAATCAACCCTTGACATATGGCAATACCTCATCCCTCCATGTGGCAAAATTTTTATTGGCAAATAAAATAAAATATAAAAAATATGTATTTTAAATAAAAATAAAGTATATATTTAAAGAAATATTAAGATGGGCCCCACCCATCCATGAGGGGCGGCCCACATTAAGTGGGGCACCACCCATGGTATGGGGGGAAGCCCACCTTAATGGGGAATTCACCCCCCACTTAAAGGAGGAGATAAAGAGGAGGGGAGTGTTGTGGGACCACCACCCCCCATTCTCTATAAAACTTAATTAATTTTGCCATAAAATGCCTTAAAATAAGGCTATTTCATATATTTTAAACCATGGAGATTTTATACCCCTCTATTCAGGAATATTAGGAATATTATTCCTAAATTAAGGAGCCTATTCAAACTGCATCCCCAAATTAATAGGGAATAAATCCCTTCATAACCATTAAAATGGAAAAATAAATTATCTTGAGGGGATATTATCCTTCTTGGAATCATAAGGGGATATTATTGGAATTTTCTCTATGTAAGGGAGATTGGGTAGTTAATTGGTTTTACACCAATTTTGGCAAAAAAATGTAATATAAAAAGGGGTAGAATGGGGGTGTGAAGGCAAGTGATTTTGGAAGAATTTTGCAAGTGTGCGAGATTGTTTTCCTTGGAGAAATTATTGTATTTTCGTGTTTTTGGAGAAGCTTGTTTCCACGCACTTTGGAAGTGCATTTGTAAATTTCTTTGTAAACCAAGGGGAGGTTCTGCCAACGAATGTAATTGAATTTCTGGAGGAATAATTGGATCGGTCCACTCATTGGAGAGGGGCCCAGAGACGTAGTCGTTCTAAACAACGAACTTCATTATCAATCTTCGTTTGCACTCTCTTTATCTCTCATTCTATTCTTTCTTTAATTACTTTGTAATTCCGTTAATTAAATCTTGTTTGTGTGTTTAATTATAATTAAGCACTTTTGGTTTGTAATTGTTAACGTAAGCATTTGAAGCAAATGTCATAGATCCTTAAATCAGATCAGCCATGGGCAAGCCTGCAAGAGGGAAACAACTTCAAAGGGTCATGGACCAACGAAATAGTGAGGTAGCGAAGGGTGGCCATTGTGAAATAAGATTGTGGTGACGGCCTCCCGCTAGGGCAGACCCACCGGCGAACTTGGGCCTAGGGGCATCACCCGTGGACGTAAAGTCTCATTATGAGGAAAAGGTCCATGCGGGTCCCATGAAATGGGGTGATACATGAACCTAGTCGTTTAGATGGCGGCGGTCAAGCGATGGCAATCCACGCGAGAGGACCCCAGACGTTTTGGACTTAAATGATTTTGAAGCAATGGGGTTAGCCTACAGTGGTAATGATGGGGACGACAGGGTCAAGCATGAAGCCCGCCATGCGGGCGGCAGTCAAGGGTCGGCCGTTGCCAAAGCAGCAAAATGGGGATGGAAACTCGCATGGACGCAATGACAAAGATGAATGTGAGGTTCACTTCTCGGGCAGACGCCGAGACTCGGGCACAAGTGAATGGTCGGAGCGGAACGGTGAATGACAAAGGGAAACCCGTGAACGCAAGTCTACAAGGGTCAACAGACACAGAAGCAAAGATCAAGGGGAAACCCACAAGGCTAAGCCCAAAGGGGTAAATGACTTAGTGAAACTCAACCAGGTAAACTCGACCAATATGAAGTTGATCGTTTTATGGCTCAGGGCCAACTCAGGCTAGGAGATGGGGGTACACAAAATGAGACGAGGTCAAAATGACTTGTCATGAGCCAAAAGAGGGGGTCATCGCCTTCTTTAGGGTAGTTGTGCGAAACATGCACAACAAATGGTGACTCACTAGGGGAAATGCTCCAACGCATTTTGATGACAAACCAAAATCACGAACCCAAAATCTCTAGTTTTGATCCCCGCGCTGGGGCAAATAAACTAGATACTCAACCAAAGAATCAAAACCACTAGTTAACCCAACCTTTAGTATGCTAAAAATCTAAGTGTGTGCAATTACGTTAATTCCCATACTTCAGTTGCTACAGGAACCCAAGCTCTGTCAAGTTAAGCTACGTAGTTTATTCTAACTCCAAAAGCATCCGGGACATTGCCTCACTGCTAGTCAAGCATCCATAGCCCCGATGAGGTTGTCGTTGTGATTCTCCTAAACATTTCTCTACTGCCAGCTAGGCATCCATAGCCATGGTAGAGTTGCTCGGATCCTCCTAAAAGGTTGAATTTATTCTTTCTTTTATTTTCAATGTTTTTCTTTTCTTTCTTTTGTTTCTTTTCTTTTGATTTTTCTCTTTTCAATTCCTTTCATTTCAACCTGCAAGCAATGAAGCTTGCATTCAGGGCTGAGAATCACAGTGGCGCTGAAGTAGAATTTTAGATTTTGCACTTAACTAGACTTCATAAAGGACCTACATCAACGTCCAAATTCTTAAAATATTTGAGAGATATAAGATTCTAGAATACATCAGAATTAGACCAAACAACAACTTATCCTCTTTGAATCGAATACCTAGGTAACTTGACACTAACAAAAGATCCTCATCGTCCACTCTGAAAAATTGATTAGAGTTTGAAAAATAAATACATAGAACAACCCCATGTACTTAAAATGGTTGTCGTGCTCATAGATGTGCCCAGTTAAAAGCAAAGAGACCCCGAGAAAAGCAGCAACAAAGCAAAAAGCAAAACGAAAAGCAAGCAAGAAGCAAGTGGAACAAAAGGGAAACTAATCTAAAGCAAACCTAACCTACAATAAACACCTAACCTAACAAAAGCAGGAAAGCAAGATATACACATGAAACCTACACTACGCAAAATGAACTATGTACAAATAAATTTACAAAGAATGATGTTCAGGGAAGGAAAACTGGAATTTACATTCGTTGGACCTTGGAAGGCATGCACAATCAGAAGGGCAATCATCACGGTCCTAAGCCATGCAAATTTATCCTTATACTAAGAAAAAAGAAGTTTGTTATTGCAACATTAAAATTTAATCGCATAGTCAAGGAAAATCAACAATTGAGGAGGCTTGTTAAACCCATGGTTAATCCATAAACACGTTCGTATCCCCTCATTCCCATAATCAAAATAATAAGTGCAACTATGAAAATTAACAGGGGCAAGGAAGGATAAAACCTGGATGTTGTCACATGGAGGTGGCAATGTTTGACAGTTGAGAGTGAGCACTGCATCGTCGATCTTTGCATCAACAATCTCGAGTGAGCACGGTGGAGGATGCGACATTTCTGATCTTGGGCATGGATAGGACTGGGAGGACAGGGCAACAAACACCTCATCCAAGCCACTATTGGGACCTGCAGCCTCCACTGGCTATTCTGCGAGGAGATATACTTCATCTCGTTGATCATCTACAAACTTGGTATCCACTTGGTTGGCGTCCTTAGAAAACATGTTGTCCCATTTCCTTTCTCAACTGTCGACCCTATTTTTGTGATGCTCAATGTCATGGGACGATGACATGCACAAATCTGTCCTAATGCAACCCTTTGAACATGTGAGAGGATCAACAATGGTCAATGCGACCAAACTCCTAATTGCCTCTTGTGGTTGGACAGGTCTGTCATACTTGTTGGCAACCATAAAAACACCCCCGCCTCTATCTTCTTCTCTTTGTAGTCCATGTATTTCATCACAATGTTCACTTGTCTCCTCTTGTTCACTGTCACTATAGACAGAGAAGGAATCCCTCTCCCACTCTGGAGGCCCCAATGTTTCATCAACGAGAGGTTCAAGTAGTATGTCTTCATCACTACCTACCTTTGAGATGCATTCTTCCTCGATGTGGGCATACCTCCGCAGTACAGTTCCTAATGGAAAGAAGTCATCAAATGATGACACCTCACCAAGGGGACCAAAATATACTACGTGATTTCCCTCCAAGAACTTGCCATAAAGCCTATTGTCCATGGTGCACAAATGCTCCTCAAGAGGAAGAAATTCTTGATGACTGGTGGATAGCTTTCCCATGTGTTCTGCCCCATCATTTGGAGGCTCGGGGATGCGTTATTCTTCTTTCTTTGTTGTCTCAATATCCTCATAAGGGCTACCTTCAGCTAAGTTGTCACTTGGATCTGGCTCTTGATTCTCACGTTTAATCTTTGAAGCAACTGCAGGAAGTGGTGTACTTGGCTGCCTCGCTTGTTCTTTGACTTGCTTGATGGCTTCTTGGCACATTCCGCATGTGAACTCTGAGTGTGATGAGTCATGGAGTCTACACCAATTTGGTAGCAACAATACCTCCAAATCTATTTGATATCTTAGTTCAAAATAATCCCTTGCTAATCTGGAGATGAGCTAGTTGTATCTTTCCACCATTGGGTCCTCATCATCACTTGGGAGGAAGTCAGATAGTAGATAGCCGTGGCAAGTTATTGTTCCCACTCCTCAAAGTCTTCGTTTTTAGATGCTTGATTACTGTCATTTATAAAGGAAAGGTCTTCTAATATGATTTTGCTTATGCTTTCATCATCATTTTCTGCTGCCCCAAGGCTTCTAGCTTCTTCTTTCTGATTTTCAACATCTTCATGGGCTACCTGAACATGCATTGCTACAAAATCTGTTAATTCATCTTCAACAGCCAACCGTTCCTCTTCTTGAGTGGAGGACTGCTCTTTATTGATGGAGGAAAAGCTTTCTGAACTAGTTATAACCAAATTTCCATCAAGGAACTTTGTTGTCCCAAGAATTTCAACCTCTACCTCTTGGTTTTCAATTTCTATGTTTGTTGTCCCGACACCAACTTGTGTCAAATTTCTTGGTTCATCTTCAATGTGTTGTCCTCCAGATGTTGACAACTCTTCTGCCTCATGGGATGACTCGTCCTCATTGAAAGTTGGCTGCTCCAACTTGTTCAAGCAACCCTTGACTTGAGTGATAATGTTTACACATGAAGAACAAGTTGATTCTGAGTGAGGGGCATTATGAAATCTGCACCAAGTAGACATCAGTACCTGCTCCATTCTTGGTCCATTCTCGCTGCCCAAACATTCTTGGATCAGCTCCTTGAATGCCTTAGCTGCCATGGTTGTCAACTCTTCCTCTGGGTTTGCAAGGGCTAAAGGTTGATATATTTCCCAAAAGGGAATTTCTCCTTGCAAGACTCTTTCAATCCTATTCAAAAATGTCAAACATCCCAATTCATTGTGCTTGCATGTAGCATGGATTCTACACTTGTTTGCCAATGCCAATTGCTGCAATGGTCTCCTCAATCTTCTATTCAAATCTACATGTAGCTGAGTGATGTTTATTTGCAAATGCTGCTCCATCTTAGCTCAACTTTGTTTGCCTTCAAAATTTCCTGATTTTAAAATTCCAACATATAAAGAGATCTTGCCATCTCATATTTCTTCTTGAAGGTTCTCTTTTCAACTTCCAACTTCCAGCTTTGTAGCCTCAACATGCCAACCCTCCTTCTAATGTCAGTTCTGTTGATGTGTTTTTTATGCACTTCTCAACACAAGTAATGCACAGGTGCATCACCTCTCTTGAAAGACAATCTTCCACAATCAAAGTGTAGAACACTATCCCAAGGTCTCTAATGTCAGGTCTTGATACTGCTTGGAATACCTCAGTTGATTCATGTGATTTGCTAGAATCACAAGGCAAACTTATGGATGAGTTACAAAGTGTGGGAGTTGGGTCTGCAAATGGAGTTCTCAAGATGTAAAAATTCTTGCTTAGTTGCTGCAGGTTCAAACCATAGTGTAAAACTCCTATTTCAGCTTGAGATTTGGATTTACAATGTGCAATGAACCTTGTTCAAAGTCACTATTTAAAACAAGGTTAAAAGGGTAAGGAAGAGAAGAAGTTCCTAGACCTAAGTCATGAATGAACAATAATCATGGAGGTTGCTACAGTAGACAAACATCCTAAACTAGGTTTTTCTTGGCCAAGAGGAACCTGCAGTTACACAAAACCAGCACAATCTTCTAAGGATTGCAGATTTTCAAATTGCAACCACACATCATGAACATGCAATTTAAATAAGTTGCAACAATGGAGTAAGGAAGCCCTGACTATCTTTACAAAGTGATTCACCATCAACAAACCACAAAAATCATGGCCTAGAAATTCATCAAATACTGTAACAGCAAACACCATTATCATTTCCACTCAAGAAACTAACAACTAAAACTAACATGGAAGTAGAACCATGCATACATAATGAACAAGTTCAAAAGAAACACCCATAAATAATGCAATTTTGCTTTCTATTGCTGCAAAATGCCTTTACACCAGTTCTCCAACCATTTACAAATGAGGGGAAAGCCCCTATTTATAGTTTTCCAAAGCCCAAATGAATGGCTAAGATTGAATTACATTGTGTGGCTCAGATTTGATTACATTAGGGTTTCACCTACCCCACAATATAAATGAATTTAAAATACAACCTTTGTCTTATTTCTATTTTGTCTAGTAGTGCCTTGAGTGTTGTATCAGTTGTGTCCTCTTGCTAACTTCCCTTTTTGTTGTAGAAAAAATGCTTGAAAGTGACCCTCTACTTGGTGTGCTTGCAGTATTCTCGAATCGATTGAATTCCCCTAGTGTACGAATTGGCATCATTCTGAAATAGATAAATTACCCCAGATCTGACAAGGCAACCCCTTGACGGATCATGATCGTTTGATGAAGAACAAGACACCCATTTTTGTTTCTAATCCTAGTACACAACCGCCCACGCTCTTGGCACTATCTCCCTTTAGCACATGGTTGCTTGACCGTTAATCCTTTTTGGTGTAGCATTTGAGATCTTCTTCTTGGTCTGGAGTCACAAGTGGTATTTGGTTACTATTTCCTTCATAGACTCGATAGGTGACACCCAAATTTTCCATCTGAATTGTGTGCCTTATGCTTTAATCCTTCTTGAATCTTCCTCAACATGGTTCCATAAACCCGTCTCTTGATGGCATTAAGTCATAGGAATCCCTGAGTGACCTCTCGTTCGCAACAATCTTCATTTCACAACCATAGCCCTGCACAAGACAATAAATGTAATTAAGCCTATGAAGCATAAATAAATAAAGACACTACACTCTCCCTTGAATTCCCATGGTAGCCCTTCAATTGCCTTGATCCTTCACATTGTTGATCATACCCTCCCCCCTTACTCCTCTTGTGTATGATCCAATAACCTTAATATGAAGTAGCATTCTTTTAAATATCCTGATTCATCTTTCCATAACTCAGGAGAAAACTTGATTTCATGCCTTGCTAGATTAAGCGAAGCGCGGGTGATGGCATACAGGGTGATGTTGTAGGAAGACCATTGAAAGAGTGGTGTGAGCCAAATAGCTACCCACATAGCGGCATTTGCCTAAGTGAATTCTTCCCTCCTTAGTAAATTTTAATTTCTTCCACCCTCCTTGCTTGTGGCTTTATCCAAGACTATTTCGATATCAATCTGTATGCCACGTTCGTGAAGACTAATGTTGCAATTATTCTTTTCGATATCACCCACGGATCTCTACATAATTTGGTGATTTTCTTATGCGAACGTGGAAGGTGGCAACGTCATTTGCAGAAAGGAGAATGTGGGGTGCTGACAGGAGAATGTCATGAGGACATCTATGCAACTTGATCAACATTCCGCACCATGGGATCCCACAATGGTGACATTTGTGGGCTAGTGGAGGAGCGGACTTTGTGTCGGAAATTTTCATCTAGAGAGGCGTGGGTGGAGAAATGCATATGAACGCCACGAGGAAGCCATCAAGAAATGGCCTTAGTGACAACAATATGTGGGAGCTTCCTAAAACACGGAATCCACAAAGGAGACCGCTGCGAGACAACGCATGCGGGTGGCAACTTGCATGAAGCTTCCATAGGAATGTTGTAAGGGTAACGACATCAGGATGACCTCCCTCCGACCTACATAATCCTCAAGCACATGCTCTGTCGGGTAAAACCAAAGACCACTAGGTTAACGCAAGTCCCCAAAGAGTGAGAAAAGGGAGTGATTTCTTTAACATATGATCAATCGAAAACTTTCATGAGGACCCTACTTCATAATCCAACACAGTTATTGATGTCTCATGATACTCGTGCAAAGGAAACAAAAGCAACACTTTCCTATGCTCTAAGGATTGTAGCACGCTTTCCCTTACTAGACCGATCAAATTCTATCACTTGTCCAACATCCACAAGATCCCATGCCAGATTGAATCGAACATTTCATAATTAAAACCACTCACACCTCCTATCGCTAATTAAAAACCTCTTGTTGTTTCCAAAAATGTTTGCAGCGATGTCATGTGAAACCACTTTGTTCGAGAAAAATAGTCCTAGGGTGTCCATGAGATATCTCCGATGATGGAGGCCGAGGCCCATATAAATAAATTCCTGCACATCACAACTCATCTCAATAGATAATCTGAAATCGATAAACAAGTCAATGCTCTCTTTGAATGACCTATCTCGGCGTCGACAAATGGGTAGGCTTGTCTGATGGCGAACGCCTGCTAGTTTTCAAAGACTTATAATGTAGAGAAGACACTCCTCGTGCGGGAGAGATCATGTCAAATATTACGAAGATTTGTAATAGCATCAAATTTTATTCAAGGTGGACTCATGCTTTGTGGGTCGGGAAGGTGGCGTCACCTTTCGTGGGGAAGAAGCATGGCCAACAGAGGTGCGGACACCGCAGTTATGAATTTTGTCGGGTGGAGTAACACGAGATACCATGATCAAGATGTCGTTAGGGAGCGGCGTAAAATAAATGGAGGTCTGCATTGTGGCCTCCACATGAATGATGGCCACGTGAACTAGATGGCGTTGATCCTCATTCATTCATCACCTTACCCGGGTAACAATCTTAGTTTTTCCTCGGTGATTCTGTAAACTCTTTCCAATGTTGGTCATAACTTGATCGCTCAATAGCACCAATGTTGGTCATAACTTGATCGCTCAATAGCACTTAGGTTTAAACGGAAAACGATTAAATATTCTTAGATTTTCACCTTCCATTCGATGTTGCACGATCTTCTACAGAATGAAATCTTCTTATTTGATAAATACCTTGTAACCAGATGCCTTTTTTTGCAGGAAGGAGCTTTCAGGAGGCGGTACTGAGAATCTCATCTTAGGCGGCTGTGGGTGTGGTGGATCCTGCAATGGAAAAGGTTGTTGGAGATGTTAGCATAGGCTGCTGTTATGATGTCGCCGTTTAGACAGACAACCCTGGAGATGGCGGAACTTGCATGAGAGATCGCCGTCGGGCACATAGGCTCGGATGGCCACCGCAAGTTTGTCGTTAGAGCGAGCTCTGCAAACTTCACACTTAGTACACTTCCCCTTAGTGTTGCTGGAGAGTTTAATATTTAAGAATATTTTCATGCCCATGCATTAGAATCATCTATTTTTATTGTACAGAGGGTTGCTTACTCGACTCTCCCTTAGCTCCTTTAAAATCTCCAAATAGTGGTTTCCTTTAGATCAACGGACTACATGTATCCTTTTGAGAGCAATCTGAAACAATTTAATGCCCAAGAATGATAATGCAGCCCGACCACTAAGACTTTGTAAAACCAGTCGATGCCTGAGGGAGTTAGTGGAAGGCAATAATGATATCATCGCTTGATCAGCCAAAAAAGTTGTGAATTTCACATGAGGCACCTCTTGGAGTAGAATGCAGGTATAAGTATGTGGATCACCATGACGAAGATGTCGTCACAAGGGACAATAATGAAGTGGTGGAAGCTCGTGGTCCTGGCTTTGCATTAGAATTCTCCGTCGATGAACCTACGGGTGAAAGGAGTGTGGGGTTCCATTACTCATATCTCAGGAATCATTTTAAATTAGGCCTCAACATATTTTGAAATGGCATCAAAGCCATGAGGTTTGTGATTGCAAGTCAAGGTGGGAACAAGGGTGCGAGAGTCCAGGCTTGGGCTTCGTAGTGAGAGGAAGCCATTGCCTGAATGATGGAGGTGATGACAAATGGGTCTATGGAACCCACAAAGAAGGAAGCCGACGGGTGAGCAAATGCGGGATGGTGCTTAAGAAATGTCGCCATGAAAATAATGAGCGACAAGGAAAGACCCGCAGTGTAGGTTTTGCACGGAAAAGGCCGTCGACGGCAAGTATCATTCATAAAGTGTAAAGCTCAGTTGCCCATCTTCCCAAATGACTAATGTTAACCTAGGATTCCAATATGCTTTAAAACCTAGAGGCGTGAATATTGGTAATATTCCAGCTACAGGAAAGTCGTTAGGGGAAACCGTCGAGAGTAGCGAGGTAGCTTGTTGCCTCGTGAAAAAAAATCAACTTGAAGGTGCTATTAAAAATATCATTTGGGAGCGACCAAGTTTAGTGCATGTGGGCATGACGTGTGGGTGCATGGCGAATGAATTCCATTTTCTGCAACGGTGGGATGAACAACAATGGCCATGGGTAAGCCTGTAAGAGGGCAACGGCTTCAACGGGTCACAAACCCATAGAACAGGGAGGCAACGAAGGGTGGTTGTTGTGAAACAACATTGTGGTGATGGCCTCCTGCTAGAAATGGCCCGTCGGCAAACTTGGGACTAGGGGGAGTCACCCACGGATGTAAAGTCTCATTCTGAGGAAAAGATCCATGTGGGTTCTGCAAAATAGGGTGACGTGCAAACCTAGTTGTTTAGACGACAATGGTCTGGTGATGGAAATCCACACTAAAGGATCCCAAACGTTTTGGAATTAAATGATTTTGAAGCAATGGGTTTGACCTACATTGGTAATGACGAGGACGATAGGGCTAAGCACAGATCCCTCCATGCGGGCGGCGGTCAAGCGTCGGCCACCGCCAAAGTGGCGAAATGGGGACGAAAACTCGCATGGACACAACAACAAAGATGAATACGGGGTCCGCCCGTCGGGCAGACGCTGGGACTCGAGCACAAGTGAATGGTTGGAGCAAAATGACGAATGACAAAGGGAAACCCATGAATGCGGGTTCGCAAGGGTCAACGGACACGGAAGCAAAGACGAAGGGGAAACCCGCAAGGATAAGCCCACAGGGGTAAATGACAGTGAAACTCAACCAGGTAAACTTGACCAATATGAAGTTTATCATTTTAAGGCTCAAGGACAAATTAGGCTAGGAGACAAGGGTGCACAAAATGAGACAAGGTCAAAATGACTCATCATGAGCAAAAAGAGGGGGTCCCTTCCTTTGGCGGGGTGGTTTTGCGAAACATGCACAACAAGTTTTCCTACAACAACTCGGTTAACAGAAGCACAGGAAAATCACCATTTCAAATTGTTTATGGTAACAACCCAATAGTTGTATTAGACTTGAATAAGATTGATAAATATGTAAAGAAGAGTGTAGATGCAGAGGATTTTGTAGAGCATATGAAAAGCCTACATGATGAGGTGAGGAAACATATCAACAAAATGAATTTTTCTTATAAAACTAATTCTAATTTGAAGAGGAGACACAAGGAATTTTAGGTTGGAGATTAAGTGATGGTGGATCTAAGGAAAGAAATATTTTGAGTGGGTACATATAAAAAGCTCAAGATGAAGAAGATTGGCCCATGCAAGATTGTGAAAAGGCATGATTCTAGTAATGCATATGAGGTAGAATTACCCAATGAGCTTAATATCTCTCCAAATTTTAATATTTCAGATCTAACCATATTTCCTAAAGGTGAAAATGATGAAGTTACAACAATTACGCAGTCTCAAGCACTCACACCTACTTTAGGGAATGAAAATTTTGAGATAATTCTTGATAGCCAGGTGAAAAGGAGCACAAGGAGGAAGCAATACATGGAGTATTTGGTGAAATGGTTTGGGAGACCTGTGGAGGATTCTTATGGTTATTCAAGACTGAGGTTACTCATCTTGGATATCCTCTTGGAAAGTGATGAGTTCACTTTTCTTCTACCCTAGGTGTCTAATGCAGGAGCATCTAGGGTATACGAGCAATCTTGCATCAACCAAAAAGATCTATGTTGTTTCTTTTCAGTAAGGGATAAATTGGCTTGAATTTTATGAGTATGGAGGTCTATAGGAGTTCAAGCTTTTGGAGTAAGCAACATGAAGGAGGAAAAAATTCTGTCATCCAGTTTTTAGTCAACAGACTCATCATAGTGACATGAGGATTTCGAAGAAAGCTTGTTTCATGTCCCTTTGACATAGTGATAGCAAAGGAAACATTGATGGATGGTTGTGAAGGCTTCACATCGTAGGGAGATACTTATTTTGATAGGACTTAGTGGCTAGTCCCTTCGACATCTCGATAAGAATTTCATTGAAGAGATAGACACATATGAACAAAACATAATAGTGAGTCCCTTTGATATTCCAATAGCACCTCATCAGAGAGAAGGAAGAATATCGGTAGGATGAAATGATGAGTCTCTTTGACATGTCAATAAGGTGGAACGAAACAACAATGAAGGACGATGTCAGTAGGACAAGTGGCAGTGTGTGACTGATCAATGTGTCAAGTCATACTAGTGACATTAGTCGTACGATGATGCCAAGGATGACATGTAGGCAGTAGGGACCACCCGATCAAGACTGGAAGGAATATTGATGAGACTTTCTTATTTTGATGTGAGTTGCTTTAGCACCTCTTTGATATTTCAATGGGAATTTATCAGTGAGACATCACCATATTGGAAGGACTCACTTGGGAGTCCCTCTAATGGAGCGATAGGCGTATCAAGGTGATAATGGGAATTCAGAATAGATGCCAAAGGATGATCAAATAAGGAGCTAACACATGGCACATTGTTATTTGTTGATTTCACATCTCTATTGTTAATTAACACAAGTTTTTGGTCTAAAATTTTAAAGTGATATAGAAGGCAATTGAAACCCTAAATCCTATAATGGAGGTTAAAAGCAAATTTTAGTCGAATAATGATATATGAATGCGATGGTTGTGTTTTAATGCCCGGTCATGACACAAACCTTCTGGTTGATGGTTGTATGAGATGATGGAATAGACATTGAGTGACAGTTACATGAACATTAATTCTATAGGGAGGTGGATGGCATCACTCAAGTAAGAATGGGTGACCAACTTCAATGTAGATTCCATTGACAGGAAAAAAAAGACACATCAAACTAGAGCAGGGATGGTAGGGGGAAGATCGAGAAGATTTTGGTTATGAAGGCATGAAGTTGGAAGGAGAGTTAGCTCTGATTCAAAGATTGCAGATTGTTGAAGTCAAGAAGGCCCATATGATGGAATAAGTAGTTGTGTAATGTCATTTTGTTTGCTGTAATAAAAGGTGGCTCTATTTCTCTCTC
This sequence comes from Sequoia sempervirens, assembly GCA_007258455.2. Lineage (NCBI taxonomy): Eukaryota > Viridiplantae > Streptophyta > Pinopsida > Cupressales > Cupressaceae > Sequoia > Sequoia sempervirens. Next base: position 570,102,039 of record VDFB02193867.1, on the reverse strand, counting down.
CATTTATGTGAAGTGTTTCTTTGCTGTTGTTGTGTGTTCAAAATTTGTAAGGGGAGTACCTTGCATTAATTAGATAGATGGCCCTACCCTTCAACAAAGAGATTGGTGAAGAAACCTCATAACATTAACCTTAATGAGCTTAGTGATGTGCCCTACATAACTAGAACTTGTAGACCTTACAATCCTAATCTAGCATGCATAAAAAGGAACATAGTGAAGTGATAGTGGAGCCAAAGGAAAATACACTAATTTGGCCAAAGTATTCTCACTTAGTACTTCGAGTGATAGTCATCCTATTCACATACACTACCCGATCTCGTTCTACTTTAGACCATTATATGTATGCATAGGTAAACCTTCAATAGGTAATCATATCCTCTAATTTGACCTATTGCCTTTCCTAATTGACAATTTGACCTATTGCCTTTCCTAATTGACAATGGCATCTCTACCAAATAACATAGGTAAAATCATAAGTTACCCCCCTTCAATGGATAATCTAACCCTAGGTATAACTCATAAGCTTTCAATGTTCATAAAATAACTTAACAAGCTATTTCTAATTTTTTATTCCTAGTATGTAATACTAATGACGTCAATCAATCTCTCCTTAATATGGAGTAAATATAAAAACTTGCATGGAAATTACATCAAACAAGACCTTTCCTCTTTATAAGCAAATATAATTTTTACTCTATTTCAAGCAAACTAGTACCTTTCCAAAACAACATTCAAGGCAAACAATCTTCAAATTTTAAAGATAAAAGAGAAAATATAGAATTCCATGCCTTTAAATTGCTTAATCCAATCGAATCTTTGGATTCCTATCTTTTCCTTATCTTAATATCAACTTAGAAATCAACCTTTCTTCACCAACCTCACTAAAAATCTCACACCAAAAGCTCTCAACAAAATAACAATCACTCAATGAAAACTATAGCAGAAATGGCAGCGTAATGGTGAAAAAGAGAAGTGTAAGAAATGAGGTGAGATCGACCTATATTTATCCACAAGGATTAGCTTCACAAGGATACAAACAAGGTTCATAATATGCCACTTCTCATCCATACTAATTGACTTAGCTCAATATTAGAAAGGTGGTGAATTCTCATGAAGAGAGTCATTGAATCTATACAACAAACTGATCCAATGTTTGCCACAATAGGTTTGACACATTCATAAAGCACATGTTTTAATACAACTAATCAATTTGAAGCATGAAAGACTTCTAAAGCAAGTAGACAATTCATACTATCGCGCCAAGTTTGTAGCTGACTCCCTATTCTAAAGCCTGTAGTTAAACCAGTGGAAATGGTCATTTATATTCTAGTTGCACATACTCAGTCAACTTAGTCAAAGTTTGAGTAGTCGACACATATTGGTTCAACCTTTTTGCATTTATATTTGCAGATTGACTTGGAATGTTGCGTCCAAGATATATGTTTCACTTTATTTAAACTTTATTAACTTTACACAACATATTATAATCTCACGTGTCCCTTTTGAACTTAATCTGAAAAGATATATGCACTTTAATGTTTACTTGGGCACTATCATATAGTGCACTATATTTCACATTTCATCAACCAAAGCATATAATTATATGAATCCACATTTATACTTTGCATAATATATGTATAAATCGGCCTCTAATACTATGCATAATATATATACAAATCAGCCTCAAATACTTTCTTAATATATATATATATATATCGATGAAGAGCTTTAATGCTATATATGTATATATATGTATATATATTCCATGTCAATTAAATATGTATACATTTGATATTCAAAATGAATAAGATCAAGTTAATATTTCACATATAATATCATATATATTGTGTCGCCAAAAATTGTATACTCTTGAAGAAAGAGACAATTTTGCATTAAATTTAGTCCTACTTTAAATACCTTGTTCAATCACCCCTTAACAACTGCATTTATAGGCCCCTAATGCTCATGATTTTGGACTTTAAGGCCTATTTCACTCACAAATCACTTAAATCCCGACAAATATCACTTTAACCACTCAAATTTCGTGAAACCCACCAAAAAAAATTCCTGGTGGGACTAAGTTACCCAAGGTGGTGACTTAGTCCCTTTTGGTGTATTTTCCACTTTTGAGCGGGAAAATCACCAACCTAGTTCAAATTTTTGAGGGATGTCAGCCTATGAAGTTAAAATAATGAGTAATTCAGTGTTAATTCCTATAAATACATGTTTTTAGGTCATTTTTTCAGATCTCCTAGTCATTTTGCAAAGTAAAATCCAAAAGTCAAGAGAAAAGTATCTTTCACAAGAAGATTCAATAGCATTTCTACAACAAAGTTGAAGCTTAAGGGTATCAAATTAGGGTTTTTGTAGGTCTTCAAGCTCACTTATTGTTTAAGATCTCACATTGCAATGGGTTGATCATGGATGCCTATGGTGAATCATGGAGAAATCTAGGTTGAGGAGATGCAAATAGCCATCAAATTACACCTAATGATCCATCTTTCATTTTCTTCCTATTTTCAGACTTAAGGTTTGCATTACATTTTGCACATCATTTGCATTCATTTTAACTATTGTAGGTTTTCTTGCATTGAAGTCTTGCATCATTCAAGTGCCATTTACTTATCTTATTCTAGCACATTAGATTAGGATCTTGTCTCATTTAAGCTTTTCTTAGTCTTAGACACACTTAAGACTAGGGTTTTATGTAGATTTTATCTTTCACAAAGTTTAAATACCAACTAGGGGTTTGACCGAGGCAAACCCCCCATTAGAAATCAAAATATCTTCTATTTTGTAGGGTTTTTCAAAGATTCAGATCCAAATTTCCATCAAAAAGCAGAGTGCAAGTTGTGGGCTTCCGTTTCCACTTTCGGATTTTTAGAAAATACAAAGTGGACTAAGTCACCCCTAGTGGTGACTTAGTCCCACTGCATTTCTTTTTCAATTTTTTTTGTAATTTCAAACACCCATTTGGCAAAAACTTTTTGGGTAGTTTCCCCAATTTGGGACTAAGTCGCCCACCCTGGCATGTGTCCTAGTTGACTCAAAAATCAAAATTTCTAGAATTTTAGAGGCCTCTTCAACCCCCAGGAAACTCTTCATTAGTTTCTAGGTGAGTAGTTTATGTCTTGCATCTTTATCTTGTCTTTTATTGCATCTATTTCATCTTTCTGCATATCACACTATGTTTTCAAACAAGTTGCTTTTCTTAGGTTTTGCATCATTAGATCATTTCATTTTCAGACCAATGCATTAGGACATCATAATTAAGCATAAAAAATCTCATTCACATTAACTTTGAGTGTAGACATTTGCATTTTGGACCCCCATTTCTCTCTCTTTTAAGGTGAAAAACCCTAGAAGGAGCAAAGCAAGTGTGGGTAATCTAAAATCATTGTCCACATTTTGGTGAACCCTACTTTTGAACATATTTGCTTTTGATTTCAAGTGCATCCTAGGTTTCATTTACATTGCATTAGGTATTGCATTGTTTCAATTGCATCCAAGGGTTTTCATAATTGCACTAGTGAAAAGCTTATTTTAGCTTGCATTATTGCATTCCATTTCATTGCACAATAGTTAGATTCTACATTTTCATTCTCGATTTGCATGATATTTTACTTAACACATTAATATCCATCAAAAAATTCACAAAAACTTCAAAAATCACTCTACTGGGACTAATTCGCCACCTTGGGCGACTTAGTCCCTCTGTAAATTTTGCATTTTGTTTCGTATTTTTGTAATTATTGTTAGCTTCAGTCATTACTCTATTTTTGTACAATTATTTCCTATTTTACTTCACTTATTGGCATTAGTATGATTCCTTTTAATGGCAATCATAAATAGTATTATATTTTTACAATGTTCATTTTCAACATTAGTTCCTAGCTCATTTAGATCGGATTCATGTTAGAAAAAACAAATAAAAACTTCACAACATCATCTAAACCAATCAAAACAATGCTTAATTTTAGGAAAACCATATCATTCAAACCTCTTAGTAGTGATGACTTGGATAAGTTAGATGAAGCCTTACAAGGTTTCCTCTCACTAAGTTCATCCACTAAGGCTTGTGATGACAAACCTAAAACACTTAGTGACAACCTATCTCCCAAACCTTTTAGTAGTGATGACTTTGGTATGTTAGATGAAGCCCTTGAGGACTTCATTTCACCAAGGCCATCCATTAGGGTTTGTTGTGAACAACCAAAAACAAAAGATGTCAATGTAATTCAACCTCAACTTGTCCTTTACCCCCCTTCACATCAACCTCAACCTCCACCTAAGCCTAAGTTTACCATTTATCCACCACAACATGATGTTATTGCACACACACATTACACTAGAAATAATCCACAAACACAATAGCCTCCTCCAACATCCTTACCTTTACCAAATCCTATTTTTCCTAGTGCTCCTCGCCTAAATTCACACCTTACAGAGTATGATCTTGTCGAACAACTCAAGAATACTCTCGCAAAGATATCACTTTGGGATCTTCTTCAAAATCCACCCAATTATCATTCAATGCTCCAAAAATCCTTGCAACAAATAGTGGTTCCTCCTAGTACAAAAGAAAGTGATGTGGCAGCTCTTCTAAAAGGAATGAATGCATTTAATGTAGACATTACCTTTCATCAGGATGAGCTCCCTCTGTTAGAATTAAGGAAACAAAATGAGGCATTTATGATCATTTCCTAATATAATACAATAGGCATAAAAAGGACCCTTGTTGATAATGGTTTTGCCCTCAATGTGTGCAGTGTGAAGCTCTTAGATCGGTTATGTGTGGATAAATCACAAATCAAACCTGATTCCTTTTCTATTAGAGGATTTGACAACACAACAAAACAACCGCTTGGTATAATCGCTTTACCTATAACTGTCAAAGTGATCACCTTGAAAACTCCTATTCATGTCATTCCCTATGATCTCGCATATAATCTTCTCTTGGGAAGGCCATGGATTCATGAGATGCATGTTGTACCTTCGACTCTTCATTGCATAATGAAATATGTCTATAGCAATAAAGTATATCAAGTTGAAATAGACCCTGAGCCTGAGAGTTGTTTGCAACTTGAAAAAGGAACAAGTCCTCAAAATAATTTAATTCCAACATCTCACATTGAACCTCTTGAGACCAATAAACAAGAAGAAAAATATGTGTCTAATTTGCTAGATGATGATTGGGGAACATTGGAATTCACACCTTCATTTATGGATGAATACATAATCACCTGCAAGGACAATGAACACCCAGAACAACCAATGGTTATGTCAACTCAGAATTCAAAAAAATATTCTCCTACCTCTATCTCATCTCCTTTGGAAGAAAACACAACTTACACAATGAATTTTGATGAGATAGATTATCAACATCCACCTAACCCAAAAGAAATGGAAAGAATTTATGGAAAAGGATATGCGTTAGTGAAACAATTGGGCTACAATGGTAAAGGGTGTGGAAATAATGAACAAGGAATTTGGGTCCCTATTGAACCTACCACACAAGAAACGAAGACTGGTTTGTGATATTCCTTTTCTAAGACAACAAAAGAAAATCAACGAACCTCATTGAACATCAACACCATCATATGTAAACCAAGAACTACACTTATGCTAAAACATACTGAATTTCTTGATATGACTTCTCCACCATCTTGGGAGTATCTTGAAAGTGATGAAGCCTTGAAAAAAATGTTAGGAGTAGTCGATAAATCATCTTGGTCCAAACAAAACTTTACCTGTGCTATGATAAGTTCCAAGTCACAAAATACTAATGATGATGAGAAAACCACATAACCATATGATCCTGAGTCTCCTAAGTCGAATGCCCTCCCCCTAGGAGATACAATTGATATACCAATGGACATCGATGATAAATAGAAAGTCATTAAGATTGGGAAGTGTCTTGATGATGAAGAACAAGAGGATACTACACTTTTTCTCCATGATTTTCCTAAAATCTTCGCTTGGAAATATTTAGACATGCTAGGAATTAACCCAAAAATCATGACACACAACATCGTGCTTGCTGAAAATGCTAAACCTATTCAACAAAAGATATGAAAAATTAATCCTAAGGTAGCCTTGCTAGTTAAAGGAGATCTTGAAAAACTCCTTGACGCAAGTTTCATTCACCCTATTGATTATTCTCCTTGGATCTCAAATATTGTCTTAGTTGTTAAACCTGATAATCGTATCAGGATATGTACAGATTTTCGTGATTTGAATAAAGCTTCTTTAAAAGACAATTTTCCACTTCCTAATATTGAAATGATCATGGATTCAACTGTTGGACATGCTTTGTTTTCATTCATGGATGGATTTTCTGGTTATAATCAAATCTTCATCAACCCACAAGATCAATACAAGACAACATTCACAATTGTTTGGGGAACGTTTTGTTGGGTTATGATGCCCTTTGGACTAAAGAATGCAGGCGCAACCTATTAACGAGCAATGAAATTGATATTTCATGATTACATACATAAAATATTGGAAGATTATGTTGATGAAATCCTTGCCAAGTCCTTCACACGACAAGAAAATGTGTGTCCTTTGCCAAATTTTTGAACGAATGAGTAAATACAACATGAGACTCAATCCGAAAAAGTGTTTTTTTGGAGTAGATAGTGGGAAACTCCTAGGGTTTATCATATCTCACAGAGGCATCAAATTGGACACAAAGAAAATTGATGCTATTGTAAACATGCCACCTCCTAGGAATATTTCTCAATTAAGCACATTACAAGGATGAATTCAAGCCACTTGTCATTTTGCCACTTCTTTAGCTGATAGAACATTACCTTCCACACATCTCTTTAAGAAAGGTGTGCCCTTTGATTGGAATGAGGATTGTAAAAAATCCTTTGAGAGTTTGAAGGAATACCTTGCAACTCCACTTGTTTTACAACCTGCTTTTCCAAACAAACCATTCATCCTTTACATCGCAGCATCTGCTCATGCTCTTGCAACATTGTTAGCTCAAAAAGCTGATAATGGAAAATAACATCCTATTTATTATGTTAGTCAAACTCTAATCGATTATGAAACTTGATAATCCCCAATTGAAAAACAATGTTTAGCCCTTGTATTCGCTACTAGTAAATTGTGAAATTATTTATTGAATGCTGAAATACAAGTTATGATAAAATTTGATCCTCTCAAACATCTTTTTAACAAAATAGACTTATCGGGATGTCTAGCTAAATGGGTGATGTTGTTGACTGAGTTTGACCTTAAGTTTATTTTACAAAAATCAATTAAAGGACAAGCCTTGACCGACCATTTAGTTGATGCTCCTTCACCTCTTTCGTTATCAGGTAATGATTCTTTTCCTGATAATAGTGTGTTGACAACAAATGTTTCTAGATGAAAATTATATTTTTATGGATCTAAGTGTAGAAGAGGCTCTAAGACTGGAGTAATACTAATTCCTCCCGAAGGAAAGCCTATTCCCTTGTCTTATCGATTGAATTTACTATGTATGAATAACACTGCTAAATATGAGGCCTGAATCCGTGTTGCTTTATTCATGGGAATTCAAGACATCAAGATATTTGGTGATTCAAAGTTAGTGATCAAACAAATAAATTGTGTCTATCAAGATAAACATGATAAATTATCCAAATATAAAGATATCACAATGTACTTGTTGGCGAAATTCAACTCCTTCACCATTGATAACATCTCCCAAAAATATAATCAACACATAGACGCAATGGAAAGTATTGCTTCTCTTCTATCCCCTTCTGATCCTTCACAAGATATTATATTCACTGTTCATTCCATCATGAAACCTGCCATCACTAATATCACTATCGATGCATTAGTGGCAACCAAGGATGATTCAAGTGAATGGTATGATGCTATCTATAATTACATAAAAGATGGTACCCTTCCCGAACCTGTAACAAGTAACACCTGTCCTCGTTTAAAACAATTAGCCACCAAGTACATAATTCTTGCTAATGTGTTATATAGACGGTCCTTTGATGACATTTTACTTAGATACCTTAAGGATTTTGAGATCAATATGGCACTCGAGCAGGCTCATGCAGGTAGTTGTGGCGGTCATTTTGGTGCAAAGACCTTAGCACAAAAACTCCTTCATACAGGCTACTATTGGAAAAATAAGGAAAAAGACTATTATGCGTATGTTAAACAATGTCATAAATGTCAAGAACATAGAAATTTATTTCATGCTCTTGCTTCTGAGCTCCATGCCCAAATCCCTATTTGGTTGTTCTTTGTATGGGAGCTAGATATAATTGGAAAAATATCCCCACCATCTTTCGCTGGACACACGTTTATCATCACTGCTACTGATTATTTCACAAAATGGGTAGAGGCTATTCCTCTTCGATCTACAATAGCTGAGGTGATATGTTGATTCATTCTTGAGCACATAATTGCTCATTTTGGGATCCCTTTCGCATTAGTCTCTGATAATGGCACACCATTTAAGAATAATGGTGTGAAGAAATTCTTGGAGACCTTCCATATTCAATACTGTTTTTTGACACCTTACTACCCATAATCTAATGGTCAAGCTAAATCAACTAATAATGTCCTCGAACAAATTTTGAAGAAATTTTTTAATGCTAATCACAAGGACTGGCACACACAACTGCATTATGCACTTTGGGCTTATCACACAATTTTTCGCTCCTCCATTGGATCCACACCTTATAACCTCATTTATAGTACTGAGGCAATCATGATGTTATGGATTTATCTTCAAGGATTGGTTGACGATAACACTTATAAGGAAAAATGATTACATCAACTTGAGATGCTCAACGAACAATGCATTAATGCTCTTGAGCATCTCCAAGCCTATTGCAAATGAAAACAACACTATTACAATCTCAATTTCATCCCTCACACATTTAACAAGGATGACTTAGTTCTATCTGCAAATAAACGTAATAACAAAGTCGACCCTAATGAATGAGGAAAATTTAGTCCTAATTGGTTAGGACCGTATGTTGTAAAAACAAGCTTTGGGTCTAGTGCATATGTCTTAGCAGAACTTGATGGAACACCCCTTAAAGAACCTATCAATGTTGCGCATTTGCATCGGTATTATGTCTAATCCCTTTGAATAGTATGAATTATAAAGCAGTATTGTTAAATTTATGGGGTCTTCTCCTATATACTTTCATATTGCTTCGTTCTTGACAAATAACTTGTGTGTCTGTCTTGAACACCAAGGTGGTTATTTATAATTACTTTAGGTTTTATGCTATTCAAATCCATCTTATGTGTTACGATAAGTTACATTTAATTTAGCATAACATACTTAATCATCATGTTGTATCTAAAATGAAACTGCAATATGTTTTATTTATATCACATACATTATGTTAAATCATGAAGCCACTAATTAAAGTAATCTCGCAGGTTCTTTAATTAATCACACTGCCATTTAATATTTACAACACATTTAAATAGAACATAAAACATAAACTGCTCATATACACACACACACACACACATATATATATATATATCCAGAGTTTTATGTACATATCATTATAATATACAACATCACCAAGGTTTGTGAGAACTAGATCCCTCGAGATTTGGTGCTCATGATCTAGTACCTAGATGTCGTGAGACGGTCGTGTGTGACTGTGATCATGATCCACTGAATCTGAGTGCATAATCCAAACCCTCTACTCACCCACATGTCACATCCCTCTCCTCTCATAACCATGCTATCTCTGCCTATAATCTCTCCACCTTTGTTGGAGTCTGGGCTGATGGTCTTGCGGCCTCGATTTGCTGGAGTCATCTCCTCACACTCTCATAAGCTACCCGTAGCCTCGTGAAAGGTATGAGTGGCTTTGGTTCCTCATCCATGATAGGTGGGGGCATGTAATCAGGGTCCATCTCCTCCTCGTCGATGGATGAAAGTACTATCTCTGTAGCAGCCTGACGGTAGAACTCCCACCAATCTCTTATTGCTCCTGCAAGATAGAAACATTACACAATCAGTAAACCATCATCATGATATATATATATATATATATATATATATATATAAAGAGTGTAAGTACTAAAACACATGCATAAAATCAAATATCATCACCTATATTGTCGGTCGGTTGAGCAATCTCAATCTCATCCTACACAGGGGGCATGGAGGCTATGCTAGCCTCCCCTCGGTTGTGAGGGTTGGTGCTTGTTGCAGCTGCTGCTCATGACCTCGTCATATGGATGAGAGAGGAATCTCCCCACTCATGTTGGTCCTCAGCTCTTGCCTCATCACTCCCACTCAGGGGTGGCTCCTCCTCCTCATACTACTCCTCCTCATCCTCCTCTCCTTCCTGGCCATCATAATCTGGATCTACATCCTCATCATACTCATCATTAACCACATCAATGAATATATTGACAGGCTTGTAGCGTGTCTCCCCGTCCCTATCCTCCTGGTCATCTCCCTCATCTGGTAGTGGCCCTGCATCTCCCACTGGCTCATCCATCGGGAATACTGGTGCTGGTCAAGTCACTGTCCACCACTCCTCATGCTCTCTTGTGGCATTGACATTGTTTGTGTCGAAGATGGGCAACTGGTTGTGATTAGAGTCATTAGAGTCACTCTCAACTACATGCTCAAGAGTGAGTCACCCTGTATCACCCGATCTCTGGGCACTCTGTACTGATCTCCTGAAAGAGGATCATGCCTAGGGTGGTGTTTGCACTTGTTCAAACTACCACATGACCCAATCATAGTAGAACAATCGTACTATGTGGTCATGCTGACTTGCCAAAAATCTATCCATCTACATCCTCCTCAACTATCTGGTATGATATGGCCACTGTAATTTCAGCTGATAAGGTCTCCAAAGGATCTCATCCTCATCTAGTCAGTCAAATTGTACCCTCCAAAAATGCAAATCACTATACTGCCATAATCACTGTAGTGGATAGTTGAAAGCTTGAGGATACCCTACTGCTATCACACATAGATAATCAACTACTCTCATGCATCTAATGTGCTCAAGGCACCACACGTATAGAAGTGTGTAGTGTACCATACTATCCACCTCTTGGAATGCAAATCACCCAAGATCATAATATAGATGTGTCGACATGCACCAACCCTAGGCATATATTGTCCGCTACTCTGCCATCCCTCGAATCAAGTGGACTAGTCCTCCCTCAAGGTGCCCACCTCGACCATCAGGGATGAGAACTAGTGCTATGGTATGCATCATAATCCATCGAACCACTGGTGCCCGTGAATATAATAGCATAGAAAAATCAATCAGTCCTCTGACTCGTGCATCATGAACTAGACCATCTAAACAATACTATAAGTTGGCCCTATGCTCAAGGAAGGTGCGGTCTCTACGAAACTATACTCGCTCTCTTTGAATTGGAACATAGAGAATCTGATGGACATCCTCCAATGTGATCATCATCTCTCCTGTAGGAAGATAAAAAGTGCATGTATCTGCACTCCAACACTCAAAAAGAGTCATCAGCATGGCATTGTGGTATCTCATAGGAGGCATAAGATATGCCCAAGAGATGCCCATAGCTTGAAGATGCTTCATCTCCTCTACTGATAGTGTTGGAGCTAGATCTCTCAAGAATCTCACCTGTCTCCCTCCTAATCGCTATCGTGATCGGGTGGGTACCTATCAAATTCACACAAATATGCTTAAAACTCATATAATATCTTTAATTTTCACACTATTCATCATGCAAGTGTGCTAAAGTCCATATAGTTTTCTTTTCTAAAGGCCCTAGACACTTTAGAACCCTTTTGGGATGCTTCACAAAGAAAAGGGACACTTCACAAAGAAATGGGACACTTTAGGAAGAAACATGACACTTTGCGAACAAAAGGGACATTTTGCGAACAAATGGGACACTTTGTGAAACAAGGGGACACTTTGCGATTTTTTTTTCCAAGATCCTAAATTAACCTATATATGCATAAAAATTCATTAAAACATTCCAAAATCACAAAGTGAAAGTTACAAAATCGACTCACCTCATACTGATGCTCGTCGCGTGCCACCTAGGCTCGAAGAACGTCCAAACGTGCATGTGCGTATCCCTGTCTGCTCGACATCTTCTCGTCTCACTCGTCACTCTCAATCTACAAGAAGGTAAAATGAAATAGTAAGTGACAAATTACTTTCCTTTCTCTCTTTTAATCTATTTTCATCTCTTTTTACTATGCATTCAATTAGGGTTTCTTTTACCTTACACATTCGTAAAGAACTTTTTCTTCAAGCCAACATAACGAGAGCTAGGGAACTCTTTTTTTGATGTTGTTTGATGCATTAGAGTTGTGATTCCACACCCGACATCATCTGTCTATCATTATGTGACATGGTACTTGGAAATGTCCTATGATATGATACTTCTTGTTCGATGTGGTTAAATTGCTACCTTGATTCCACCTCCGTAAAAGCAAGTGGAATCAAGGGGGGAATACATCTACCCTCAATTTTTATTTGTAGAAGTTCTAGGAAAAAGGATTTTTGACAACTAATGAATTCGTGTTGCAGGATGCGGTTCCTAATGTCGTGGTTTTGTAGATAACTACATTGGGGGCTTCATTCTCCCATCTTTTGAATGAGTATCCTTTTATAGTAAAGTATACTGTTTAGACTACTTTAGCTTACATATGTATGTAGAGTCATATGGGCGCTAAAGTGGGGGCTTAATGTGTCGCCAAAAATTGTATACTCTTGAAGAAAGAGACAATTTTGCGTTAAATTTAGTCCTACTTTAGACACCTTGTTTCAATCACCCCTTAAAAATTGCATTTATAGGCCCCTAATGCTCATGATTTTGGACTTTAGGGCCTATTTCACTCACAAACCACTTAAATCTCAAAAAATATCACTTAAACCACTCAAATTTCGTGAAACCCACCAAAAACATTCCTGGTGGGACTAAGTCACCCAAGGTGGTGACTTAGTCCCTTTTGGGGTATTTTCCACTTTTGAGCAAGAAAATCACCGACCTAATTCAAATTTTTGAGGGATGTCAACCTATGAAGTTAAAATAATGAGTAATTTGGTGTTAATGCCTATAAATACATGTTTTTAGGTCATTTTTTAGATCTCCTAGTCATTTTGCAAAGTAAAAATCAAAATTCAAGAGAAAAGTATCTTTCATAAGAAGATTCAATAGCATTTCTACAACAAAGTTGAAGCTTAAGGGTAGCAAATTAGGGTTTTGTAGTTCTTCAAGCTCACTTATTGTTCAAGATCTCACATTGCAAAGGGTTGGTCATGGATGCCTATGGTGAATCATGGAGAAATCTATGTTGAGGAGATGCAACTAGCCATCAAATCACACCTAATGACTTGTTTTCAAAGTGATTCCATCTTCCATTTTCTTCCTATTTTTAGACTTAAGGTTTGCATTAAATTTTGCACATCATTTGCATTCATTTGAAGTGTTGTAGGGTTTCTTGCATTGAAGTCTTGCATCATTCAAGTGCCCTTTACTTATCTTATTCTAGCACATTAGAATAGGATCTTGTCTCATTTAAGCTTTTCTTAGTCTTAGACACACTTAAGACTAGGGTTTTATATAGATTTTATCTTTCACAAATTTTAAATACCAACTAGGCGTTTGACCGAGGAAAACTCCCCATTAGAAATCAAAATATCTTCTATTTTGTAGGGTTTTTCGAAGATTCAGATCCAAATTTCTATCAAAAAGCAGAGTACAGGTTGTGGGCTTCCGTTTCCACTTTCAGATTTGCAGAAGATCCAAAGTGGACTAAGTCACCCCTAGTGGCGACTTAGTCCCACTGCACTACTTTTTCAGAAATTTTTACAGCTTTAGACATCCATTTGGAATAAACAACTTTTTGGGTAGCTTCCCTGATTTGGGACTAAGTCGCCCAGCCTAGCGTAAGTGTCCCAATTGACTTAAAAGTCAAAATTTCTAGAATTTCAGAGGCCTCTACAATCCCCTGTAAACTCTTCATCAGTTTCAAGGTGCATAGTTTTTGTATTGCATCTTTATCTTGTCTTTTATTGCGTCTATTTCATCTTTCTACATATCACACTGTGTTTTCAAACAAGTTGATTTTCTTAGGTTTTGCATCATTAGATCATTTTATTTTTAGATCAGTACATTAGGACTCATAATTAGGCATAAAACATCTCATTCACATTAACTTTGAGTGTAGAAATTTTCATTTTGGACCCCCATTTCTCTCTCCTTTTAGGTGAAAAACCCTAGAAGGAGCAAAGCAAGTGTGGGCAATCCAAAATCATTGTCCACATATATATATATATGCATGTATATGTATGTATACCTATATCGACATATTCGTATGGATATTTCCATTTTCCATTACATATGTATATATTGATGCATGTATACATATGTATATATGTATATATCCTATATATATACATTTGATAAAACAATCACACACGTAACCAATTACTATACTATTGATATATATACGTTTGATATATACATATATACATATATATATACATACATATATACATATATATATACATACATATATACATATATATATACATACATACATATATATATATATATACATATATATATATACATACATATATATATACATATATATATACATACATATATATATACATATATATATACATACATATATATATACATATATATATATACATACATGTCACATTGTCCTCTCGATATCACCATGCCCATAAGTAGCATGTCCATAAGCGTGCATAGGTACATCTACCTATGTACTCTCATGTGCATGTTCCTTCATGTGTATGGACTATTGTCGAAATCCATATGTATACATATATATACTTCCAACACATGTACATCTCATCAATCATGTATAGAAAATATAAATAAGTACTTACATACACCAAGCACTAAACATAATCTAAGAATACTCCTATCAGAAATCAAGATCCTTCCTAATGCAAACACATCATGCTAAGGATGACTTACCAATTCCAAAACACTATGACTTGGCTCAACCATTCTATTAGTGAGTGTGTGTATAAGATTAATTAGGTTTTGTTATAAGTTGCTTCACCAAGCTCTTTTCTTGAGTGATACTTCCCCTCGCTTCCAGAGGATTGATTCTAAACTTGCATCCAAATTAACACACTTCATGGTAGTCATTCGTTCATCAATACAAGTATTTACATAATACTTTTCATAGTTAGAATATCAATCCAATAACCATTCATTTCATATATGCATTTCATCACATAACATTAAATGAAATAAACATTCATTCATAATATTTTTGATAAACAAAGTGCAATCACATTTATTTCCAATCAAAATTCCAAACACATTCATACATGCAGTAATTTACCTTAACATAGTAATAGTAAATAGGTAAACGCACACTAGGGTGTGATATACTCCCCCCTTGTGAATCATTGTCTCCAATGATTTTATGTAGCAAACATAAACTAAATAAAACAAAGATTTTTTTTTTTCAATCACTTTCAAAAGCACGTAAAACATGTGGAAAATTTTGGTCTATTTCAGCATAGTCTTCCCAAGTGGAAAAATCGTCTACATACTGGTCCCACTGGACTTTGCATTGCAAAACCTCCCTATTACACAAGCGAAGCTTACGTGTTTCAAGCACCTTGATAGGCTTGATTGTTATGACTTTGGGGTCCTGTACCTATAAAGCATTCCAATCAATTACATGATTATCTCCTAGTATATACTTCTTTAGGTAAGAAACGTGAAAGATGTTATGCATCTATGAAAGAGATGGTGGCAATGCAATTTGGTAAGCTACAAGATTCACTTCCTCAAGGATCTCAAAAGGTCCTACATAGCATGGTGCTAGTTTGGATGAATTTCCAAATTTGATGGAACTCTTATGTGGTTTAACCCTTAACAACACTTAATCCCCTATTGAAAAAATCCTGGGTATTCACTTTGCATTTGTGTAGCTTTTATGCCTATCATTAGCTTCAACTAGCCTTTGCTTGATAATTTTGACTTGTTCCTCCATTTCAGCTAACATTTTTAGCCCAAGACTCACCCTATCCTGAAGTTTATCGCAACTTATCAGGGTTCAACACTTTTGGCCATATAAAGCTTTGAAATGAGTCATCTTTATTGCAAAATGGTAGGAATTATTATAAGAAAATTCCACTAAAGGCAAGTAGTCCTACCACTTGCATTGTTGATCCATGCAATACATTCTTAGTAGGTCTTCAAGTACTTGATTTTCCCTTTCCGTTTGTCCATCCATTTCCAAATGATATGTTGAACTTACATTTAGTTGAGTCCCCAATGTAGAAAATAAGGTTTTCCAAAACCTTGAGGTCACATGTGCATCCCTATTCGAGATAATTTTCTCTGGAATTTTGTGTAGTCTGAACACCTCTTGCACAAATTTTTGAGGTATGACATGAGCTCCATCAGTTAAATTCCCTGATATGAAATGTGCTACCTTAGTAAGCTTGTCCACAAATACTAAAATAGCTTTGTGCTTATTTCTTGACATAGGAAATCCTTGCACAAAGTCCATAATGATGACTTGCCACTTACTCTCTAGAATATCATGTGGATATAACATTCCTACACGATGATGATGTTTCGCTCTCACCCTTTGACATTTCAAGCATTTAGCCACAAATCTAGCAGCATCTCCTTTCATCACTTTCCAAAAGTATAATGGTTTCACATCAACCATAATTTTCATCACACTAGGATGTCCTGAGTATGGCGTTTCATGAACTTCTTTCCATACCAAATTTCAATTCTTCAAAGTCAGGCACATCCATCCTTCCCTTATACCTAAGCAATC
Organism: Sequoia sempervirens; assembly: GCA_007258455.2. Classification (NCBI taxonomy): domain Eukaryota; kingdom Viridiplantae; phylum Streptophyta; class Pinopsida; order Cupressales; family Cupressaceae; genus Sequoia; species Sequoia sempervirens. The sequence continues at coordinate 570,085,229 of VDFB02193867.1, read as the reverse complement.
GATTTGGGTTCAAATTGATATCCATCATATCTTGCATCCTATGGATTATTTGCAGGTGCTTGCTTAACTTACAAATAGTACTCATCCTTACTTTTTTTCAACACTTGACCTTTAAAGTCGGTTTGGGTTGTCACTATTGAGGAAATATGTCTTATATGACTTAAGGCATCAGCTACCCGATTTTCCTTTCCTTTGATATAACTGACATTTAAGTCATAATCAACTATCAAATCCAACCATATTGTTTGCCGTGCATTCAAATTAGGCTAAGTGAATATATACTTCAACCCATGATGATAATTTTTCATCTCAAAGGGCTTCCCTAACAAGTAATGCTTCCACATTTGCAATGCATGAACGACCGTTGCTAACTAAAAATCATGCGACACATAATTTTGCTCGTAGGGTTCAACTTTCTTGACTCATAAGAAATTACTTTCTCTTCTTGCATTAAAAATATGCTTAAGCCTTCTCCCGATGCATCAGTGATAACCGTGAAGTCACCATCAGGATTTGGTACTTTCAAAATTGTAGTAGTTAACTTCTCTTTAAGCAGATCAAATGTTGCTTGGCACTTTTCTGTACACTCAAATTTCTTCCCTTTCCTTTGCAAAGAAGTAATTGGAAAAGCTATTTTGGAGAAATTTGCAACAAACTTCCTATAATATCCTATCAAACCCATAAAACTTCTTACTTCAAAAACATTTTTAGGTATTCGTCATTCTAGCATTGCTTTGATCTTGGTTGGATCAACTGAAATACCTTCAACTGATATCACATGTCCAAGGTACTACACTTTCTTTTGGTAGAAAGTACATTTAGAGAGTTTCCCATACAACTTGTGTTCTCTTAGTCATTGTAGAACTATTTCCAAATGCTTGTAATGATCCTCCTCATTTTTTGAATAGATTAGGATATCATCAAGGAAAAATAAGACAAACTTATCTAGGAAATCCCTAAACACGTTGTTCATTAGATGCATAAAAGTTGTCGGTGCATTAGTTAGTCCAAATGACAGGACCGTAAACTCATAATGCTCGTACCTTGTTCTAAAATCAGTCTTGAAGATGTCTTCGTCTTTGATTCTTAACTGGTGGTATCTAGATCATAAATCAATCTTGGAAAACACAACATCTCCTTGAATTTGATCAAAAAGGTCATCAATGCATGGCAACAAATACTTGTTCTTTACCGTATCTTTGTTAAGCATCCAATAATATATGCACAACTACAATGTACCATCCTTCTCTTCTTCTTCACAAAAATTACTGGTGCTCCCCAGGGTGATACACTTGGTCTTATCAATCCCTTAGATAATAATTCATCCAATTGTGCCTTAAGCTCCATTAACTCAGTTGTTGTCATTTGGTAAGGCACTTTGGAAACAAGTTCTGATCCTGGTATTATCTCAATGGAGAAATCAAAAATTCTTTTTGGTGGTAGTCTAGGTAATTCTTTTAGAAACACGTCCGTAAACTTTCCCAAGATAGGATATCTTTCCATATCTGTCTCCCTAGTTTCCATCATTTCACCTTCTTCCATCTCTTGGTAATCTTCTAATCCATAGTTGACCATACCATCCTGTGAATTTATTTCCTTATATTCTTCAAGTTTTTCCATCTTTACTGCAAAAGATTACATCCTTTCTTCTTAGCCCTAAGTAGTTGCATAGAGGAAATTTGACGTAACTTGACTTCCCTAGGTATCCCTTACAACATTACTTGGTTACCTAAATCATCCAAAATTTCTATAGTTTTGGCATGACAGTCAACCTTTGCCTTATGCTTTCAAATCCAGTTCATACCTAGGATAACATCATAGGATCCTTAGGGCGCTACATATAGGTTTACCTCTATGGAAAAACAAGGTAGCTCAATCCTAGCTTCGAACAAACATTGTTCCGCCATTGCTCTTGTCTGGTTTCCATATTCTACAACCCAAGACTTTGCCATGTAACCAACTTTCCTAGTTATTTTATTTGTTATTCTAGGTGAAACAAAAAATTTAGTAGCCCCAATATTTGAGTATGGAAATGGGTAAGCCAAAAAAAATAATTGGAGTCTCCATTAGAGTCACTTGATACTCCGCTTGACAATCATCCAAAGTAGCATGAATCTTCTGTTGGAATGTCGCTTGCTAGAATGGAAGTGGGTTTCCCTAAGGTCATAACCTAGAAGGCTTATTGGGATAATTTGATTCATAATGGTCCCCTCCACATGTGAAACATGCCGTTGCTGGTCCTTTCTTCCTTGCAGGTTCACTAGGCTTACTAGCATTACTTCCAACATTGTTCACATTGTCACCATTGGAATTATTCCTTTTGCATTCCTTCCTTGATTCTCTCCCATTATTTCGAGATCCCTTATCCCCTTGCTTCTAAAAATATTGTACCCCTTCAAACCTCTTTGGAGCTAGTGTAACTTGAGCTCCTACAAACTTCTTATGGTTCCTATTCTCTTGGTGGATGGAGATGGCTTTGAGCTTCTACTCATGCTTAACAACCTTTTCATACACTAGATCCATAGCGGTTGGACCATGAACATCTACCTCACCCCCAATTTGACTTTTAAGTCCCATGATGAATTTCCTTATTTAGAATCATTCACCCTTATGATACATTGGAACATAACATAATAGATGGGTAAAATTCTCCCAGTGTTCATTTACTGGCATCTCTCCCTATCTCAGATTTTGGAAGTCAATGAGTTTCTAGTAAAAAAAGAGTTGAGGTAGCTTTCTTGTTTGGAATATTTCCACAAAATTGTTCCATGTAAGTTTAAGAGAGCTAAGATCAAGTTCCATTTTCTTGTTCATCCATCAGTTAGAGGTTTCTCCCATTAATTGGTAAGCTCCCAATGCTGCTTTCGTGACCTTGGAATAGTTCTGGATCTTGAAATATTTCTCCATTTGGATCAACAATGACTTAGCTTCTTCCTTGCTAGCACTACCTTCAAACTTGGGTGGGGTTATTTTCCTCATGTCCTTAGAAATTTCAATGGCCATACACTTCCTATTAGCTCCCTTAGATAGAAGAAGTGATTTCTCTTTCTCATGTTCGTGGGAATTTTCTCCCTCATCCTCATTAATTGGAACTTTGGTGTAGGAGCACCAATCATTTCAGTGATTTCTCTTTAAGTTGTCTTAAGGAAGAGTTGAGTCTAGTTGTTAGAATCTAAGTTGTTGAATGTTTTGAGTCTAAATAAGGTCCAAAGAGACCATTTGTGGATGTAATTGTCAACTTTGACGTCTTTTGAGTCCATAGTGTAAATGTTGCAAATCATGTTGAAGAATTGTCATGATTGACAATAGTTGGCAAGGTAGGTGTAATGTTATTTTTCAAGTATGGGGTCATGTTTTAGGGTTGAATAAGGTCTAAATAGACCATCTCCAATGTTTTGGGTAATGAGAGAGTCAAAAAGTGCAAATATTGCAATTAGGTGAAAAGTTGTCAACAAAAATTGCACAAAATGCAACTTTTGGAAAATGAAGGGTCTTAAGGATTTTGAAAGTCAGTTACAGACATTAGGTAGTTGGGAGTTGAATGAAATGTGTATAAAAATCCTCCAAATGGCTCGAACAAAGGTTGTTGAAGTTTGTATTGGAGATGCAAAGCAAATAAAATGTTCATTTTTTGCAATTTCTATGTATTCCTGAACTTTAATAGAATTGTACGACCCGTATAGCCTATGTCATGTTGTGAAAATTCATTGTACTTTGTAGAGGCATGTTTTAAATTTTATTTGAATCCATTGTGAGGGTTTTTCATTAAGTTTTGTGGGAGATCTTTGCAATTTTCTATATCTGCCTGTTAAAGGCCAGAGAAGGGTTTGATTGAAGTTCTAATGAGATTTTATTCATTCCACCTACTATAGAAACCCTGTAACTCAATGGAATGATTTCTCTTAAGATGGATTAGAATTCTACATGGTCCCAAAGACAGTGGAAGTGAGTTGTTGGCAATGGGAGAATGCCCTAGGGTAGAATGTAAGGAGTTTTCCATGTGAAAGTGAGTTATTGAGGAAGGGTTTTGTTGAAATATTGAATGAATTATCCAAGGGTTTTGTGAGTCTGTGCAGACCTTTTGTAGACTTTTGAATTCATTTTTGGGGTTTGATAATCCCGAGAGATGGAAGTTTGAATAAACTCTTAGGTTTTGCATGTAAATTGAGGGTTTTGTAATACAATATGATAGTGGCCATTTCACTGATGGTTGAGGGTGGATTTTGATGTTTTGTAACACAACTAAACACTTTCCGTTGATTTTTGATGAGAATTTATTGTTTTGAAGGCACCTCCTTTGTAAAAGAGGTCTATTTGGGTAGTTTTAGAATAGGGTAGTCTATTGGTTCACTCCATTGTTTCAAAGAAACCTCTTGCATTCTTATGGTATGTTGTGGTAGGCCCTAAGAGGAGTCTTAGTGGGTGTTTGGTTGGCCTTGAACGACCTTCTCTAAAATATTTTGTGTAAAGGCGGATTTAGAGGGCTACAAGCCTCTTGGTAAGGTTTGAAATAAGTTGTGTGGATAATATTGAAGGGACTAGTTTCTTGAGTGAATATGATCATTTGGGGTTAGTTTGAGTCAATTCACTACCTTGCTTACATCAAACTTCTTGATCTACTCTATCTTTTTCCCTTAATTCTTGCTCAAGATTCCCCAACCTTGCATAGGTTTCATGAATGATAGCCAAAATTTGATCCATTTTAGCTTCATCACCTATTGGACCTTGTCCGACTTCATGAATCCCTCTAGGATTAGTCCTAATTCTCACCATCTTTGCAATAAAAGGGTTATACCTGAAGGTTCATCATGTTAGATTCAATCATGTTTTTACTATCTTATGGATAACATTTAAATGAGCATTTATTTGCACGTAAAAGAATTTTCACATAAGATTTGGGCACAAGCTTTTAATAAACACATGATTTTATTGATTTATGTCATAACCCAATTTTATTGCATATTTATTTAAATGTGGAAAATTGAATTATTGATGAAATTCAACTAAATATTTAATGGAGATTCCATAATATTCGAATGTGGAATATAAGGAGTTGACCGATCTTGACTTTGTAGATTTCTTAGAACTATTTTATATGTCATCAAGAATTTGAACGTTATTGATCAAATTGCAAGTGCAAGTGTGTGCAGTTGTAGGATGATAGGTTGAAGGACGAGAACATAGTTGAAGTAGGATTGTTTAGCCAGATTGAACGGTAAGCCAGTTGGAATCTGGGTGCACACACCACAATCGCATGATGATTGGCTTTGATTGATTTGCATATAAAAGAAATCATTTTTTCTGTTTTGGACTATTTCAGTTGCTTGAAAATGAATGGTTAGTAGATTTAATTGTATATTAAAACCTTGTGATTTGATGGAACTAAAATGAGCATTGTAAAGAAAATTCCTTTCTTTAGTGTAGAAATATATATATATATATATATATATATATATATATATATATATACATACTAGAATTTGAATTGAAAATGAAATTGATAACCGATGCTTTAAGAGGCAGATTGTAGAAGAATCAAAAAAGATTACAAGGAAAACCCATGATGGTCGTGGCCTACCCAATAATAATATCCATTATTCAAAATTAGAGGGCGGCTATGGCAGGAAACAACCACAATAATAGCACCTAGCTGCATGCAAAGTGGGGCTTTTTACCATATTGAATGAAGGTGGCAGATGAAAAAGTAGGGATCGATTTGGAAGGAAATTGACAAGCACCCAAAAAGCAAAAAAAGAGGTCGAAGTTTGGAGGAAAAATCTTAGGAAAGCTTCAAATGAAAGGCTCAACCATAGAGGTAACTCGATGATATTGACATCTCTATCATATGTTTACATTTCTTAGCTTGTGTTTATCACTATGTTGATGTTAGAACCGGTAGTGTATTGGCATGCTATGTTTATTTTGTCTATGTGTTTGTCTTAGGCTGAAGGGAAGAATGGTGACCACCCTCTGGGGGATTCGCATGGCCTATGGCCTACTCATGTCAATGAAGGCATTTGGCTAGTCTTCAATGCTAGACCGAGGCATCGATACCTATGAAGCGACTATTGAAAATGTTCACTCAAAAGAATAATCCATATATTGGCTAATGTAAATCATATCCCGATTTATTGTGTACCATTTGGTGTTAAATAAGGGTTCGCTAGCCGAACCCATGAAAAGAGGAAGTAATCCTCTGTGATACCATTATCATGTGTTGTCAGTGTTATCCTTAGAGGCCTACGCTTTCCATTATCGTCCTACCTGATAATGGTAAAGGGGAAGGTTGTTATTTTATACAAGATTGTAATAAACATATGGGGACAAAGAAAAATCCTCAATCAGAAGAATCGATGGAATGCTAGAGAAGGGTTTCATTGTTAAATTTGTAAGAATTGATCCTCATGTTCCATAGTATAATTTATCTGATTTAGTGTCATTTATGAGTTTGCATGAAGTGTAGAGTAGCATGCATTAAGACATTCGCCAATAATGCCCATAAGGATAAATTTGTATGAAACTTGGGGTTAAGATAGGAGGTACCTGACCCTAGTAATGGGTCAAAAACTAGAACAATTTGGTTTATTTGTTGTAGCCCGAGTAGGCTAAAAAACTGTTGATCCTGAAACCTCCTTATTTTTCTATCTGAATATTGGCAAGCATGTTGAACTTGGTTTCTTTATTATATCAAGTTGCTCATAGTGATTCCAGAGATGAAAGAGTCCAAGATTTGGATTATGGACATACTATTCTTAATGTTGAAACTATGTTATTTGATTTGTTTATTTTTTGTTCTTGATGGACAAACCCGTTTAGTTTTAAATAGTGAATAATTACTTGTAAGAGAACATGTAGCTTGTAAGTAGCTTAAGATCAACAAGATGATTATACAAATTTAATTTAATTTTTTGGTTAGTTGAAACATAAATGTATTGATACAAACATAAGTTATTCTTTAGCAAACAACTATGTTTTATTGAAATTGTCTTTATAGCTGGAAACAACTTATTTTATGACTGTTTAGTATGAAAACAACCTATTTTATGACTATTTAGTAGGAAACAAAATCTGATTTGTTAAAACAATGAATGTTCATATGTAAACAACTTATTTTGTGATTGTTTAGTATGTAAACAACTTACTTTATGACTGTTCAATAGGAAATAGTATCTTTTTTGTTTAAATGATGAATGTTCTTAAGGAAACATCATTGTTAGAATACAACGGTATGCGAGAAATTGTTAGTAAAGACTTTCTTAGAACATTTATTTTGAATGTCAATTAGAATATTATATAAAGATTACAATCTGAATAATGATTATTTCAAAATGTATGCACAAATTTTAACGTTAGTAGGCACATATATGTGATATGCACATAGACTTTGTCTATGTACATACACATACTTGTGGCATACCTTCTTTTGTTTTTAGTACATTTTTAAAAGGAAAAAATGCTTAAGATGTTAAGTAGAAACTAGTGATAAGAATGATATGATTGATTTTTGAAATACTCTGTAAAGCATAGAATCTACTTTCTATTTAGAGTTTAATTTTTTATTATTTTCTTCCTTTGAAGACATTGTGGTAGTATATTTTGATTACTTGAATAGAACAATGATCCTTAGTAGACTAGAGCATCTATGGGTAGTTGCTGCAAGAGGGTAGATAGTTGTTATCATAGAAAGTTACCTTCCAGGACGGGTGTCGAAATGGGTTCAAAGAGTATAGGTTTGCTTTACCAGAACCTATCATTTGTTGTTGCTGCAACACACTTATTATGCTTGGCCAAGCAATATGGTTCATTATGTAAATGTATGAATGAACTCTATGATTTCACTCTCTGCCACTCCTAGCATAGATCTTGCACTTTCTTTTCTAAATTGTAGATAGAAATTGCATGTTGATGTATGGGAACACACCAGATTCACCTGGCAGGTTGTTCTCTTGCTAAAATTTTCGTGCAAGGTCAGGAATTCTTCAAGTCAAAAGAATATCGAGGAAGCGTAAGCTTCGTGGTTGGGTGACAAAGCACTTCAACCATGTTCTTGTCCACTAGAGGAGGCGAGTGTTGAAGAAGAACCTTAGTCATTCCCATACTATCATATTCTATGATGTATCTTAATGTTATTCATTCATGTACTTGATGAGAAATGTACTATGTAATGACACTGTGGCCTTAGGTGCCATGTAAATCTTGACATTATAATTTGAATTTTGAAGTGAATATAAGAATCTTTAACTCATTTTAAATGGACATGTGTAGCTATGATTGACTTTAGCCACTAGTTATGTCTTTTTAATTTGGATTATATTCTGTGCATTTACAATGATAATAATTAAGTAATAATTAGGAATGGGTTATTACAATTTCAAGGATCTAAAAATCCTTTCAATTACATAGAGTGACTATTCAGATAGTCAAGTAGAGAGTATCCCTTGGATTCACTCTCTAACACATAACTTAACGGGGTATACCCTACAAAGTTTTGTTCATCTCTCATTTGTTCATATATATCCCAAAATGGATAATAACCTTCAGTTTTATCATCTAATACATAGTTGCGAGGCACATAGCCCTATGATTCATTACTTGAGGAAATTACAACCACTTCGGACATCGGAAGAACTCTAGGGTTCCTAAATATGAATGTTGGACTGATACTCCCTTCTAAGAGCATATCCTTGGAAAGTGACAAGGAATTAAACTTTCATGGTGAAATTGGCTTTCTCCTTCATCTTTCTCTTAACTTCACTAATCTGATAAAGAGTGTGACTAAAGGTTTCAGTATCGCTTAACTAGACAACATTATCATAGTTGGTACCCTCTATCGTACGAATAATGGCCTCTTTTTCCTTCTTGGTTGTTAAGTAGCACTCATTTTTTATTACTGACTTTCGTGTAGTTAACCTGAGACGCACCATCCTGGCACAAGAATTCCTGACATTAGTCTTATTTAATGTTGGATAAGAAGTATGATGAGCACATAGGTTCCAAAGCTAAACCTAGTAGCTCTGATACCACGTGTAACATTCCAGTTTCCCATGCAAGAAAATTTCCCAAGTTTTCACTTTCAAGTAAATAAACTATGTTTCAAACCATTGCAATAACATTTTTATTTTCTAATGAGAGAAAGAATGAACATAAATGACACAAAAAATTCCATTCATTGATTTCATTTTTAATACAATAATCATCCTATTACAATAATTCCAAGATTGTAAACGATTACATACATAGCTCAACTGAGATTCAAAGCAATAGATATAGATGGTCCCATAATCTTCTTCAGAACTTGAACGCTAGCTGAGGAGGAGAAGAATCACTCAAGTGCTTTTCCACCAACCACAGACTCATGTGCGGTCCCCTGCACATCTATCATTGGATAGATGGCCCTACCCTTCAACGAAGAGATTGGTGAAGAAAACACATAACATTAACCTTAATAAGCTTAGTGATGTTCCCTACATAACTAGAACTTGTAAACCTTACAATTCTGATCTATCATGCATAAAAAGGAACACATTCAACTGACAGTGGAGTCAAAGGAAAACACACTACTTTGGCCAAAGTATTCTCACTCAATACTTCGAGTGATAGTCATCCTATTCATAAACACTACCCTAGCTCATTCTACTTTAGACCATCATATCTATGCATAGGAAAACCTTCAATAGGTAATCATAACGTCCAATTTAACCTATTCCCTTTCCTAATTCACAATGGAATCTCTACCAAATAACATAGGTAAAACATAAGTTACCCCCCTTTCAATGGATAACCTAACCTTAGGTATAACTCATAAGCTTTGAAAGTTCACAAAGTAACTTAACAAGCTATTTCTAATTTGTCATTCCTAGTATGTAGTACCAATGATGTCAATCAATCTCTCCTTAATATGGAGTAAATATAAACACTTGCATGGAAATCACATTTATTGTTATGTGGAGCCTAATTAGACTTGGAGGTTAAATTTCCCCCACTTTAATCAGTGCGGTTTCCCCCGAAATTATTTAACGGGGGTTTGGGGGCAACACCCCCAAGATGGAGTCAAGGGGCAACACCCCTAGCGCGCTCCCTGTTGCGATACAGAGTGAGGTCGAGGGGCAACATCCCTGCAAGGGATCAAGGGTAGCACCTCTGAAACCTCACACGACTTTTATTATTTTATAAGGTGTCAGGAGTTATTTTTCTATTGGCTGACATAAAAAACCCTATTTTGTAACTGACATAAGTCTTGATAAAGTGGCTAATGGTTAGGGTTTTCATTGATATTGTATTGTAGCATTTGTAGTGGTATTGAGTTGCAAGGATTGTTGGTTGTAATCGGTTTAATTTGTTGGATAATAATATTGGACTCTCTGTTGGTGGATGTAGCCCGAGTTTGGGTGAACCACGTTAAAAATTGTCTCTTGCTATTATTATTTATATGTTTTTAATTCCTTTGTTTAATCTTTATTTGCATTTAATTGATAATTTCTTTATGCAATTCCTAACAACATCAAACAAGACCTTTCCTCTTTATAAGAAAATAGAATTTTTACTCTATTTCAAGCAAATTAGTACCTTTCCAAAATAACATTCAAGGCAAACAATCTTTATATTTTAAAGATAAAATAGAAATAATAGAATTCCATGCCTGTCAATCGCTTAATCCAATTCATTCTTTGAATTCCTAGCTTGGCCTCCTCTTAATATCAACTTAGAAATCAACCTTTCTTCACTAACCTCACTAAAACTATCACACCAAAAGCTCTCAGCAAAATAACAATCACTCAATGAAAACTACTTGATAGAAATGACAACATAATGTTTCAAAAGAAAAGTGTAAGAAATGAGGTGAGATCGATCTATATTTATACACAAGAATTAGCTTCACAAGGCTACAAACAAGGTTCATAATATGCCACTTCTCGGCCATATTAATCGACTCAACTCAACAGTAGAAAGGTGGAAAATTCTCATGAAGATAGTCATCGAATCTATACAACAAATTGATCCAATGTTTACCACAACAGGTTTGAAACATTCATAAAGCACATGTTTTAATATAGCTAATCAGTTTCAAGCATAATAGGCTTCTAAAGCAAGTATACAATTCATGCTATGGTACCAAGTTTCCAACTCACTCCCTATTCTAAAGCGCGCGGTTAAACTAGTGGAAATCGCCATTCATATTCTGGCTGCACATACTTAGTTGTCTTATTTGAAATTTGAGTAGTCGACACATATTGGTTTGACCTTTTTTTCATTTATGTTTGCAAATTGAGTTGGTATGTTGCCTTCAAGATATATGTTTCATTTTATTTCAGCTTTATTAACTTTACACAATAGATTATAATCTCACGTATCCATTTTGAACTTAATCTGAAAAGATATATGCGCCTTAATGTTTACTTGGGCGCTATCATGTAATGCGCTATATTTCACATTTCATCAACCAAAGCATATACTTATATGTATCAACCTTTATACTTTGCATAATATATGTATAAATCGACCTCTAATACTTTGCATAATATATATATACAACTCGGCCTCAAATGTTTTCTTAATATATATATGTACATGTATATATAGATATGTATATATATATTCCATGTCAATTAAATATGTATACATTTGATATTCAAATGCATAAGATCAAGTTAACATTTCACATATAATATCATTTGTATATATATACATATATATATACCTATATGCATGTATACGTACGTATACATATGTCGACATATCCGTATGGACATTTCCATTTGCCATTACATACATATATATTGATACATGTATACATATGTATATATGTATATATCCTATATACATGTATATACATTTGATAACATAATCACACATGTAACCAATTACTATCCTATTGATAGATATATATACGTTTGACGTATACATATATATACATACATGTCACATTGTCCTCTCGATATCACCATGCCCATAAGCAACCTATCCATAAACGTGCATAGGTATGCCTACCTATGTACTCTCATGTACATGTTCCTTCATGTGTATGTACTATCGTTGACATGCATGTGTATACATATATATACTTCCAACGCATGTACATCTCATCAATCAATTATAGGAAATATAAAGTACTTGCATACACCAAGCACTAAACATAATCTAAGAATACTCCTATCAAAAATCAAGATCCTTCCTAATGCAAACACATCGTTCTAAGGATAACTTACCAATTCCAAAACACTATGACTTGACTCAACCATTCTATTAGTGAGTGTGTGTATAAGCTCAATTATGTTTCGTTTCAAGTTACTTCATCAAGCTCTTCTCTTGAGTGATACTTCCCCTCACTTCTGGAGGATTGATTCTGAACCTAAATCCAACTTAACACATTTCATGGTAGTCAGCCATTCATCAATACAAGTATTTACATAATAATTTTCGTAGTTAGAATATCAATTCAATAACCATTCATTCCATATATGCATTTCATCACATAACATTAAATGAAATAAACATTCATTCATAATCTTTTCGATAAATAAAGTGCAATCACATATATTTCCAATTAAAATTTCAAACACATTCATACATGCAATAATTTACCCTAACATAGTAATAGTAAATAGGTAATTGCACAATGGGGCACGTGAAAAAACATATATGTGCATAATCATTTAAATAAAATAGCATAATCCACCATAACATGATCATAATATAATTGTATTGAAAGGTGCATCCAAAACTGATGCCAATGTAAAATAACAATGCTACTAATAATCCTCAATTAGATATACAAGTATAAACATATGATCAAATCCAAAATATGTACTAAAGATTGAAAATGTGAGATACACTAAAAATTTCCCCAACTAATTATTCTAAGATGAACATGTCAAGAAAAGAAAGAGAACTTAACAAGTATATTAAGTGATACAACTATATTAAAAGCAATAATATTGTATGAAAGTAAAACCATCTTAGATAAAATATTTAGGGATAAAGTAATAAATCAAATAATGATAGAAAGTAGCCTTTAAATATATCGAGTAGAGAAATAATACAAAAAACATTTTTGATTTAAAATTGAATCCTTGTTATGATCAAAGAATCACATGATTCTCCATTTAACCAAGGAAAGGATATTTTCAAGAGTTCCTTTACATATGAGTTCATTTTTCATTATTTTCAAGCATCATGAACTTCTATGAAGGATTATTGAAGACTTGGGATGATCTAGAGAATCCTGGAGAAGAAGATGGATATGTGACAAGTGTCAGAAGGTAGTAATTTTTAAGTTTTAGTGAAGTTAATATTTGTCATAGACAACAAAAATGTCAAATGTCATTGTAAACACTAATATATTATGGTAATTTTAGCAAATACTGCAACAAACCCAATGATCAAACTAATAAATTCACCCAAAGCATGGTGAGTTCTCATTTACTTCTTATCAAAATTGATGAATTTATTAGAGTAATCATTTATTAGTTAATAATTAATTAATCTTTAATTGATTATTAGGCTAATTTCACTCTATGCACTTAAACTAAACTTAGGAGTGTTTTTTTATTTTATTAGTTTGAGCTATTATTAGATCATTTTTCTCATCACATGCGATGATGGTACTTTTTATGATCTAATCCCTTTCTCATTTAGGGCTTTCTCTTATAAACACTCTTCTTCATTATAATTCTAAGCAAGCTTTTCATTCTATAAGTTCTTTCTTTTGAGGAAATAAAAAATCATTATTTGTAACTCTCATGCATGGAATGTGTTCTTGTTTACTATTTGATCTTGCATCTTGTGCATTTTTCAAAAATCTAACATGGTATTAGAGTGTGGATTCAACAAATCCCTTCTCGAATTTTGAGGGTTTTCTTCAACTAGGGTTACAAGGGAATCAAATTTGGAATCTTCATACCTTTTTGTAGGTTTTGGACTTGGAAATTTTTTAGGTGTATGGTGGAGTAAAAATGAGTTCACCATTATATTCAAGAGCCTGAATAGATGAATTTTGACTATAAATTGGCCTATTTCACTTCTGAGAGCTTCTGAGGCAATTATTTTTTGTACAAGGGCTTGTATGACCCTTGTACGACCCATATGCATGTTTTTTTTAAAAGCAGTATATAGTGATGCTTCTATCTATAGTGGCTCCATCTATGCTACAACTAGAGGCTCACAAACCATCACGACCTACTAGCTGCTACATAGTAACGACTAAGTTGCTAACGACTCTAGAGTGCTGCTAGCTCAATCGACCCCTACCACTCACTTGTCACTCTTCAAACCCTTCTAGCACTTAGGGTCTTGGGTGACCAATGCTTATCCCCTAAGGGGCCTTTTTTTGCTTATGATGACCTAATTGGGTAACTTTTTTTTAGGGGGCATAACTTTTGGCCTGGGTATCAAAATTGGGAAAACAAGATATCGTCAAGGATTCAATTTTGAGCACTATCCAATGTTGCAAAGTTTTTTTTCTTTTCTTTTTCTGTTGGTACAGTTTACAACCCATTGAAGTCAAATGCATTGTTTTCACTCTCGGTCTCACAAGTTTTGACCAGTTTCTTCATTTTTCATGATTCTAGCAGCATTGGAAAGGTCTTTTAGATCTCCTCATAACTATTCATGCATGTTTTCCATATTTTCTCTAGGCACATTTTATTCAATTTCTTGTGTTTTTGTATTTTGGTGAATTATTTGGATTTTTTGGCTCCTAATAACTTTTTGTTTGCATGAGAAGAATTTTTTAGGTTGTTCTACATGTATTTCCAACATTTTTCCTATTTGGACATTGTAGACATCTTTTGTATGCACTTTCTCTTTTATAGATACATTGAGATAAAGTACCACTGTTGTACTAAATTTTTAGGGGTTTCATATATTTTGTTGTGCCTTTTTCACTCACACTATGTTATAAAGTGCCATGGGGATTGTGTAGTGTCTTTATTTTTCTATCATGCATTTTTCAAGTGAGTTTCCCTTCCATGACAACATCAAATACTAGTTTATTTCTTGGCAATCTATTATTACACATGTGCTACATAAATTAGACATGTGATACACCTATTCTTCCACATTTAATATTGCAATATCATTTTCACATGACCAATTTGAAGTGCATTGCACATGAGGAAGACAACATGTTTCACACCAAACAAATAGGTTCTCATATTCTTCCATATGATCACCAACTTCATAGTCTTTAAGTGCAAACTCATCATATTGAACATCATCAGCAGTATAAACACTTATCTCTATATTTTTCTCTTCATATATATAGTTGCACCTATGTTATCCTCATGAAAACAATTGAAAGGAATCCAAGTATACATAATAGCTTCCTACACCAATCAATTAGAAGAGGGAATGCGTAAAATTATTCAAACTTAAAACCTTAAAATGTCATAGAAAAGAAAATGCACATAACATGTAAATAAAAAAACATTACATATACAAACACAAAACACAAATATATGTGGGGGAAAACATCTCGAGAGAAAAACCCTAAATTCCAAAATATTGAACAATATATTATCTGTAAACAATGAATTACAATACACTTGCAGTGCAAGCTTCTTTAGGAGTATAACTGTAGACATCTAAATTTGACCATTCACATTTGGTCAAATTGATCCCTTATTTCATCCATTCCACCCCTTTTATTCCCATTAATTAAATAATACCATTATTATTTGATTAATATTTTCCCCTTACCTAATGTTTCCTAAAGTATTTAATTATTTAATTAAATGCTTCATCCTTTTAATATTTCCTCTCTAGATTAAATAAATAGACCAATTTATTTAACCAAGCAATTTAGCCCATGTGGATTAAAATTAATTTTTAATTCACCCCTTTCTCTCTCCAAACATCACATCCTCCACGATTTTCCTCTAATCTTGATTAGCCGACTTAATCCCTGATTAGGATGTGCACACCTTTAATCTTGGATTAGCGTCAAATCCTCCATAACTTGCAAGTTGCCTTAATCCCTTCATTAGCTTAATTAATCATTTGCACAACCTTAATTTATGATTAATTGACTTTAATCTAAGCCTAATTCCAATTATGGAATGTCCTTAAGTCAACCCTTATTAATACCTTCTTTTTTTGGAGAAGTAATCTCCCTTTCCCAAGGAATTTTAATTCCTATTTATTTCCCCCACATGCCTACATGAAATTTTAAATTCCATTTTATTCCTCCAATGCCTCTAAAATAATTTTTAATTCCTCCCTTCATCTCCCAAGGAATTTTATATTCCTTTTATCATCCCTAAAAGGATTATACGGGGATTTTAAATTCCCCTCTTGTCACATCCTTCCCATGATTTGGGAGGATGGGGCAAGCAACCCCTTTTCCACCTCACATCAACCTCATGTCCACATCATCACTCCACTTCCCCCTAGGATGACACATGTCATCCTCACATGAGTTGAGATACCTCAAGGCATCTCAACCCTTGATCCTCTTCCAAGAATCAATCTTTGCAATCCATTTCCTTCTCCCCTTCTAATAACTATCTAATGGCTTAGTCATTTTTCATTCTAACACACATACATTATGCACTCTTGAGCTCTCACACTACCACCATATCCAACCCTGCAACCACACCCATTTGCATCCAAATCAAGTAAAATCAAGCTATTATGTTGTCAAAATCCTAAAGGAGAACACAAAGCAATCGATCAAAAGGGGCAAGCATATCAAAAAGCTCAATATTGGAGGTATTTTGTGTCTTCATTTATAGGTTTGAGTTTCAATCTAGGCCCTAAACTTGAGTGTTTTGTTGTGTTTTTATCTTTGCTTTATTTTTTACATTTTCTTGCATTTTAGGTAGAAAAATTCATTGCACACATTTTTGGCACGCTCGATGTGACCTACGTCATGGGTCCATTAATCTATTTTTCTTTGAGTTTTTATTTTGTAGCTTGGAAATTTTAGGTATAGAGGTGGATCTGCTTCATAGGCAGATATGCCTGACATAGAGGTAGCTATGCTTCCCCAGATAGGTGGTTGTGCTCCATATGTGGGAACCCAACTTCAAAGGTGTATGTGTGCATGAAAAGGCAATTTTGAAGACCTTTAGAGGAGGTTGCATCACCTGACGGGTGGCTGTGACCTACATCCAGACACAAAATCTACAGAGTCGATCCTTCAAGCTTTAGATGCATATTTGTGACCACTTGGGTGGATACACTACTTTTAAATTTGATTTCGTGACTTTGAAAGGCGTATGTGTGGAGTCTTCAGAGGCGTATCCGATCTACTGATAGGCGTTTGTGCGGGTACATTTTTTGTTTACATTTTCATTCCAAAATTTCAAATTTACTTTTTGTTTATCACTAATTCACTAATCTGTTTATTTGTGCTTGTGAATGGTAATAGTAAATTATAGCTTCTCATTTGTCCAAGACTAATGATTAGAAACTACTAACTTGTTTTCTGCAGGATGATCAATCAAAGACTTGGGTAAGTGATTTTTTATACTAATCTAGGCACATTTCATTTTCTAAGGGAGTCAATTAACTTGTGTGTTGTGTTTGGGATTATTTTGTTGACGTATGCTCTCCCCTTGCATCATAAAATGAGCCTGGGGATCATAAATCACAACTCAATCCAAGTCCTTTGTTGAGTCTACCTAGGAGTTCTAGTTGTGCATATGCTCTCCCTTTGTGCTAGGTGTGAGCTTGGGGATAAAAAGTGCCTAGTATTTCCTGTCCTTTAGGAGGCCTACTTGGGGATTTCATCACCCTAAGGGATGACCTTAACCACATGAACCAATGGGGTATTTAAAGGGGGGAGAATGAAAGTTGTACCCCAATCCAGTTGCATCGTGTTTAGCAAAGCATTGATATCAGGGTGATTCCAAGTTAGGCATGCATGGATGGTCCAAGATTTCCCACCAAAATTTATCGAACCACGCTTGTGATAGACTGGTGTTCACATATGTTCATCATGCACTCTACTGGTGTTTAGAGGATGCACCAAATGGCATGTTTTAGACTAGCTTAATACTTGTTGGCAATCATGGCTTAGTGTAGTGCAAGGGATGTGTATCATACCTTGAAGCTACTCACCACATACTCCTTTAGGTTGAGATAGAGATAATTGGGTGAACTTTGATAATTCTCAAGGAGAGAGAGAGAAGATGTGCTCATACCATTGAGCCTACGTTACTAGATCTTTACCTATTTTCCTTCACAAGAAAGGGTGTTCCACTTGAGTAACAAGGAGTATTAACCTGCAAGGGTGGTGGGCCTACATTGAGTTTACAAACCCACTTGACTAATATAGGTTTGTGCTACCTGGACTATTTTCTTGTGCAAAACCAATGAGTGTCTTGCATCTATCCTAGTTCGTGTTTGACTATTTTCTTTTTTGGTCTATCCTTTGTCATCAAGTCATCCCTATCTTTTAGAGGTGGATCTAATTTCTTTAGAGGAATCTCTACTCTATTGATGGCTAGTTGCACTTGTACAACACTTGCATACAAATCAACTCCAACAAATTTATGGAAATTAATGAGTTGTACTTCTTTCTCACCTATTTCTCCTTCATCCTCTTCTTCTTTTGTGTCAATAAAATGAGTAGAATCTCACTGCAATTGTCTTGTAACCTGTGGTTGTTGCACCTAACCACTCTCATTTCTCCATACTCTTTATCCATTTCTTTCAAATAAGAATTAACTTCAATGCCAATGTCAACAAAATGTGAAAATTTAACATTTACCTCTGAAATTTCACCTTTCCTTACTACTGCAACATTTCTTCTAACCTCATCATATAATCCCTTTACAACCATATCATTTGCATGTGAATAAACATCATCAATTTTTTTCTGAAAATAAGGCCTTATCTCATCACCCTCTACTATAAATTTATCATTCTTCCCCACATGTTTGTATTGCTATCCCAACATTTCCACTTTTCTTATGTTCTTCATAGAACCAAAATCAACTACAACTTTAGTATTATCCATTCTTGCAACTTCATTATCATCTACTAGTATTTTCTTCTCAATAGGTGGCTTCATCTAAAAAACATGAGCACCATTAGGCACCCAGAAAGAATTACCATTAAAATTTGCTACAAAAAACTTCTTCACTTTTGGTTCCAATAGTGAGGATATAATTTATTTTATTCCTTTTAATTGAAGAACTATTGCACGAAAATGTGCATGCATCTGACTAAAATAGAGTGCCTATCCAAACACCCTTAGAAAGCACCATAACTCCTCTTGTCATCTTACATCTTCCACTCAAGAAGACAACTTTCACACCTGCATTATTCAACTTAGTAACTAAAAGAAGGTTTTGTGTCAAACTAAGGATATGTAGGACACCATCCATTCCCTCCACTCTACCATTTTAGAATCTAATTTTGACTCTTTCATGACAAAAAAATTTCAAGTGAGAGTCGTCACCCATGTACACCTTCCCACCATTATAAATTTCATACTTAGAAAACTTCTCTTGGTATGAGGTCATGTGGAAAGAAGCACTCAATTCTATTGACCACACATCTTGTGATGCATATGTTTCCAAGGTGGTGAAAAAGGAATTTGCATCATCCTAAGAGGATTTTTCAAAGTCATAATTAGAGAATGACTTCCTTTTATTTTTCTTCTCCTCACATTCTTTGAGGAAATGAACAAATTTTTTGCAATTCTAACATTTTTCCTTAGTCTTAATAGGAGACTTAGATCTCCCACAAGATTTGGATTCTTATTTTTCTTGCTTCATGTTCTTCTTCTTGCCTTTATCTTTCATACTTCCTTGAACTACCAGAGCCTCTTTAGTCATTTCATAATATTTTCTTTGCATATCTTCAAATAGCAATGATGCAACCAATTCATCCATCTTAAAGGTGGTAGTGGTACTTTTCATGGCCATGACAAGATGGTCCACGAATTTGGTAGTGAACACAATGAAGTCATGTAACGATCCTCTATTTTATCACCAATAGAGTTCTATTGAGCATCAAGCATGTTGAATGCATTCAGGTGATAGATCCCTCTTCTTGCATCCTTAGAGAATACATTTTATTTTGCAAGAAAAACTTATTTACTAGGGATTTAGCCTAATAAATTTGAGCAAGTTTCTTCGAAATATTTTTCAACAGTCTTCTCTTCATGGATGTTTAGGAGCACTGAATCAACCAAACAAAGTCTTATCAAACCCTTAGCCTTCTCATCCATTAGATCCCAATCTTCTTGTTTCATGCATGTTGGTTTAGATCCAATCACTACTAACCGCAAATCATGGTCTATCGACATGTCTTCATTTTTGAGATTCAACAACTCAAATTTTCCTACATGGAATTTCTCTAGTTCGATTCTATGATATGTGCTCGCCATCTCCTTCCTGCAACAAGATTAATAGAACATTTTTTTTGCAACAAGCTCCCACTCAATCGAGATTAGTACAAAAAATACTCTACCCACAATATGAATCAAAGGTGATTAGGCTCTAATACCAATTGAAAGGAAGCCAAGTACGTAGAATAGCTTCCTACAACAATCTATTAGAGGAGAGAATATACAAAATTCTTCAAACTTCAAACCCTTAAAACAATATAAAACAAAAAATGCACATAATAGGTAAAGAAAACAACATCACAAATACAAGATAAAACACAACACCAAATATATGTGGGGAAACCATTTCAAGAGAAAAACCCCACTCCAAATAATGGACAATATATTATTTGTAAACAATGACTTACAATACACTTGCGATGTAGACTTCTTTAGGAGTATAACAGTGTCACATTTTGGAGCCAATTCGATAGTATAATAGTACTTGCAATATGCAATCTCATACAACTCCAAATGCAACACAATATTTTATATAGCTCATGACAAAGTGGATGCCTAGAATTGCAACATGGCATCACCACATATATTGCATGCATGAAAAACCCAAACTCTTCACATGCATTCACCCTCACAACATGCAAATGAGAAACTTGACATACAAGGTGTGTAGACACATGCAAGGCACCATCCAACATGCGTGGATTCCACATGTCATAATTTGTCATATGACTATAACCCATGTCAAATCTATCATAATTAACTAATGACTTATGAAAAACTCATTACAATTAGCTCAAATCATGGGTCCCCCAAGTGGGACGCCTACCTCCACCAATTTAGCTTACAAATTGCACATGTCACCTTCAATGAAGGATGCCACCTCATCGATAGGTCCCACAAAATGACAATAATTTAGGTAGGAAATAAATATTGGAATAACAATTAAATAATTAAATCAATTCACCGTTGAGACTTGCAAAGGTTGAGGAATCTTAATCCCAACAACAATCAGTAGCAACTTCAAAATTAGAAAAAAGGGATAAAATAAGGTAAGAGATAAAATGAGAAGACATCTTTTCCACCATTTGCATCATCAACTTGTGCATGCTCTACATAATAAGCTACTTGAGATGATTCACCTGATGAATATCTTGCATACACATCCTATTAGTTGTCCATATTGTTGCAAGAAACGTCATATTCCTCATTTTGAAGATGATGGCCATCATTAATATTTTCATTATGATCACCCACAAATGATTGATCCAACTTAAGGTAGGTGCACACATTGTCATATTCATCTATAATGTTGTCACATAGTGCATCAACACCTTCTACCCACCTTCACCTTTTACTTGATGCCATCTCCATACACTTGTCTTCAACAACCTGCTCACCACCAAAAACCTTTATTTTTAGGATGATGATTTTACAACCATGTCCCTTCTTAGATCATCAATGAAATCAAGGCACCTGTATGCATGTTGCATGCCAACCAAATTAAAATCTTATTGTATTGATCTAAAATTAGAGAAGCATAATAGGCTCTAGGAAACAAGTCTACATAGGAAGGTGTATTAGGTCTGCAATTTTCTAGGATTCGAGAAAGGGCTACAACAAACCTGTGACTGAAATCCATACTAGACTCTTTATCTTTCCATTTGATGTCTTCTTGTTCTTCAACTAGAGCAATAGGTTCTAAAGTGAATTCATCTTCAAATGCAACCACGAAATGATTCCAAGAGGCAATGGAATTCTTTGGGAAACCATCATACCAATTTGTTGTTTTTCTCATCAATGATCTAACAAAGAATCTCATCCACATGCCCTCATCTTGAAACTGATATTACTCCATGAAATCTGAATTTTTTTTGACATGTACATCCCCTTGACCACTATCATACCCATCGAACCTTGATATCAATCTATAGATTGAAGATCTCATTGTTTTCTTTTCGTAATTGACCAAAGAAAGGTCAAGTTGCATTTAAATGGGATAAAGTGGAATAATAGGAGACTAAGAAACCTATTTTTCTATAACAAGGTGTCTTTGTAATTGTATGTGATTTTTTATTCGCATTCACTTTTAATCTCAAAAAGCATATCCATCCTCAACCTATTTTCAAATATGGATGCTTGTATGTTTGAATGTGAACTTTTTCCTTGTGTTGAGTTGTATAAACAATAGAGAAATTCATCCTCATAGTACTCTTGGACATGCATCCTTTCATAATCCCTAGGGCTTGAATTATATGCTACATTTGATGAAATATCCCTAGGGTATATGCATCCATTCTAGCTATACATAGCTCATTACAACTACTTATGTAGAGTTTTCATTTACCAAAAAAGAAACCATGCTTTGAATTGGAAGAAAACAAAGTACCAAATACTTAGTTGTAGTCACTTGATATGTATTCATGAAACATGAACAATATAAAAAAAAAATTCATTGTTAGACAACAAAGTGACCACCTCACAAAAGTGAAGAAATCCTTGAAGTACATGAGCCTCCAAGGCACAAGCTTGATTTTGGGTTGCTACCACTACCAAAATCTTCAATATCTTTTCAACTCAACAACCCTTTTCATTCTTCAGGTGCCATTTTGTTGGTGTAAGTTGACAATATTTTAGAATTACCCAAATAAAATGCATAGTTGAAAATATATGTTTTCGAGGTGTTTAAATTTTTTCCAATTGGCTAAGACCTGACAATGACGCCATTCTATTTGGAACAAGTTGATAAGCTATCAAACTCATGTAAACAAAATGCACAAATTTTTTTACTATTGAGAGTAGAAACAAACCACCCTTAGGTTCTCCCCAACAACAACACCATTCTTTTAGGTCTCAAAATTCTTGCTCCATTTCCTAGAACTAAAGTCCACTCACATGGTCATGGTTGTCAACAAGTGAGTAAAATTGATTCATCTGTAGACTATGGAGGATTCTAAGTTAACTCTATGAGTGGGCTATCTCTCTTGCACTTTGAGCTCAATTTATAATCAAGTGGGTCTTCCTAGGGTTATACCTTAATAGGTATTAAGCTCACACAAAATATACAATCACCAAACATCTACAACCAAACCTAGCTGCATTGTTAATCCCAAACATTGTCACTAGGTCAAGGAAAAATTGGTTGCATATAACCCAATATAGTTGATAATGCTATGCAATCATAACCTTCATGAAATTGATTCATTTTATAGCTCTCTTAATGATAGGCCCTGGTTATATTACAAGGTTATGAATGCACCAAAGGACTTACTAATAAAATGTAGATTAATAATTTTGTTTTGATTTATGAATGGAACAAATACAAGGACATTGATGTATATCCTAACACAATAGAGTCATAGGTGACAAGGAGAAATGGCAAAGAAAATAACAAACTGCACTGAATCTATACATAAAAATGCATCCACATATACCATTGTTAGTTTTGTCTACTTAGTTATCCATCAATGAACTATTCAAACACATAAGTAAACATTGAAAGAGTTGTTACTATTGGTGTAAATAGTTACTTTATCAAACTAGTTAGCTATTAACCTAACTAGGAGAGTCCTATTCACATTTATTAAGTCTTCACTTAGGGGCTTCTATAGTTTTGTCTTGCTTCATGTGGTTGAGATAAGTGTCCTCACTTTAATATGAGACACCTCTTGCATGGTCACTTTCCACTCACTAGAACACTTGTCATGCGAGTTAACAAGTGTTCCATTATTGAAGGGTTAGTTAGTCATTGTGTTCAACTTGAATACCTTCTCCACCTTTCCTATATAAGCACAGTCACATTGTACATTCACTTGAACTCAAGTTTATCAATCTCTTTGATAATGTAAATTAGGCTCATTGTGTGCAAGTGATTTTGTGGAAGTTTCCAAATTTTGCTTCATGATCTTAGAAATCATAGCATGGTATTAGAGCCATGCTAGCAAAACCCTTCCCAAAATCTTGTATCAAAGCTTAGTCTAGAGTTCCATGCAATTTGATTTGCATGTAAAATTGATATTTGTTCGGGCATGATTTTAAATTTTGTTTGGCATCAATAGGATTGGTCTTTTCTAGCAAAATTGATTCTTGATCACATTATTTATTATGGGTATTTCTTTGTTGGGGATTGTGGTGCTTCTTTTGCTTGATCTGTTGTGGGATGATCGTTTGCATTCCTTGTTTGGGCAACATCATCAAATCCAATTGAGCTTAAATATTGGTTTATTTTGAAGTTGATGCATGAATGCACCAAGTTTCATTTACATCCACATGATGTTCTTGGAAGTGGGCAATAATCTGTTACTGGTTTTCCAAATATGGATGATGTCAATAGTTATTGGATTGTAAATCCCATACCTCATACTTTTGTTCTAAGCGAAGGTGATGAGAGAGCGGAGTGTTTGCAGTGTTGAAAGATGATGTGGTGTTGTTGCTCTACTCTTTGAAAAGAACGAGCCTTCCAAGGGAGACACCATTCAAAATAACCTTCCCACGCATTCACCTTCTTCTCCACGTGGGCTCCCATCAAAATCTATGTGAAGTAGGAGGTCACGACTTAAGTCATTGCATTATGGTTTGTAAGGCGATCATTCAAAGTTTTCATGGGTGATTTAGAGAAGGTTGCAAGCTTTGAGAAACCTTGCACATGGCTTAGGCGAATTCTACACTTCATACTAGCCTACAACCTCCATTCAGACCTACACGACTTAAATTTATTGACTAGATGAATCTCTATTTTTGAATAGCCTAAGATTTTGCAGTCCATTAATTTTCTATTATAAGCATGAGTTGCATCCATCTAAATTTATTTCTTGTGGTCAAATTCACAAGGCCAAAGTCTACACTCATACATATGCGACCATCATACTTGCAACACACCACTTCTATACAAGTTGTAAACTCCAACGCCTCTCTGATGGTATTGTAAGTGGCAGATGTGATTGAATAAGTGGTAAGGTTGGGTACAAGCTATCCATCCTCACCTCCCCGCCAGGGACAACAGTCTTTGTCACTATTGTTGAATGAACAAGACAACTAAGAGGGGGTGAATCAGTTGTATCTTATCAAAACCCTCAATAATAATTAGATCCGCATGCATTCATTAAACCCTTAATTTGTTATAATGTTTAAACATGAAATGCAAATAACATAAGCTGAAACAACACCATACACAAGAGAACACCATATTTACGTGGAAAACCCAAGAAGGGAAAAACCATAGTGAGGATTAGTTGACAATAAAAGTAATTACAAAACCGGTACAAAGGCTCACTGCCAAAATATGGCGCACTGTCCAAAAAGGCTAACTGCTTAGGCTCACTATCAGAATGAAAAGAAGATAGAGAATAAATGTTACATAGAGAACATGATCTCAATGAAACAGGGATTCCCCCACAATAGCTCTAACACCTTTGCAGTTTGTTTGAATGATAGTAGACACCTTCTGCTCACTGCATATGGTAATCCAACACTTGAAATTTCACACTGCTCTACTCAATTTCGTATCACTCGCACCATACACTTCACACACACATTTGTCTTACATCTATCTTCACCTCCTTCAACAATTCAACTCATACTTATGTCGTCCTCAACTTTGAAACCCTTTCCAAGGTTGAAAATACACCCCAAACGTGAAAATTTAAATTAGGTCGATGCAAAAACATTCCCATGGTGGATAGGAATGAAGACAGACCACACAAATCCTTAGCTAGGACCCAAATCTATCCTAATATGCCTCAAAACACTTCCAAAAACTTTGAAGATGCTTCGCATGTAGTGTGAACACCAGGTCAACCATTACCTGTGCAAACATCGTTAAAATTTTAAGTACATGCTTCCTTTGATCAATCCATAACTTCTAGACAACAAAATTCACCTAAAAATGATCCAAAAACATCTTGAAAACTAACAAAATCCTTCACAACAAATTTCACCTGAAGAATGTACAAGCCTAGTACACCCTGAAAAATTGCCACACATTGTAACTCAAAAGACCATCTTCTGAAACACCAAACCACAAATCCTCTTGACATAGCCAAGAGACCAACACCATCAACTCTTACTCAAAATCACAAGTCCTGAAACACAACTATAGAGAAAAGTGGAGCAAAAACATTTCTCCTAGACACCTTTATAATGCACAATTCACACACTAGTGAACACAACTTCTCTTGTACAACAATCCATCACCATAAATTATAAATATAGCATCTTTGAACACCTGTAACCAACATATCTGAACCATACAAGAAGATCTTCAACCTAGAAGAAATGTGGAGCAAAACCATAACACAATACTGCAAAAATCTCTCTTAACCACTACACAGTTGACACCAATGACAACATAGGCTTGTTGACATCAATGACAACATCATCATAGTTGCAACAATCTGCCCCTTTATCATTGATGGCAACACAAGATGTGAAAACCCATCAAAGGAAACTCTCCTCTTTTTCTATTGATTAGACAACTTACACAACATTCATCTCCCCCTTTTCAACTTATTCTTTTTCACATGCTTCACTCTCCCTTTGACAATAATTATTAGACAACATGCACAACTTTCTCCCCTTGATACCTTGCACTTTTTTGCATGATTCTCTCTCCAACTCTCTTTCTCCCCTATCAATTTGTTCCTTTTTCACATGATTCTCTCTCCAACTGACTCTCTTTCTCTCCATCAATTTGTTCCTTTTCACATGATTCTCTCACCCCCTTTGAAATCAATGGAAAAGGATAAAATGTTTTGCATTGTTCTCCCCCTTTGACATTGAACCAAGATCCTTAGAAAAACTGCTCACCACTGTTCTGCAACATACTTTTGTTGCTCTGAATACTCCCCCTTAGGAGTACACACCAACCTGTACCAAATTAGCAACCTTTGCATAATAACAACACTCATTCAATACTGCAACAATGTCACTACCTACTCCCCCTGAGAGGTAGCCACCAACATTAGTCTAGAATAAAGGATAGATCATGAGATCCATTGGACTGATGCACCTCCTTATGCATCTAGTTCAGAGGAGGGGCAATGACCCCTAACTTCTCCTGGAGATACTCAAAAGTATCCTTGGGAAGAGCCTTAGTGAATATGTCAACAATTTGATCCTTTGCATGTACATATTCAAGCTTCATTTCATTCTCCACAACCTTCTCTCTCAGAAAGTGATATCTTATTGAAATATGTTTTATCCTTGAATGCATCATTGAGATATTTGAAATTTTTATTGCACTCATATTGTCACAAAAGATAGAAATAGGCTCATCATACACCACTTTGATATCTTTTAATGTATGCCTCATCCACAACACTTTTGTGTAGCAAGATGCTACTACAATATACTCAGCCTCTGCAGTAGATAAAGAAATTGAATTTTGTTTCTTACTTAGCCATGACACCAATCTACATCCAAGAAAGAATGCACCACCAGTTGTACTTTTTGTGTCACCCACACAACCAACCCAATCTGCATCTGTGTAAGCACTCAATGTGAAATTAGTATATTTTGGATCCCATAAGCCATGATCTGGAGTGCCCTTTATGTATTTGAATATCCTCTTTACTGCTGCAACATGTGACTCTCTAGGATCTTCTTGAAATCTAGCCACAAGAAAAAATGCATGCATAATATCCAGTCTAGTAGTAGTTAGATATAGCAGTCCACCAATCATATATTTGTACTTGCTCCAATCATCCTTAAGGGATTCATCATTCTTGCTCAATTTGCAACCAATACCCATAGGAGTGCATACCGGTTTGGAGTCTTCCATTCCAAACTTCTTCAACATTTCTTTAAAATATTTTGATTGTGAATGAATATGTCTTTATCTGTTTGATTGATTTGTAGCCCAAGGAAGAAATTCATCTCCCAAAACATAGGTATCTCAACTCTTTTTGTATTTCTTTTGCAAACTTCTTACACATAGATTCATTGCCTCCAAAAATTATGTCATCAACATACACTACTACAATCAAGATTTGATCTTTTTCAACCTTAAAGTAAAGATTACTATTTATTGTACCTTAATTGAATCCTTGTTGTATTAAATACTTATCTAACCTTGCATACCAAGCTCTAGGATCTTGCTTCAATCCATACAAGGCCTTCTTCAATATGCAAACCATATTGGGTTTATTTGACAACTAAAATCCTCCCGGTTGTTCCATGTATACTTCTTCTTCCAACTCTCCATTCAAGAAAGCAGACTTCACATCCATCTGATAATCTTTGAAATCTTTAAGTGTTGCAAAAGTTAAAACATCTTGATTGCTTCCATTCTAGCCACCAGAGCAAATGTCTCCTAAGAGTCTATTCCTTCAACTTGTGCATATCCTTTACATACAAGTCTTTCCTTGTTTCTTACCACTTCTGCACTCTCTTTCAGTTTATTTCTAAATACCCACTTAGATCCAATTATGTTTTTGTTTGTTGATCTTGGGACAAGTTTCCAAGTCCGATTCTTCTCAATCTACATAATTTCTTTTTCCATAGCTTTCATCCAATGTTCATCTTGACATGCCTCAATCACTATCTTAGGTTCTACTTTATAAAGTAAACATAGATTTACCTCTACTTCAACAACTTTCCTTCTTGTCAACACACCTTTGCTTTTGTCTCCAATGAGTTGTTCTTCACATGCTTAGGGGTTCTAAGGGTTTTTTCCGAAGCTTCTTCCTCTTTCTCTCGTGCTTCCTATTCTTTAGCTTTTTCTTCTTCTTCTTTGTAGGTAGGTTCATCTGATTCATATCCATCTATCACCACTGAATTCTATAGATCTTCATCCACTTTGACACTTGCACTCTCAACAATATTTCTCAATCTTTTATTGTAACATCTGTAAGCTTTTCTTTTAGTAGAATATCCAAGGAAGATTCCTTCATTAGACCTTTCATCAAAATTTCCTAAGTTTTCTCCATCTCTTCTGATATAGTATTTGCTTCCAAACACTCTAAAGTATTTGACATTAGGGATCCTTCCATACCATAACTCATAGGGAATCTTTGTGTTTGTTTTTTTCTTGAACCCTGTTAAATATATAAACAACATTATGAATTGCTTCTCTCTAGTAGACTTCTGATAGATTAGCTTCTTTCACCATAGTCCTTGTAGCTTCTTGAATAGTCCTGTTTTTCCTTTCAATCACCCCATTTTGTTGAGGAGTCTTAGGGGTAAACAAATGCCTCTTTATGCCATGATTCTCACAAAACATGTTAAATTAATTGAAGGTGAATTCTCCACCTTTGTTAGACCTCAAACATTTGATCTTCAAATCCATTTCATTCTCAACCACAACTTTAAATTCTCTGAATTTATCTAGGGCTTTAGATTTTTCTCTAAGAAAAGTAACGAATGCCATTTTAGAATAATCATTAATTAAAAGCATGAAATACCTGTCACCTTGTAGAATTCTCACCCTTGTAGGACCATAAAGGTCTATATGCACCAATTCCAATAATCTGGTAGAAGATTGTTCTTGACCCTTGAAACTTCTTCTTGTTTTCTTTCCAATCTAACACTCCTTGTAGACAACATTGATATGCTTTGTAATCCTTGGAAAATCTCACTGCTTGAATTGAATTGATTCTAACCAAGTTATCAAAATTGATGTGACACATCCTCCTATGTCATAACCAAATTTTATTAATCTGAGTCATAAAGCAATAAACATTAGTGCCCCTAAGC
Organism: Sequoia sempervirens; assembly: GCA_007258455.2. NCBI lineage: Eukaryota > Viridiplantae > Streptophyta > Pinopsida > Cupressales > Cupressaceae > Sequoia > Sequoia sempervirens. The sequence continues at coordinate 570,055,243 of VDFB02193867.1, read as the reverse complement.
TGATAAATATTTCCATTTATCTTTTTTCTAGCAACAATCACAGTTCTAGACCCTTTTCTGATCTCATATTTATCATCTTCAAACATAAGATTATATCCTTTGCTACACATCTATCAAACACTCAAAATATTATGCCTTAAACTTTTCAAATAGTAAACATCATCTTTATTATGCTTTTCATCAAAACTGATTGAACCTATTCCACAAATCTTAGCACCTGAATCATCTCCAAATTTAACAAGTCCTCCATCATATTTTTCAAGTTTAACAAAATTACTCTTGTCTTTGGTCATATGATTTGAGCAACCACTATCAATGACCCAATAGTTCTTGTCTAACATGAAAATCAAATACCAAAGTACTTTCATCCTTAACCTTTGTCCCCTTTGTCTCCTTCACCTCCAGAGTACTTTCCTTCACACATCTTTCAGAGTTAGTAGAAACAAATTCATCTTTTAAAGCCAAGAACAAGCATTCATTATCATCATAGTCTCCATAATCAGATTCATCATCAGAAATACCAACATCTTCTCTAACATAATAGCTTTTCTTAATCATCTTACCTTTGTTTTCTTTATTCTTATTGTTCACACTTTTGTTTTGACATATTGAAGCATAGTGACCTATTTGTCCACAACTGAAACATTTGAAAGTTAATTTACCTTTGTACTTACCAGTGCCCTTTTTCATACTTCTTACAAAGTTAGCTTCCACATCATCAAGATTATCTCCATCTGAATCTTCAACCTTTTCTGATTTTCCAGTCTTGAAAGTAGTCTCCACTTTTGCACCATTATTCATACCGAATTTTCTCATTTCAAATGCAATTAGTGTGCCAAACAATTGATCGCTAGTGTAAGTATTAAAATTTGCAACTTCCTGAATATCAAAAACTTTTTGACCATATGAATCAGGAAGAATTTTGATAATTTTCTTTACCACTTTAGGGTCTTTGAATTTTGCACCAAGACCTCTCATTGCATTGAGAAGTTCATCAACCCTCTGCATGTAACTTGTAACTATTTCATCTTCAGACATTCACAAGTTCTCAAATTTTGTCTTCAAATTCTACATCTTAGCTTGTTTAACCTTATCATCTCCTTCATAAATACTTTCTAGCTTATCCTAAATTTCTTTAGTCATTTTCAAATCCATAACTTTCACTAATTCAAAATTTGCAAGACTACTCAAAAGAACAAACCTTTCTTTACCATTTGTTTCATAGGCCTTGATCTCATCACTTGTGCTCGATCCATTTGCAGGTATAGTGTAATCAGTCTTTACTACTTGCAAAAAATCAAATACAAGGTAAACCATATAGCCTTCCATCTTAACCTTGCAAAATGCATAGTTTGTGCCATCAAACATAGGGATCTCTTTCTTGTTCACCATCCCAAATCTACCTCAAGCTATTAAGCTTTTATCCAAGGAACTTGGCTCTGATACCAATTGTTGAATGAACAAGACAACTGAGAGGGGAGGGGGGTGAATTAGTTACATAATATCAAAACATCAAAACCTTCAACAGTAATCAAATCCACACTCATTCATTAAACCCTTAATTTGTTATAATGTTTAAACATGAAATGCAAATAACAAAAACTGAAACAACACCATATACAAGAGAACACCAGATTTACGTGGAAACCCCAAGAAGGGAAAAACCACAGTGAGGATTAGCTCACAATATAAGTAATTGTAAAATCAGTACAAAGGCTCACTGTCTTAATAGGACACACTGTTTAGAAAGGCTCACAACCAAGGCTCACTGCCAGAATAAAAAGAAGATAGAGAAGAAATGTTAAATAGAGAACATGATCCCAATGCAATAGGGATTCCACCACAATAGCTCCAACACCTTCACAATTGTTTTGAATGATTATAGACACCTTAAGCTCACTACATTTGGTAATCCAACACTTGAAAGTTCACATTGCTTTGCTCAATTTCGCATCACTCACACCATGCACTTCGCGCACACATATGTCTTGCATCTATCTTGCATCTATCTTCACCTCCTCCAACAATTCAACTCATACTTATACCATCCTCAACTTTGACACCCTTTCCAAGGTTGGCAATGCACCTCAAATGTGAAAATTTAAATTAGGTCAGCACCAAAACATTTCCACAATGAATAGGAATGAAGATAGACCACACAAATCCTTAGCTAGGACCCAAATCTTTCCTAACACACCTCAACACGCTTCCACAAACTTCGAAGATACTTCGCATGTAGTGTAAACACTAGGTCAGTCGTTACTCGTGCAAACACCATTAAATTTTTAAGTACACTCTTCCTTTGATGAATCCATAACTTTCGGACAACAAACTTCACCTGAACACAATCCAAAAACATCCTAAAAACTAATAAACTCTTTTGCAACAAATTTCACCTAAAGAATGTACAAGCTTAGTACACCCTAACAACATTTCCACACATTGTAACTCAGAAGACCATCTTCCAAAACACCAAACCACGATTCCTCTTGACATAGGAAAGAGACCAACACCATCAACTCTCACTTAGAATCGCAAGTCCTGAAACACAACCACAAAGAAACGTGAAGTAAAGACATTTCTCCCAGACACCTCTGTAATGCACAGTTCACACATTGGTGAACACAACTTCTCTTGTACAACAATCCATCACCACAAATTCTGAATATAGCATCTTTGAACACCTGTAACCAACATATCTAAACCATACAAGCAAATGTTCAACCTAGAAGAAATGTCGAGCAAAACCAGAACACAATACTGCAACAATCTCTCTCAACCACTACACAGTTGACACCAATGACAACACAGGTTTGTTGACATCAATGACAACACCACCATACTTGCAACAACTATCATTCCAATGCAAGCTTCATGAATAGGCGATTTGAATAATTGGAGTTCGAGTTGGATATGGAAGTCGTGTAGGAAGAGGACTAGTCACATGAGCTTCATTCATAGTGGCACATGTTACTAGTTCAATTAACATCTGCCACCTCACACAGATCTTCATGCTTTCCACGGTTCCATGCTACCTTTACAAGTATACAACCACCACAAATGTCACTTGAATATTTGGGCTTCACTCAACATTCCTTTAAGTGGCCAAGACCCAGTCAACCACAAGCCTTATTGTCAATTAAATCAGATTTTATGGTTATAATTAGCATTTAAAATTCAATTCTAATTACAACTCTTTTTTAATTACTAATAGTTTAAGTTTGACAATTAGTTAATCGTTAGGCCACATTTACGCATGTAAGGGGGGGAGTCATTTTTCCGTTTTTCCAGTCAAGTGCTTGCAAGGGGAGTCTTTTTTCATTTCAAAGAAACTTTAAAACCATAAGTCAAAAATTCAATTATGAATAGTCACTAGAAAGTTCTTTTTGAGTCAGACAAACTAGCATCGAGATGATGTGAAAAACATGTTGTTTAAACACATATTTTGTCTCCTCTTTTAACAGGAAAACTTAAATCTTCTAAGTGCAAATTAGGCACATATGATTATTGTACCTTTTGATTAGCTACTCACAATGAGTAATGCTTTTGTGAAAGTGAATATCACTTGCTCATTTCATTGGAAATTTTATTGCACTCAATTATAAAGTGCCATTATTCGTTACTTTGAAATTGTTGTATGCACTAAAACATATAAAGTGCTAATTCAACATGGATCAAAATAATCAAGGGGGGTTGTCATTGTCATCATGCCTTGAGCACTTTATATTTCATTTATATTTCTTTCATGATTCTAAGTGTACAACTCAAAGAATGTGGGAATGATTGAAAAGAAGTATGGATAGTTCATCTCCTCCACCATCATCTGCTACATGAGATTTTAGAGATGCTTCACAAAGAGCATCCAAAGATTCTTTCTAGCAGAACATCACTACTTGCATCAAAATTCAAAGGCGCTTCACCAAGAGCATCCAAAAATTATTTATCACCTCTTTGGTACTTGTTCTACATTAGTCTTCACATGGAACATTTGAGCAACATTTGGAGAAGTCATCATCATCTTATTGGTGGCTACATAGTCTCTCTTCATTATATTATTTCTCTTTTGGAGAGAGTTTTTTGATTTTTCACAAGATTTTTCTCTTTTTCTCCACTTTATGAGAATTTTATACATGATTACCTAACATTGCCTAGTAGCCAAGACTCATCATTAGTGCATACATTACTCCCTAAGTTGCACTTAAGGGGGGGTCTTGGTGTAAATAGTGACTTGATCAAAGTAGTTAGCTATTAACCTAACTAAGAGAGTCCTATTCACATTTATTAAGTCTCCACTTAGGGAATTATATAGTTTTGCCTCACCCGTGTTGTTGAGACAAGTGTCCTCACTTTGTGAGACATCTCTTGCATGGTCACTTGCCATTCACTAGAACACTTGTCATGTGAGTTAACAAGTGTTCCATTATTGAAGGGTTAGTCAACCATTGTGTTTGACTTGACTACCTTCACCGCCTAACCTATATAAGCAAGGTCACTTTGTACATTCAATTCAACTCTTTTATCAATCTCTTGGATAATGTAACTTAGGCTCATTGTGTGCAAGTGACTTTGTGGAAGTTTCTAGTTTTTGCCTTATGATCTTGGAAATCATAATAGTTACAAGACATGCAACAAGTTTAGAATTTTATCATATTCCCCTTGAAGTATTTACAATTGCAACAACAAATGTGCTGAAGAAAATATTCTAAGAATAGTATATTTTTTGAGTTTTCCCACACATCAATGGAGAAATCAAATTAGACAATGATATATTAACCTTTTGTTAGCAATTTGACACTATATTTGCCTCCTTGCAATTGCTTTGAAAATATTGTTTTGTATATTTGTCCTCTTTGGAGATGTTCTTTTTTTCTTCTCTTCTTCTTAGTACCATTCAATCATTAGAATGAAGGAGAAACCAATTAAAACACTTTGCCTATAGAACCCTAAATTGCACCATTGTACATCATCAAAATCAATGGTGAAGGTTGAATCGTACCCAAAATGGGCGATGAGGATTGAAAGAGGACAGTTGTAATGAATTATATTTGTTGGGAGGTAAGGCATCATGAATGGAAGTAGTAAAATTGAAATAAGCATGATTTTTTTGGCACCTGAACACCTTCATTGAAAATGCCAAATAAAATACTCCGCCCCCATCTTTAAATTTGCACTCCTTAATCCATCGAGGATTTGACACTAATTAGGAGCCATCATCATTTGCACTCATCTCTTGTGACACCTTTACCTTCACCAGGAATTGACAATACTTACATACCTATCAAGCACATCCACCAAATGTGTGCACCTTTTCCTATGTCGGGGGCTCCCATGGGAATTGAGAACCAATGGTTCTTAGTTCCTATGGAACCTCTTACCACCATTTTTACTCTTTTCCCAAAGGGAAACAAATCATCAAAGGTTTCATAGGAACCAAGAACCAATGGAACCTTTCACCACCCTTTTTACTCTTTCGCTAGAGGGAAACAAATCATCAGAGGTTTCACAGGCACTAGGAAAAATTGATTCTTGGTGCTTATGAATCCTCTGACCACTCTATAGTTAGCCAATTTTTAAATTTTTGATTTTGGTTAATTGGCTAAAGCATAGGGAAGGGAACACAACCAAGAGTACTATACAAATAATGACCCCTAAGCAAATATCTCAAATCGGTTATTGATGAGGGATCACACTTAGGCACACAAATGGAAGAAACTCAAACAAAAAAAAGACAACGAGAAATTGAGTTTTGATGAGACCAAGTATTAGCTAGTCTTCTTTTGTTTTAGTTCATGATTTTTGACATTTCCAGATGCTCATTTCATATGCATTCCTAAACTTATCTATCTTTTTATGTCCTTCATGCAACTTGAAGTAGGTTTTGATGTGTAGAAATATGATTATGATATATTGGTAATTGCATCATTAAATGTGTGAGTGTGTATGGAATGTAGTATGGAACTATGTTTAATTTATGGTTATTAGTATTGTGTATATGTTAGATGAATTAACTCCTTGTAGCCAAGAAGCCAGAGTAAGCAAATTGTAACCCGCAATAACTAGGAAGCGCAACCTACAGCCAAAGGATTTCAGATAGAGATGCAGGGGAGATTCTAGAATGATAGGAACACAACACTTGCAAAAACGAAAGCGCTCATTAATGAAGATGATAGTGAATCACCGAATCATTTAATAAGATAGCTGAAGGAAGGAGTCTACAATGATTATGAAGCCAACGTGACTGTTCCCACAGTACACATCTTTGTTATGCCATTTGAAACAAAGTTCCAATCCTAATCGTCTTCTTCCATCTTTTCAATTACAATTTCAATTATACAATTTTTTTCACTCTATTTCATAGGGGAGTGGTAATTTGCATTTAGTTTTCTATTTTGAGTCCTCATTCTAATAAACCTCTCTTGAACCTATATAGTTGGCTTGGTGGTTGAGTAGATATAATGTGTGTATATATTCTGATAGATATAGTTTTTCCATCACACAAACGGTACTTTGTTAGTTTCCTATTGTGCTTTCATGAATAGGATATCTCTAAAAATTCTTGTCAGATTATGAAATCTAATTATATGCAATGAAGATGCTTTAATTTATCGTTATGTTTAGTTGATTCAAGGAGTTTAGATTTGAGTTTATTATGTGGATACAAAAGCTTGAGCAAGGGCCACTCAAGGTAGTTCTCCACCATTAATTTTTGTTATTATTGTAGATACATTCGTTATTGCATTCATCTTAATCAGACTCTTCATTTCTTGAATGTGAATGAGATCTTGTCTTACACTTCATGTTTTGTTTTGTCTCAATGCATTATCCTCCGGAGTAAGTCAAAGTTAGCAATGTTAAGTTAATTAGAGAGTTCATGTTTTAACAGTGAACTAGTCATAGTCTTAAGTTGTAAGTACCCATAGCAATAGCTCCAAATTTAATCATTTTTCCTTGTTTTACAGTTTATGCATTATTTCTTTTTTCATATGTGTTAACCATCTATACTAGATGATATAGGCAATATAGAATCTCTAGATGTACATATAGTGTTAGCATCATCACAAGCTTAAGCTAGCCTTGGTTGATAATTAAATTGAGTCTTTACAAGGGTTTAGTAGATTGCTCAATTAGAAAGCACTTCTAAATTGTGTTCCTATCACCAAGTTTATTGAGCATTAGTTGGGCCTTACAAGTCCCAACACCACACATGAATAAAGTAGTCAATTTGACCATATTATGAGTATAATTGTAATTTTCTTTTTAATCCTATGGATGTCAAACATTGTGTTTCTTTTAAATTCTTATAGCTCCTGTCTTTTTTAGTTCCTCTTGTTTTAAACCTATTCCATTCCAAATACTTATGAAATGCCTTGTTAAGCTCTCTCGCAACCATCTTCAAACCCTCACCTCATTAGTATCATTTTATAAATCTTATCATGCACAACTTTGCAATACCATGAATGCGTGATTATGATGCAAAATAAGTTGCCATTTTATTTTTACATGTACAAATGTTATTCCCTTCTCTTTAACATTAATCTATAAATCTCATTATGTGAGTTTTTCAAGTGCATGCATTTATACTAATTACAAGATTTAACACACCTATAAAAAAATTACTTCTTCATGTATAAATATAATAGTTTGATTTTAATTAAAACCAAATAGATTGAAAATAAATTAAATTAAAAACTATTTGTGAATAAAATCTATCATCTCTCTCACTGAGCAAAGGGACATAAAGCAACATTAGAAATATCTAACCACAAATGAGACAAAATCTACATGCACTTGTTTAAAGTTCACATATTTAATCTCAAATGATTGAGCAAAAGATAATACAAATAATCCAAACTAAAATAACTAAAAAAATGGCAAGGGCTGATTGTGAGTCCTTCTCTCCCATTTTGTATTGATTAAGCATCTTTCTATTTACTTGAAAGTATTCCTCACCTTTTGTTTATTCCCCATTCTCCACCACCTCCAGCTTTTTATTTCATATATTTGCAGGTTCCCTGAAAACAGTTCAATGAAACACCCATGTTATCATAAAACAAGTCTTTGACAGATACCCAACAATATATACAAGCAGCAATCTGTACTGTATACATCTAATTTTACAAAACCAACAGCATGGTCTAGATTGCCAAATACTAAAAAAAAAAAAAAAAAAAAACTTTGTAAAAAGTGAAAATAAAACTTTATCCCTTCATTATTACTGCAGGTCTGACATGGTGCACATTATCATGGTACAACCCTATTTTTGAGATTGCTTCATTTAGCATCACCAATAATCTCCGCAAGAACATTGTCCCTTTTTAAAATGATGGAAACGGTTTGCATCTCTCACAACAATTTCTCTTTCAACAATCTTGGAAATTAATTTTGTTGCAGTGTGGCAATCAGCACATACTCGAAGGTTCTTAACAACTCTAATAGTTGTTCCCGGGAGCGTGTTTAACAAACCAAATGCAATTGCCAACTTTTCACTGTGGTGGCAGAGGAATAATTCTTTTTCCTCCTCTTCCACATCATTAAGTGAATGCCTTGAATCTGGAAGATACCCTGCCGCCTTCATGTCCAAAGCCAATTTCTCTAACTTTGCATAGATCTCTTGTGTCTGTGGATGCGATCTATCTCCTACACAAAAAGCATGTACCATTTTATGGCTTTCAATCCAACTACATCCAGGGATCTTTTTAATTCCTCTATCTTTCATCAATCTCCTTACCATTTGAACCTCACCCCACCTGCCCACTTCTGCATAGATGTTTGACAGAAGGACATAAGTCGCAGCATTTTTAGGATCTGAATCAAAAAGCACTGTCGCTGTAAATACTCCTAAGCCTATATTCATATGTGATCTACAGGCACCAAGAAAACACATCCACACATTCGCCACAGGTTTAATTGGCATCTTAATGATAAAATTTAGGGTGTTCTCAAGATAGCCAGAACGGGCAAGAAGGTCAACCATGCAAACATAATGATTAACTGTAGGTGTAATGAAATACAGGTTACTCATGTGATTGAAGTATGTACAGCCCTCATCCACTAAACCTGCATGGCTGCACGCAAATAGAACACAAGCAAAGCTTACAATGTCAGGACATGTTCCAAAGTACTTCATTAATTCAAAGATTTTGAGAGCATCCTTGGAAAATCCATTTTGTGCATATCCTGAAATCATGGCATTCCATGAGACCACATTTCTTTGAGGCATTTTGTCAAACAGCTCACGTGCCTTATCTATGCTTCCACATTTTGCATACATGTCTACCAGGGCACTTGCAACTACAACATCTGACAAAAATCCCCCTTCCGCAATGCTTTGATGGATGTCCATACCCTGTTCCAAAGCGCCCATTTTGGCACAGGCTGGAAGGATGCTGGCAAAGGTTGTGGAACTTGGCTTTACACCTGCCAATTGCATTTGCTTGAAAGCTTCTAGAGCCTTTTCAACAAATCCATTTTGTGCATATCCTACAATCATCGCGGTCCATGAGACCACATTTCTTTGAGGCATGTTGCCAAATAGTTCGCATGCCTTGTGCAGGCTTCCACATTTTGCATACATGTCGACCAGCGCATTTCCAATCATAATATTTGAAAAAAAACCACTTTCAATTATGATTCGATGGATGGCTGTACCCAATTCCAAAGCTCCCATTTGAGTGCAGGCAGGGAGGACGCTGGCAAAGGTTGTGGAGTCTGGCTTTACACTCGCCAGTTGCATTTGCTTAAAAGTTTCAAAGGCCCTGTCAACAAATCCATTTTGTGCATATCCAGCAATCATTGCATTCCATGAGACTGCGTCTCTTTGAAGCATTTTATCAAACAGTTCGCATGCCTTGTGCATGCTTCCACATTTTGCGTACATGTCTAGCAGGGCAGTTGCAACTACATCTGACAAAAATCCCCCTTCTGTTATGCCTCGATGGATGCTCATACCCTGTTCCAGAGCTCCCATTTTGGCACATGCTGGAAGAACGCTGGCAAATGTTGTGGAATTTGGCTTTACACCTATCAATTGCATTTGCTTGAAAGTTTCTAAAGCATTTTCAACACATCCATTTAGTGTATATCCTGAAATCATGGCATTCCATGAGACGACATCTTTTTGAGGCATTCTGTCAAATAATTCACGTGCCTTGTCTGTGCTTCGACATTTTATATACATATCTACTAGAGCATTTCCAACTTTAATAACCGAAAAAAATCCACTTTCAATTATGCTTTGATGGATGACTGCACCCAGTTTCAAAACTCCTATTTGAGCACAGGCAGAGAGGACGCTGACAAAGGACGTGGAGTCTGGCTTTACACCCGCCAGTTGCATTTGCTTAAAAATTTCTAAGGCCTTTTCAGCAAACCCATTTTGTGCATATCCTGCAATCATCGCATTCCATGAAACCACGTCTCTTTGAAGCATTTTGTCAAACAGTTCACGTGCCTTGTGCATGCTTCCACATTTTGCATACATGTGTAGCAGGGCAGTTGCAACTACAACATCTGAAAAACATTCGTCTTCCGTTATGCCTTGGTGGATGTCCATACCCAGTTCCAAAGCTCCCATTTTGGCGCAGGCTGGAAGGATGCTGGCAAAGGTTGTGGAGTCTGGCTTTACACCTGCCAATTGCATTTGCTTGAAAGTTTCTAAAGCCTGTTTAACAAATCCGTTTCGTGCATATCCCACTATCATGGCATTCCATGAGATCACATTTCTTTGAGGCATTTTGTCAAACACTTCACGTGCCATGTCTGTGCTTCCACATTTTGCATACATATCTACCAGGGCAGTTGACACTAAAACGTTTGACGAGATTCCTCTTTCCTTTATGCTTTGATGAATGTCCATACCCTGTTCCAAAGCTCCCATTTTGGCACAGGCTGGGAGTACGTTGGCAAATGTGAACTGATCGGGTTGGATACCTGTTCGTTGCATTTGGTGAAACAGTGTGACTGCCTCATGAGGAAACCCATATCTTCGGTAAGCTGTAATAATCGTATTCCATGAGGCACTGTCTCGTTCTTTCATGCGATCAAACACTTTACGAGCATCCACCAAACTCCGGCATTTGACATACATGTTAATAAGCTTATTCTGAAAAGTTGTGCGTGTAGCAAATGTAAATTGCCTGTGAGCAATGAAACCGTGGATTTTTTTCCCTTGAGGAAGCGCATTCTTGAGAATACAGGTCTGCAATAATTGAATATATGTGGAGTCGTCTTCAGGGGGATTTGGTGTAGTAAGCAAAATGTACAGCGCCTCCTCCAACTGGCCTTCTCTACATAATACTCTGAGATTGAGATGAGTAAGGGATGGCACTGACATTTTGTGATTGTAATTGGAACGTGGAAAATGTGCAGTATTATTCAGCTTCCGTCAACCACAATGACATTGCCGGTCGGAAGCCTGGAACCATTTTCACTTTCACTAGCCTGTTTCCTCATTTTATAAGCTAGATTGCAAATCTAAATTATTTCTTTCAAAGGAGGAGGTCTCCACTGGAGAAATGTCCAGCATATAATCCAAGTACTGAAGGAGGAATGGTTCATCTTAATTGGAGTCTGATTTCTCTACCATGGTTTATTTGATTGGAAGTTTACTCCCAACAAATATTGAGAATGATTAAATTTGACAGCAATATGAAATGGAATAGTATAACAAAAATAAAAATAATAAATTATAGTTCAAAATAAAAATTAGAAGAAATAACTAACAAGTGGTAAATAATTTTGATAGTAATATAGACAGCCATATGATTGATGGTAGATAAGTTAGAAATAGCAATAATAATCTCAAAATACAAATAGTAGAAATTGCAATAAAATTAGAGGTGTTAGTTTAATTTTTTTTAAAAGCTTTTAGCTAAGTCATTTGTTTTTTAATTTAATTGAACTACTTGACAAGTTGCTTTTTAGTTTTGAGTGTTTCTTCTATGCAAGAAGAAAAAGTGGCAATCTAGAACAAGTTTTTTGAATTGAAGTTCCAAATGATCATTAGGACCATTGAAAATTGTCTTGCATGTAGCTTTCCATATATTTCCATATATGATTGATATTAAGGATTTTGAAATAGTAGTAATACCAAGGCATCTTTTCATTTAAGAAGGATTACAAAGGCAACATACATGAGAGAAACCACAACAATCTAGTAATGTATGAAAGGGCATTCCCAAAATGCATGTTTAACATGTTCAAACTTTGGCAACATGGACATTGGAATGATTGTTTTGAAGAAATCTAAGACAATTCGTAGCAAAGAATTTTTGGCGGAGAAACTTCCAAGCCACCATTTGAACATTAGTTGCAACTATTGGCTTCCAAATATAATTGTTGATTTTAGACCAAAACTTATTGGAAAACTTAAATTACAAATTATCATTGAGTTGAGTGACAAGGAAAAGCTTAGAAGTAAGGATCCATAGATTTGTGAAAGCTAATACTAATATTTGAAGAAATTTCAAGGTGAGGTCGTAGATAATTAATGAGAAGATGGTGTGGAACAAGGGAATGGACAAGGGTAAGCACTTGTTTGTCTTTAGGAGAAAGATTGAAGGTGATCTTGAGATGATTTTAACAACACCATTGAAAGGTAGAGGACTCCCAAATATATTTGAGCAAACAAATACCTCGTTCAAACATTCTAAAGGCCCGAGAAGGAAAGGCTATGTACAACTAAGGGTTTATTGCCAACTTAAAGATAGCTATTCCACCAAATATTGAGTCTAGACCAAAAATTATTGGAAAAAATATAGTACCATTTAACATTAGATTGATGGACAAGGGAAAGCTTAGGAAGCAAGGATAAATAAACTTGTTTGACAAAGAAAAGGAAAAAAATCCTAGATAAAAGTTAATGCTAATGTTTAAATAATTGTAGGGCGAGGGTGTGGTGAGTTTGATAAGAAGATGAGGTAGAATAAGAGAACAGATAAAAGTTAATGCATCTATCACTTATTCATATTTAGGATAAATATTGTAGGTGATCTTGAGATGAACCCAAGAACAATATTGAAAGGTAGTGAAGTCCCAAATATCTTTGATTAGACCTCATTTAAAACTTATAGATGGTTGAGAAAGAAAGGCTACCGCTAAGTGTTTTCTATTAAGTTGAAGATTTATATTCCAATAAATGTTGAATTTAGACTAGAACTTATTGAGAATCTTACATTGCTACTTAACATTGACTTGGGTGCAAGGATAAGAAGATTTTTTTTTTTGATCGATAAACACTGTTAGGAGCAGCACCCTGTATTGATTTTTAGAAAGATTACATGAGTTCATCAAAATTACTGGGAGGCCTTTTCTGTAATAGTGACCAACCCAGAGAATCTAGCTATCCATACCATGATTCTACAGCCAAAATTCTAGGAGGCCTTTTCTGTAATAATGGCCAACCTAGAGCTACTACCTATATAGAGAAAGAGATTACATAGGCTTGAATTAACCAAACACCACATCTGGGACTGACTCAAAAAACCATAATCCACTGCTAGTGTAAAATTTAGCTACATGAAAATAACTGAGATGACAAAAAAACTACCCTACTGGTCAGCGAACTGTTGCAGCCAAGTATTGCTCAAACATCCTCATCTTTGTCCTCTGACTCGTACCTTTTCAAATATGCCTTGTAACTAGTGATCACGGGGCAGTCTAAACCACATCTCTTGTGTGATGGGCTCTTGGCCTTCTCTTATGGGTCTCGTTGATCATTTTCCAACCATTCTTCTTCTTCACCCAGGTCCTAGTCTTTGTCATCTCCTGCAACTATCTCTTCTTCCATCCCCTCATCCACAATGTACCTCTTTACCCAACTATGAGGAAGATTGGTGGTCAATTTCATTGCCCTGAGAAGGAAGAAGACATTTCTATCCCTCTCAGCCCATAATTGCTCAAATCCTTCTAGGTCAATAGTGTGAATCAAGGGAAATTTCATCACCTCGCGGCCTCTCATGCACAACATGTAGTAATTTTACGGCATAGGAATTTGCTTCTTGTCATCCACATTGTCCAGAGTTGCATCTATATCACCCAACCAAGCATGCACAAAGACCATCTGGGTCAGTTTTTTACCCATTACCTTTGAGACACCCATGTGCAGAAGGACCGCGAGAAACATTGTCGAGATCTCTGTGTTGCCTTTGGCTCTATGATAGGCTTTCAGGAATTCTAGCCCAAGCACTTTTTTGGTTGCCCACAAAATGAGCGGATGAGAGGATTTTAGCAATCCTTGTACTCGTTTGTCCATTACCTCCCCTCTGAAAGCCTGCATTTTCCTGTCAGTGTCTAGTGCCAATGGCGTCTCCATTTCTCACTATTCGCACCTCCCTTTTTGGAAGTTTCTGACTCTGGCTTACTTGGAATGCAATTGTGTTAAAATGGATAGAATTTTCCTTTTGTAAACCACGGCCCTATTACCTCATGATGACCAAAGTATCGATCAATGCCTTCGTTCATGGCAAGCTTCTACTTTGCTTGGTGATGGTACACATTCCCCAGGATGATTATTAATGCAGCCTCCGACTTTTGCAAGGAGATTTTCTTGCCTTGATTTATTCTTTTGTTTTATGTTCTTGATGTTGACCCCTGTCTTGTCAAGAATGATGCATAGAGATGGCCTTTAATGTCATGTGCTTTTGTGTGTCACCGCTACAAAGACCGGCATTAGAATCTTCCCCGATGCCTTTCTCGGTGCTTGACCACGTAGTGACCTACCTGTCAATATCGGTGGCCAATTTTGCCAGCTCATCTGCTTTAGTGTTGCCTTCCTTATATATGTGACTAACTTTGAAGGCTGCAAGCTTGTCTGTTAGTTCCTTGAGTTGTTGCAGAAGATGGTTAATTTTCCAGTTAGGGGTGGAACCCTTGTGAATTGTGTTGATGGTTATCAATGAGTCACCCTCCAAGTGGATCTGACTGTATCCTAGATCTCGACCTAGCTGTAGGCCAAGCGCTGCTGCTTTGAATTTTGCCTCACTGTCTGTGCAATTGTAAGAAGAATGGATCATTTTGCTAAAACCTTGCTTTCAAGGTCACGTGCAATGCACCCAGCCCTATTCGGACCTGGATTACCATGGGCAGCACCATAAAAATTGATTTTTATCCACCCTAAGTCTGGGGCTTGCCAAACTATCTCCGCTCTCATTGCCCTTTTGGATTGAAGGGAGCTATTCCCATTCAAATTGGGTGGCTTGAGGCCTAGGAAGTTTTTGATCATATAGTCATCCCAATTTGTGAATACTTTTTGCTTGCCTTCCTTGCGCCAAGCATCCTCATTGACCAGTTCAACAATTGCTCTCTCAATTTTATCCCATAGTCTATCCTTATCCAATTCTTTCCCCTGGAATATTCTCCTATTCCTTTCCTTCCACAATTTTCAAATTACTAAGGACGGAGTGACTTGCCAAATACTACTAAACATTGACTTGTTACCTTTTTGGGGCCACATCTTGAACCATGTTGCGAGATCCTCTGGCATAGGGCCTTGGAGGTTTAATTTGGCTCTCAAGGGATTCCAACATTCGATTGCATAAGGGCAGGACAACAACAGGCAGTTCGCTGTCTCCACATGTTCTTTGCATAGGCTACACCTTCCCAGACCTTGGACTCCAAATTTGGCTAGTCTGTCATCTGTGAGAATTCTCTTTTGGATTGCCAACCATGCAAAAACACTAGCCTTAGGCAAGCATTTGTTTCCCCATAATAGTTTGCTTGGCCAATCTTGTCAGGCTATTGCTATTTCTTTAGCCTTGTATCCTAGTTTCTCCTTGTAGGTCCCAGTTACAGATCCACACCACTTGATTTGATCCTTTCCATTAGATGGAACAAAAAAATCTTTCCTTGAGGATCTTAGCTAGGGCTTCTTTCTGATTCTGAGGGGCGTTGAGAGATTGCAGATCATTCCAGATCCAACTTGAGCTTCCTTGATTTGGGACCATTTTGCCATAATTGGCAACCTTGTTCCCCCATAGCCTAATAGTCTCCTCTTTTATTTCCTCCAGGCCATGTATGTTGCCGATGGGTTCTTTCCCACACCATGAGTCATCCCAAAAGAATGCACTATTACCATCTCAGACTTCCCATGTGACATGGTCTGATATTATGTCTCTACATTCCAACATGAACTTCCAAATTGTTGATCCTCTTGGGTGGTTCAGAGTTGTAAGGATTCTTGTTGGGTCATATGAGTCTAGATATTTCCTTTTTATAATTTTAACCCATCTTTGGTTTCCTTTGGTGTGAATGTCCCATACTAATTTGGCTCCCATGGCCTGATTCATGAGGGGAAGTTGTCTTATCCCTGCACCTCCAGCTTCTTTAGGCAAGCAAATCTTATCCCATGCCAATAGGGGAAATTTGTTTTGTTCCCCCGTGCCACTCCAAAAGAACCTTCTGAAGATTTGAGTGATAGCATCTTCTACTGCTTTGGGAAGTTTGAGACATGACATTGAGTACATTGGGATTGCTAATAACACAGACTTGACCATTAGGACTCTTCCAGTTGATGAAAGCCATTTTCCCTTCCAAGTGCTTAGTTTATTCTTCTAGCTATTAATTAAATTCTCCTAGTAGCAATTTTTGTTGATGCCTGCAAAAAGAGGGATTCCCAGATATCGACCAGGCAAAGAGGCAAATTTCAAGTTTAGGATCCTTGCTATATCTCTTTGCAGACTTGGCTGAGTGTTTAGGAAGAAAATCTTGGATTTTCCCCAGTTGATGTCTTGGCCGGATGCACTGCAGTAGATATTTAGAAAGTTTTTAATCATTCTTGCTTCCCTTTTGCTTGCTTCACCCATTAGGATGTATCATCAACAAATTGAAGGTGGGTTGAGGGCTCCAGACCATTCACTACATGAATTCCTTTTCATTTACCTTCCTCTTTGAGCCTTTTGATTCCTTTAGCCAACACTTCTGCCATAATTATGAATAGAAACGGAGAGAGGGGATCGCCTTGTCTTAGCCCCCTGGAGGATGAAAAGAAACCATTTGCTGTTCCATTAACCAAGACCAAAAATTTTAGAGTTGAAATGCAGCTTCTGACCCACTTTACCCAGTTTTCTCCAAACCCAAATTTTCTTAATACTTCCAACAAAAAGCTCTTATCTACCATGTCATAAGCATTGAGGATGTCTCGCTTTAGAATCATGCATGCCTCTTTGTTTTTCCTGGCTATGTGGATTGTTTCATGAGCTATGATGATTCCTTCCACTATAGACTGACCTAGTGCAAAACCACTTTGTTCTTCAGAAATGACCTCCTACAACACTTTTTTGAGCCTGTTGGCAATTATCTTTGTAACCACTTTGTACACCGTTTTGCATAGGGCAATTGGCTTGAAGTCACTCATTGTTTGTGGGTTTTTCTTCTTAGGGATTAAAGCCAAAAAGGTGTGGTTTATTGCCCCTAACATTGTCATTTTCTTCCTGGATTCTTCTACTGCTACACCAAGATCTTTCCCTACAATATCCTAGAAGGTTTGAAAGAAACCAGCTGGGAAACCATCTAGGCCTAGGGCCTTGTCCGGGTTCATCTGAAAGACTGCCTCTTTTACTTCCTCCAGAGATACCTTTTGATAGAGGAGTTTATTTTGTTCCTTTGTGATGATGGGGGGATTGCATCCAACAAGTAGTCCCTGTTAGCCCTATTAACTTGGCATTCCTTATTTAACAGGGTTCCAAAGAAATTAATTGCCTCTTTATTGACTTCTTCAATTGATTGAGTTGATTCCCCATTGGCTTTTTTGATTTTTGCAATCCTCTTTTTGTTGATTTTTGCAATTGTTGATTTGTGGAAAAACTTTTTGTTCCTATCCCCATCTTTCAACCATACTTCTCTTGATTTTTGATGCCAATAGCACTCCTCCCATTTGAGAACTTCTACCAATCCATCCTTTAGATTTTTTTCATTCTCAAAGTCAATTGCATCCACACCCCTAACTATTACATGTTCATTCAGGGCTCAAATTTCTTGTTCTATTCTTTCCTTCTCCTAAAAAATATTCTTGAAGTGAGACTTATTCCACTCCTTAAGCTTAATTTTTATGTAGCTAAGTTTTTTGTTTACCTTGTAAAGCTCTATTTTTCCAATGAGGCTCACTTCATTCCACCAATAGTTTATTAAGTTTGGCAGCATATTGTCCCTTAGCCGCATGTATTCAAATTTGAATGGGCAACCCTTGGGGGGATCATTTTGACCGAAAGATAGAAGGACTAGGAAGTGGTTTGAGCCTATGTATGGGAGAATTTGGGCCTCTTGGGAGCCCTCCAATTCTCCCCAATCACCCCAAAGGAGAAATCTGTCTAATCTTTCTGCAATGTTGATGAAGCCTTTCCTTCTATTGGACCAGGTGAATGTTCCATTTCTTGTTTGTATATCCAGAAGGATGTTTTTTATCAATGAATTCCTGAAAGTCTCTTTGAATGGTCGTTGTTCTTTCAGACCCCCCTTGTTTTTCAATATTGCTTAGAGTGGCATTGAAGTCTCCTGCTACAATCCCTTTCTCTGTCCTTTTTCTTTTTATTTCTCCAAATATTCTATCCCATAGCCTCTTTTTTTCTTCAATTGAAACAAGTTCGTATACATTAATACAGGAGAAATAATTATTTCTTCTTATGTCCTTGAGATTGATTACTTGCCAATTCTCAGCTTCTAACTCTATTTCTCCTAAAACTGAGAGAGGGTTCCATAGGATCCCCAATCCCCAGAAGCCTCTGAGGCCTCCATGAGATGCCCATTCCACTATTTCCAACTGCCCAACCTTTTTCCACCTTCCTCCTTATTCCATTTTGTTTCTTGCAACAACACTACATCTGCATTTGATTGGTCAATTTGGTGTCTGACCATGCACCATTTGTCAAGGGCGTTAACACCCCTGACATTCCATGTTATGAGCCTCATTATGTCGAGGGAAGGATACTCTCCTTCCCTATCATCATTTTTTTTTGCCTCGAGGCGTTGCCAACCATCATCAGCTTGGCTTTGTTTGACTTCCTGCCTTTTTCTTGATGTTGGGGCCTTTTATCTTTGATTTAGTCTGTTGTAGCTGCTTGATTTCCAATAATTCTCCTTCCTTTTCCTCCCCCCATAGCTCACCCTCGCCATTTAAGAGTTGATTAGGGTCTTCTTCATCTGTTTGTGGTGCATCTTCTCCTTCTTCAATCGGGGGGATTTGAAGTTGCTTCCAAGTTTTGGGAGTTCTCCTGAGGCACAGTTTTAGGAGGTTGAAGGATCTAGTCACCACTGGCTCCTCCATCAGTTAACTCCTTTAGTTTTATTTGGATGTCTTTTTGGAGAATTTTAGTGTCATCCATGAGGGAAATGAGGGCTTGCTCAACCTGAATGTTATCTTTGAGGGGACCATCACTGACTCCCATGACTAGCATGTCTTTCCCCACATCTGGCATGTCTTCTGAGCTTGTATTCTATGAGAGCACAACCTTGGGCTCCGCTTGGTCATTATTGTTTGTGTTGACATTTGGTGTCCTGTTTGAGGTGCTCTCCTGGATTGATTTCCTAAAGAGGCAATTCTTTTTTCTTGACCCCTCCTAGATCTCAACCTCTTGCTGCCAGCTTCCAAACTTAGTTAATATCTCAATTGTTTTATAGATCCCTACTCCCTCATCAACTTCAACCAAAACACAAGGTTCTGATCCCATTTTACTATTGATGAAATCCTCATCCACCCCAATACACACTCCTAAGGCATCACCCAATCTTGTCACGGCTTCAATGTTCTAGAATTATGATGGTAAATCAACTAATTTAATCTAGGTCAGGATTTGGGTCAAGCGATAATTCCATGGGTGGAAACTAGCTTGCTAGTTTGTGTAGTGAAACTAGTGCCCATTCATAAATAGGTGGTCTCCTAAAATTTCCAGTTTCAAATCCAAATCTATACATTCAATCAGAAAAAAGGAATTCAAAAGGGGAGTGACACTTACCCAGTCTGTGAACTTGGTTACCCACCAAGCTTTAATCTCCTCATTTGGACAGGCTAGGCCAGTCCATTTCACAAAAAGGGCTCGCTCTAATAGCTTGGCAACTCTTTTTTAATTAGCTCTAACAACATTTGATATAATTTATGTCCTCTGGGTTGCAGATTCACATCTCTATTTTCCCTGAATTGGGAGTTTGTACAGTTTATTTTTCTTCTGAGTAAATCACGATCTCTCTTGTTCATTCTTCTTCCAAACTCATACTCCTCTCCCAGCGGTTGATTCTGTCTGGGGTTGATTAGGCCTTTTTCTCGCCATACTTTGCTGGTTTGATTTTGGAAGTCTCCTCCCCTGGCATTCCATTTGGAGTCTGGTTGGCTACCATTTTGATCCCATTCCCAGAACCACCCACGCCTACGCCCACGAGCTCCATATCTTTGTGTGTTCTGACCACGAGCTACTGGTATTTGTGCTTGCTCTGAGGACCTGCCTAACCCTATCGCTGGCTGGAGGTCATTTTGGGTTCCAATTTGGTCTTTACTTTTTTGATTCTGCCTGTAGTGCGAGTGGCACTTGTCCACCCAAACACCATTTTCAAATACCCACTATGGAATGTGGGCTGGATATTGTTGTTTCGTTGAGCCATTAACCTTTCTGATCGAATCGACACCACCATCCGCCAACCCTCATCAAAATCACTGATCCTCTACGAATTTTCGCGCCTGCTTGCCTTCGCGCGCCATTTTTTTTATAAATATAAGGATAAGAAGATTTGTTTAAGAGAGAAAATGAAAAAATATTTGGTTAGAAGACAATGCCAATATTTGAAGAAACTGTAGGGTGAGAGTGTGGAGAGTTTGATGAAAAATAAGTGGAAGAAAGGAATGGACAAGGTAATCACTTATTTTAATTTAGGAGGAAGTATGATTTTAGGATGATTCTAGGATCACCATTGACATGTAGTGAAGTCCCAAATATATTTGAGCAAACAAATGAATTTAAAATATTTTGGAGGCCTAAGAAGGGAATGATATAGCTAAGGGTTTATTTAAAGTTGTCTATTCCAACAAATGGAAGATGTACATAAACTTAACCCGTGTCTAGTGAAAAAATGATTCTAATTGAGAAATTTAGAAACGTGTTACCAAGCTCTCCATATAAATTGAACCAAACAAGAATCCTACAATTAGAAGTAAGGAGTGATAATGATCTCGTCAATATAATCGACTTGTTGCCAATTATTTTGGCCTTAGATATGGTGAAGTATTAACTTCCAAGATTCATTTACACTAATAATTCAAGTGATTCATATATATTTCAAACAAAGACCTTGAATATTAGGTTCAATTAGACTTAAACCACCTGTATTTTTTGGTTGAGTTTAATGGTACAATGGTAAAAAATACATCACTTGTACTTTCCCTCATTCACTTAAATTCTCACTTAAGTGATGAACTTCAAATGGATTACTTTTCCTTTTGACTTCATTTTACACATTTTTCAACATGTACATTTATGTTAGGATTAAGGTTCCATTTACCTTGCAATCTTATGTATTAATGTGTATCAAGACACTCTTGGAAAGTGTCCTTGGACGTCTAGAGTGGAATAAAAAAATATTGTATAATTTAATCTTAGAATATTGATATTAGTTGTCATGTGCATTCATGAATAAGGTAGGGCACACAACGATGGTATATATAGTTGAATTTTAGGTTGCTAAATGCATATTCCTAATTATAGGTGCTAGGATTGAGTGGGAATCTCGTATGACAAGACGGGTCTCACACAAGTTGGCTATTCTATTTTGGTGTACACTTTGGAGGGTTGAGTCATTGAGGATCATGACATCTAAGATGCTTTTTTGGTTACACTTTATATTTAAGGGGCCAATTGATTACACCCATGTGAAGTCATTGATGCATTTGCAATTCTTGAAAGATGCTCTCCAAGGCAGGTATGGTGTTTTGTATGATCTACCATAGTTTTGGTATTCATTATTTTGGTAAACCACTTATAGTTTTTCCTCTCTTCATGCCTATATATTAAAATAAGGAGATGGTACTTTTATGATATTATTTATAGGTACACTAGTGTTGCCAAAGTGTTGTCACAGTGAGGAGTGATAGTGTGTGGATGTATCTGTCCTTTAAAATTTAATACATACTTGTCCTCTTTCTTGTGTGGAGCTTTTCTATTGAAATAGTTTCTCCGTGACGTAAAACATGTGTCTAATATGGTTTATTGATTTATCTATTATTGTTGATTAATCAATCACACAATTTTATTCATATGACAATTCTTATTTATGAAAAAAATTTTAGAATTGCATACACTTGTAGAAGTTATTATTGTATTAGTTTCACCTTTTTTATCAAAATTTGGCATTAGAGCTAATATTTTTCATAGATAAGGACACCTTTCTATTAATTGTTGAAGGATTTTTGGTTATAGTGAGATATTTTGGATTGTTCTTTTGCATATTTGAGAAATTAATTGTATAGCACAACTTCTACTTCATGTATGAATATCAATACATTTAATAGTACCAAATACAAGATGTGGAAGTTGAAGATGGAGTATCCCCTTGAAGAAAGAGATCAATAGTTGCTTTCTTCAAGTGAAAATAAGTCATCTAATGTGTTTAATGAAGATTGGTTAAAACTAGGCAATAAGGCACAAGAAATCATACAACTGTGTCTTGCATATTATGTCCTCTTGAATGTTTAACACAAATTGTGGAATAGGATAAATGATATTTATCAAACCCAAAGTATTACTAATAAGTTATATCTCATAATATAATTATATTCATTGAAAATAAAAGGTGGTGATTCTATTATAGATCATTTGAATGTTTTTAGTTTGATTTTAAGTTAGCTTGATTTTGTAGATGTTAATTTGTATGAGGAAGATAAATGCATCTTATTAATTTTCTCTTTACTTAATAATTGAAAAAATTAGTGCTTTCCATTAGTGGTAATGGTGTAGAGAAAAAAATGGACAATCTTATTGCTACTCTCCTTTTAAAGGAAATGATAAGAAAATCCATGAACAAAATCTTGAAAGATTCTTTGCATGTACAAGGAAGGTCCAAGGAAAAAAGAAGTCCTAAAGGGGATAAGAAGAAGGATGGATCTATAAATTCAAATCAACATACTTGCATTTGACCAACATACACCTCATTCAACAACTCATCTGTCATCACTACATTATCTAATGCACCACCTTGATGACCCTTGCTACTCCCATAACATATATAAGGACAATGAGAACACACATGAGAGGTGGAACCATCTGCACCCTTTGCATCACTATCTCTCCCAAAGCATAGATTACAACACTTTGAGCATATATGAGAGCTAGGGGCACTAGAGTTAGATGGTCGAGCTGTTGCATCATCCTATGAGGCAAAAGGTTGGGATATTGTGTGCCATGCTCCTTAATGGTGTCTGTCAAGCTAGCAACTGCATGGAGAGTCTGCACCTCCATACTCTCCCTGATGGCTATTAGAACCGTTAGATGATAAATAGTTCTTTTTCCTAGTGTTCTTTGATGTTCACGATTATCTACCCAACGAGCTCTTGGTCAATTTTGGGTAGAGCCTCCACCTCTACCTTGAAAGTCTCACATATCAAAATAATTAGGAATTTCATGAAGGATAAACTCACAATATACTTTTCTAAGAAAATAGAGAAGCACCTCATAATTATTACATGGAGGTTGGTCAAAGACCATCCACCACCTATCCCAAAAATTATTATTTATCTCATCATGATTACATCAATGTATGGGAAACGCCTTTGAATTTGGAGGAATAGGTTCATTGGTTCTATGATTCGTAAAAAGAAAAGATATGTTTTCTTTGCTTATGCCTTTCCTTTTCACTTGATCATAGGACAATTTTGTTGCATAAAATTGACAACATGAATCTCTATAAGTTTTCTATTGATTTATTTGATTTGTGACTATGTTAACATTCACCATCATTGCTTCCAATGTTGAGACAAGGGATAGGTGATGCTGGTTTGATGTTGAATCCCTCAATTTTGAAACTAATTTAGAAATTACAACTCTGTTTTGTTCTAGATGCCCTAACAAATCCTCTTGGCTTTGTCCAGGGTTTGTTGGAAGGGTTGGAGAAGGGTCAGGCATCCTAGGGTTTTCCTCAAGCATTTCATCATTTAAATTTAGTTGTGGCTCAAGGTTTATATGATTTGTTATATAATTCAAAAAAACATGAAACTGATAAAAAACAATCCATTTTTTCAAATGCAAACAAAATTTAAATCTAATGTGCAAAAAAATAACACTTACCTCTTCTATGACATGGCATTGTGAAGCTAGGTTGCAAAGGGAAAAAGAATGTTCGTGTTATGTTGGGTTGAGGGAAAGAAAAACATTCAAAAAAAGCGGGCCGCGGGTGAGCAAAATGGATAGATTTTTTCTTTTTATAACTTTATTGAGCAAAACGCGTATGTGTTTGCTTTCATAAAAACACTTGTGCATTTTGCTTTCATAAAATGCATACGTGTTTTGTTTTCATGAAAATGTGCACATGCTTTGCTTTCATAAAAATGTGTGTACATTTTTTGTTCAAATAACGCACTCATGTTATGGCTAATTTTTTTTAAGACATAATACAAGTGCACTATTTAAAGTTCTTCAAAACACGAGCACATTTTGCTCGTTTTTGGGCTTTTGGCCACTTTTTTGTGCCCCATCTTGGTGCACATGTCCATTAAATGAAATGAAATAAAATATGCTTGCAAACTATCTAGTACCAAAACTTAAAACTAAGTTTAGATACTAAATATGTAGGTACTTTTGAAATTAACCCTATGATGAGAGATGTACAAGTTATCATACCTATGAAAATTTTAGTAGTATTTTGACATGTAAAACAACACTTAGACAAGATCAAGAATAGAGGAGAGAATGTGAATGTGAATATAACAAACAAAAATAAGAGTGACAGAATATATCTTGGAAAAACCCTAAAAAAGAAAAAAATTAACCTCTAAAGCACATATAGGTCCTATGTATTATCAACTATAGTGTGTTATAATACAATATTAGAGTCTTTGTACTTCAATGAGATCAACCTAGAGGAATTTTGATAGCATAAAATTGTAAAAAAGAAAGTGCCCACAATCTCCATCCCAACTCTCAATATCTAGGCCAAAAAGACATAAGAAGCCACCAATAGTTTCCTCAAACTATGGGCCCAAAATGGGCACTCAAACCCATGCTCAAAATGGGCCCCTCATATGTGTGAAGCCTCTCAAAATAGAATGTAACTCCTCTTACAAGACATCTTCGACCATTATGGCTAGAAGTGTCATAAGTAACTCCAAGGTACCTCATAAATGCACTTATTACTTCCTACAACCTCTTACAGATAATTATTATTAGTTGATCAAGAGACGATCTTGCAAGTCCACCATGTAGTCTCTTTTTTACTTGTTCTTATATGTGTGATGTAGTTTCTTACACATGTCATAATGTCATATATGCTCTTACACATCATACATAACATATATGCTCTTATGCATGTCATACAATAATTGACAAATAATAAAGAGTGTCACAACGATTTTTTAAGATTTCATCCAAGTGGGATGTCCCCCTCTATGTGGGCATATTTTTTACAATATTGCATCTATTAAATGATTTTGATTAGACCTAAGACTTGAAAGGCGTACAACACACCTAGTCCACAAGTCCTAACAATGATTGATTTGACATGTAGAGTTGAAACTACTCATGAGAATAAATGATAGAATTTGATGCTTGCAATTCACTCACCTCCATCTTCTAGTGTTTAGATTATAAGTAGGAATTGTTGGTATTCATAGACATCTTTGGGGAATCTATTGAATTGTGAAGGTCATATTCTCCTCAGTTAGAACCATAATTAAACCAATTCAATGACTTTGGAACGAGGAATGAGGATAAAAAACAAGCATGCATTGGACCTAGGATAATGTACATTAATGTAATGCTTTGATAATATTGTTATAATGCTCTCATAAATGTTCTATGTCAATTCTTTGATAATCCTTGTGGATGCTTTCAAAATTAACGAATGAATGTCCATAAATACAACAACATTACACACATGAACAAAAACATGGGTTGACTCACAACTATAGTACAAGATAGGTTAGTAGGATTTAATTTATTGTGAAAATGAATTGATACTAGGTAATAGGCCAATTTAAAAACACTCTAATAAAAACAAATCCAATTTTTTAAACTATAAAGGAAAACAGGTCCGTTCACGAATTGTTGCACAACCGTTTGCATCAGAAGAAAGTGTGGACATTAGTTCAAAATAAGAAGTAATATAGTAAATAATTGGAAAATTGAAACGAACTAATATGCCAGTAGAAATAACCCGAAAACCCTATAGAGAATCACAGGTCGTGGCCCTGTATGTCCAGCAGACTTCATGCTATTTACACGGACTGTACAAAACATTTCTTTTTTCTAGAAAATAATGGTTGCCATTATCAATTGCAAACGCGTCATTATGTTGAGGAGGAATTTGTGTACATGGAATTCGCCTATAAAATCAACCCCTGTTGCAAAAGTTTCAGATTTCATACCAGAATCGGAAAATGCAGATGGAACAAATAAAATGCCATGTGTTAGTCATGAAGAAGAAGAAGAAAGTATTGTGGAAAGGATTAGCAGAATTATAAGAAATAATGGAGAGGACATGGAAAGTGTTTTGGAGAATAGTGGAGTAAAAATATCTTCACAAGTGATGGAGAAGCTTCTGCACAGGGCTCACTACTCGTGGAAGCCTATTTTCAGGTGCTTCACATGGGCAGGCCGTCAGGTGGGTTTTTTTTCTCTTTAAATTTGTTTTTACAATTTAAAAAATAAAAAAAATTGAAGGCCTGTAAATTTTATTGTTAAGATCACATGTTAAATTTGGAGGGTTTTTGAATGCCGAGGAGTTGAGGTTGTAAGATATTATTAAATGATATAAAAAGAATCGTCCTGTGCAATGCTTGAATAAGCTATCTTTACCTTTTAATCCAATTTGTAGTAACCTCCAAGGTAGCAGCTAAAGTTTCAATGCTTGATTAACTTTAAGGGAAAACTAAAAAAATTGAAATTCTCAACAGCAATAATTTGGTTGTATTAAAGTGCTTTGAAAATTTACCGATCACTTTAAGAAACACAGAAGTACGACAAAATCACCGTTAACAGGAGATGGAATGGATACTGGTATGTTACGTAGGGACAGATACAATTATGTCATTAGTAAATGGGAGACGGGTGCTGGGAGGCAGCAGAAATTAAAAAATATATACATTTGAATGTAATGCAAAATTACAAAAACGAAGTAACATATATTAGGCCTAAACAGCTTCAGAAAGACATAGAATGCATAAACATTGAAAATTTTAATCGATACAGATAAGATTAGGGCCCGGTGATTAGTCTATTGCGGTTAGCTAATACTGATAGGCGCCACCCATGCATTTTCTAATTCTTTTTAAAAAAATATTTAACTTAAAATAGAAGATTGCAATTAAAGTTAGGAGGCTGCATGGATTGTTGGAAGACTTGGAATAACGTTTCCTGGTACCTGGAGATGTCTAGCTACCAGAGAAGCATTTCAAGGTTCCGGAGGCTTCTTTCGTGATAACATTGGCTAAAATAGTCTGTTGATTGGCTTTAATGCTGGTTTAAGAGCAATTGTTTAGCTCTAAATTTTGTAAGAACTGCTTGTAAAGTTAATTACCATTTGGGTTTAGGGTATAATTTTTTTTTTTTTAAATCAATAAGAATTGCCCACAATGTGACACTGTCGTCTGGAGTTGACTGCATCATGAAATTTTTTAATCCTGTTTCTCTTCATATTATAATCTATGTGAAAGCCAATTTTGGTCCAATGTGAAAGCCATGACATAAAAATTATTACGACACATTTCTTTTTGCCTTGGGGATTAAGCTCAGAGGGTTTTGAACCTGTACATATTCCCCTTCCTACTACTAGCTCATAGCTCTGTGGTTTCAGGTTGGGAAAATATTAAGGAAGACCACTTTTGTGGAACTTAAGAAAGTCTTTGTTGATCTATTTCAATATTTTTGTTGTTGAAATAGCCTGCAATATATAGTAATTTGGGATCAAAGATTCAAACGCTATAAAACACAAGAAAAGGTGGAAAGACATCATATCCTGGTGTATGCAGCCTGAAAAAGCAACAGTATTATATCAAAGTTAACCCATCGGAATTCCAAACTTTTAAATATCTTTTAAGCTAATTGATAATTTAAAATAGTCGGTAAGATTTTTTTATATACCGTACAAATAGTTGATTAGTTCTGAAGGGATGAAATTTTTTGCTAGTGTTTGCTTCTGGGGTTTTTGTGTGAAGTTCAAATAACCACTAAGGCTTAGCATAATTTGAAATAAATTTCAATGTATACTGTCATGTCCCCGATTAGGCGATGGCGGGAAATAGTGTTTATCAACACTATGGTGAAATTTAAATGTTTTAATAAATAAAATATTAAATAAATCATATAATAATAAATACTAAATATAAATTTAAATTATTGAATAAATAACATTTAAATTAATATTTGAATTGTTCTGGCCAACCATCTTCGGGAGGCGTTTCCAGTTGCTATTTAAGGAGCACACTAATGCTTATTTGATCACCACGAATTTGGACATCTGGTTCTGCCTACTACCGTAGGGGATGTAGTTCACTGGCGTGGCATCTAGGGTGAGTGTAGCTACACTCCTGGGAAATTCGTGCTTTGCTTTCATTGTCTTCGTATCATTCACTAACTTCAGGTTCCGATCACTACACACAGGACTTCGGTCATTGGAAGGAGGGGAATTAAGATAGAATTGGCCGAGCTCCTCTCTGGCCATCATTGCTACCTGGCCGAGAGATTTGGGAAAATCTACAGTCGGCGGCCAATTTGGATTGAGGACGGCAATCTGAGGAGAGTTCATCTTAAGGCTCGCACTAAGCTTTTGTCTCCAGACATTCCCGAGAGGCACTTGCCCTCTTCCCGTAAATCACGAGATTTCTTATTCTGGTTGTTCTCACAGAGGGATCTTGATTATCTGCACGCATTGATTCACAGAATGCAAATAGGACATCAGGAGATCATATTTGAATGGTTCGAGCGTTGTTGGGTGGTAGTCAAAGAAATCATCATCGGGAGGCAAGTCAAGGATAATCATATCGGCATCACTACTGGGCGACGGCATCAATCTCCAAGAGATGAGTTCATCACTCATGAATCTTCAGCGCACACTCCATTCGATCTGAAGAAACCACGATTCATATCTCCGGCTCTATGATTGGAATTGGGGCGTATCTTGAATCGCATGATTCTGATACTACCTCTGTAATCGTGCGTTACATATAAGCCTGTAAGCTTCTCTTGTGGACTATTTCCTTTGCCGTGGTAAAGTGATCTGTGCATTTCCAGCACTGTGTGTTAGCATCAGTGCATCAACTGAACGACTCTGTTTATCGGGCAAGCCTTGTTTGTATTTATTCTCCAATATACATTGGTCGTAGTGAGTGGACATTATTTTCTTGTTTGCAGTAATCACATGTGCAAAAATAAGATTGGAAGTTCGCTTGTTCAGATAATATTTACGTTGTGGCTCGTTTAAGTATTTGTTTTATATTTTAGTGGACTACTCAGCTACGAGTTAACTTTCTGTTATAGTATGATCTGAGTTTGAAGCTAAATCTATTATGAAAATTCCTCCTATAAACTGATTCAGTTTCCTTGCCAGTTTATCTTTAAATCTTGTTGGGACAGATCCGGCATCTTACATATACAAATAACCACTAAGGCTGGTCTCAGTTTGAAATACAAATTAACGGTAATCTTCAGTTCCAAATAAGTTTGAAATTTCTTAAGATCTCATATGTTCTATGCAAATGTTTCAGCAGGCGATATGAAAATCTATAAGAATTTGTCAATTTCCTTGATATGTGAAACGTCTTATGCAAAAGTTTGGGAACTCTCAGTTGTTATTCCAAGTAAAAATTATGGTTGTATGATAGCAATTGAGGAAATTATTCATTTTAATTGGCAATTTTTTATGCTTAAAAATACAAAAATAAATCATGTTGCAAATATATATCTTTTTTCTACTGCCAGGTTGGTTTCCAGCACACTTCCTACACTTACAACTTGATGATCAATATCATGACCAAGATGCGCAAGTTGAATCTGCCTTGGTTCTGATTGGTCAGATGCAAGAGCAAGGACTAATTACGATCCAAACATTTGCTATTTTAATGAGAAGATATGCCAGGGCTGGAATGGTCAAAGCTGCCCTGTGTACTTTTGAGACAGTGGAAAAGTTTGGCTTCAAATCCAACCTGGAATTGTTCAATATTCTGCTAGATGCACTTTCTAAGGAAGGGAAAGTGGGTCCCGCCACATTGTTTTTTGAGGAGAAGAGATCTGAGTTGGAAGCTTCCACGGTAACCTACAATATTCTCATTAATGGGTGGTGTAGGATCAGGAGGCTTGAAGAGGCACAAAATCTTTTTGATCAAATGGTAAGCCTCAGTATTCCTCCCAGCGTTGTGACATATAGTACTCTTATTGATGGCTACTGTAAGACAGGGAGGATTGAATATGCTCTTAAATTGCTAGAAACCATGAAGGGAAAGGGTTGTAACCCTAATGTTATCACATACAACTCCATTGTTGATGCCCTTGCAGAAGCTGGTAGACCCCAAGATGCACAATTGATGTTGGATGAAATGGATAAATCCATGTGCAGGCCAAATATTTCAACATATAACTCTCTGGTGAAGGGACTGTGCAAGCAGGAGAACCTGTCTGGTGCAAGTAAAGTACTTCAAATGATGATGGAAAGAGGTTGCCTTCCCACTGTGACAACATATAATTATTTCTTTAGGTTTTTCTCCAAGCATGGAAGAGTCAATGAGGGTATGAATCTTTACATGAAAATGTTATCGTCCGGTTATGTTCTAGACCAGCTTACTTACCAACTGCTGATAAAGATGTTATGTGAGAGGAGTCGAGTGGAGTTAGCATTGCAGATTAAGAAGGATATGGAGGCTAGAGGCTGTGATCCTGATCTTGCAACTTGCACAATGGTGATTCATCAGCTCTGCAGATCAAACAAGCTAAATGAAGCTTATGAACACTTTGATAAGATGGTCCAGAAGGGCATTTCACCACAATACGTTACATATGAAATGCTTATGAACAGGTTGAGGAAATCATTCCAGTCTGATAAGTGTCAAGCGCTTTCACAATTGATGGCAGCAACTCCACATTCCAAGCTATTACCCAATACATACAAAAGGAAAAATGCACAAGATATTCGCACAAAGAAAATAATAAGCAAAGCGCAAGAAATATCTCAAAGATTGTTGACCAGGGAAAAATCTAAGCAGCTTCTCAGAGTGGCCAAACCAAACACTTACAAGAAGCAGCCCCATGCAGTTGATGCTGGTAATTCCTTGTCTGAATCAGTTACCCAATACATGCAAAAGAGACGAGACAAACACAAAAAAAATGAAGCCTAGGAACAGCTCATAAAGATTGATTGGTAGAGGAAATATAGAGAAGCTTCAATAGCAGCCAGCACAAGCACTTTCAGGATCACGAGGAGCACTTATACAAAAATGATTACAATTAGAGCACACTTTGTCGAAATTCCAAACCTGGAGCAGAAGCTCCATACAAAGGCAAGTTGCTGTGTTGACTTCTCTGAACATTCCAATTTATGATTTTTTTCTTTTGACATTCAAGTGCATGCCAGCTTAGATAGCATAAAGATATATTTTTTAAAATTCAGCTACTCCAATTAGATTGGTTATTAATTTGTGTCCTCATTAGTAAGAAGTAGAACCATATGTGTGTCTAGGCAAGTTCTGTTTGCAGAAGGAATGGCATTGTTCAATTGCAAATGCAATTAATGGAATATCCTTTCTAACAAAAACTCTTGATGGATACGTTCAGATTGGGATATCAAAGAAATATCACTTTGGACTAGTCTGATTATGATCTCGTGGGCTCAAGATCTGATGGCAATACACTCTGGCTAACAGTTGTTTGCAAGCCATGCACTGATAGTCCAATAATGTACGTTTTTCTAATCTTTATTGCTTCAGACTACTATGATCAATAATGTAGGAAGATCTATTGACTAAACTGTTTTACTTTGCTGAATAAGGAAACACTTTTTCTTGCTGTATTCAGATGAATTTCAGCCCCAAGGAATGCTGTAGAAGGGAAAAGTCACGTAACAGTTATTCCATTTTGTTGTTTTGTAATGTCCCTAATTGGGATTATATTATTTTTACTCTAAATTATCAACTTCCAAGCAGGTCGCGGGTTTAGAGAGTACCTTGGCTCGATTTAATCCATGCAGACAAGTTAGAAACCAATTACAACAATCACCTAACAAATAGTATATCATGATTTAACATTAATAAGTCTAACGTAAACTCATTAATCTGATTGCTACTTCCCCTTGGGGATGCTCAATCATGGGGGATCATGGAAGAGGGGGGAGTTTGAAGGGGTGTCTCAGCCTCCTTGGCCTCATGTGGTGCATGCCATTCATATGAGGTGGCACCTTTGACCTCATGTGGCACATGCCATTCGTATGAGGCGACCCCATGTGGCGCATGCCATTCATATGGGGTGGCCCATTTAGTAAGGAGTCTAATACCCTCATCATCCCATCCCCTTTCATTTCCTCGTGATTGGGCTCCTTATAAACTAATTGACCCTTGACGATGCTCAATCATGGGGGATCATGGAAGAGGGGGGAGTTTGAAGGGGCGTCTTAGCCTTCTTGGCCTCATGTGGTGCATGCCATTCATATGGGGTGACCCATTTAGTAAGGAGTCTAATACCCTCATTGTTCCATCCCCTTTCATTTCCTCATGATTGGGCTTCTTATAAACTAATTGAATTTGTATTTGCAATAATCACATTAGTAATATACAGTGAGCTATGAATATGCTATCATAAGGTATTATGCATGAATCATTCTAAATAATATGTTATAACTTATAATCCTTCATTAATATCCTACCTCAATATATATTAATTTATAATTCTGAAACTTAAACGAATTGATGCACTAGTTCTATATTTCTGAAATCATAAATTAATTGATACTGACAGATTATCTCTGCTTGTTGCTCTGTCTTTTTCTTACTTTCCAGTTGATGCCTCTCTCCTTTGAAACTGACTTCTTTATACCCCCGATCTGGTGAAGAGGCATCGTCTTCCCTGCACCCTTTGACTGGGACGTGTCTCTTTATCTAGTCGCTGCCCCTTGGGATTTGTTTGTTTAAACCATAATAAATCGCTGCCTCTTCTAATCATGGGTTATATTATAATGCTCACTGCTTCTTTATGTAATCTGTCTTTTAGCCGATACTTTTAGATTCATTTATTATTTAATAAGGCATAGTTTCTTGTGACTTTCTATTATTATGATATTTTCAATTAATGATATTAATTGTTCTATTTATTATATAATTGTATTATAATTATAATATTATCTATGATAATTATAATTATGATAATAATAGTTAAATGGCAATTCCTTATATTTACACTTTTATATTTATTCGATTTTATTATTTGTGTTTCAATATCCCATATTTGGTGTTACGAATTCAGGGGCATGACATGTTTTCTGTTTTGTAATATTTTATGACCTGCTTCTTTTAACCTGCTTAGTAACTTTCATTTTGTAATTATATGTAATACATTCTCATTGGAATATGTTGCTTACTGTTCCTTTGCCTTTCATTGTATAAAATAAAAGAATGGCGTAACTTTTTTATTTCATTGGTCAGTTTAATTAAGGATTAAGGGTTTAGCATTTCATATCTTAAAACATATAAATACCAGAAATATGGTATTCTTTGCAAGCATTAGGTATATATGATTTTGAAGCACATGGAACCCCAAACAAAACATTTCTTTCTTTAAATTCATGTATGTTCATGTTTTGAATATGCTTCTTGCCAAGAGTGTAGATACTAGCCATGTTTTTTTATCACAAAAGTAGAGCTCTCATTCATCTCCCACCTTTTATTTGATGCTTGTGCTGGACTTCAGAAGAATTCTTTATCGTACATTAACTTCCCATGCAGGGAATATTCCAAACTAAAGTTTCTTGCAATAGTGCTTTAGGACTCTGCATTGTTTAAATTATAGTTGTCTTTGTAAAACAAAATTTACAAAGACCACAACAAAAACTCATTTGCAACTTTTTGAAAAAACACAATTCTGTTGAATCTTGATGCTAACGGTTTCTTACTTATCATCCTGAGGAGAAGGTTACCCTTAATCACTCATTCTATCCTGCTTAACATTATCTTTTAATCCTTTGACCCAAATATCAATTGCACACCATCATGGTGTGCCTTATAGCTTGGCATGTCTTGTATTAAAGTTTTGGTTTGCCAAGGGGAAATGCATTATAACTTTCATATACAGTCTTATCTTATTAGAATAATTTCTTATTGTTACTCATGAATAGTGATGCTATATTTTGTTTCAGTGGCTTATGTAAGATTTTACCAATTTATTGGCGATGTTTGAGGAATCTGTGATATGTGTCTACGTGGTTTGACATAGTCCATCAAATACTTATGGATAACTGTATATTTGTTTTTAATCCTGAGAAAACTATTGTTTTAATTTAAGTTCAGACCTCTATGGAAGTGATAAAGCATTTTCCTTTTTTCTCAATTCACTTCTTCCCAGTTTGAAAAACTCTAACTGCCTGAATTAGATTGTTTGCAGAATCTGCTTGGAAAGAGCTGGGTTTTGTTTATGTTGAATGGGAAAAAATGTTTTGAATGAGCTTTTAGATAAATTAATAAAAAGCTAAATCGTAATACAGCCCTCATTTTGTTTCATAATTATTTGCAGATTGTCTACGAAATTGTACTTATTCCATCTGAATTTCCACATGTGCAAGGCTATGCTGAATTGGGATCCATCAAAAATACCTTCAATTTGGTCTAATGCTTGGAATTGCTACCATCATTGTAATCATCTCATTATCTGAATTGATTTTTACAAATTGCAGTCAATCTTTTTTGTCTGTCTAGTTGCACCGTTTTGGTTTGCCAAGGGGAAATGTATTATAACTTTCATATACAATCTTATTAGAATAATTTCTTATAGTTGTCCATGAATAGTGATGCTGTATTTTGTTTCAGTTGCTTATGTAAGATTTTACTAATTTATTAGCTATGTTTATGGAAGCTGTGATATGTGTCTACGAGGTTTGACATAGCCCATCAAATACTTATGGATAACTGTATATTTGTTTTTAATCCTGAGAAAAACTATTATTATCAATTCAGATCTCTATGGAAGTGATAATGCATTTTACTTTTTTCTCAATTCACTTTTTCCCAGTTTGAAAAACTCAACTGCCTGAACTAGATTGTTTGCAGAATCTGCTTGGAAAGAGCTGGGTTTTGTTTATGTTGAATGGAAAAAAATGTTTTCAATGAGCTTTCAGACAAATTAATAAAAAGCTAAATCATAATACAGTCCTTCATTTTGTTTCATAATTATTTGCAGACTGTCTACAAAATTGTACTTATTCCATCTGAATTTCCACATGTGCAAGGCAATGCTGAATTGGGATCAATCAAAAATGCTTTCAATTTGATCTAATTCTTGGGATTGCTACCATCATTGTAACCTGAATGGATTTTTACAAATTGCAGTCAATCTTTTTTCTCTCTAGTTGCACTGTCTTGGTTTGCCAAGGGGAAATGTATTACAACTTTCATATACAGTCTTATTTTATTAGCATACTTTCTTATAGTTGTCCATGAATAGTGATGCTGTATTTTGTTTCGGTTGTTTATGTAAGATTTTACTAATTTATTATTGATGTTTGAGGAAGCTGTGATATGTGTCTGAGAGGTTTGAAATAGCCCATCAAATACTTCTGGATAACTGTATATTTGTTTTCAATCCTGAGAAATACTATTGTTTTCAATTCAGATCTCTGTGGAAGTGATAATGCATTTTCCTTTTTCCTCAATTCACTTCTTCCCAGTTTGAAAAACTCTATCTGCCTGAACTAGATTGTTTGCAGAATCTGCTTTGAAAGAGCTGGGGGTTTTGTTTATGTTGAATGGGAAAAAATGTTTCCAATGAGCTGTTAGACAAATTAATAAAAAGCTAAATTGTAATAGTCCTTCAATTTGTTTCATAATTATTTGCAGACTGTCTACAAAATTGTACTTATTCCATCTGAATTTCCACATGGATTTTTACAAATTGCATTCAATCTTCTCAACATTTGCTCCTTTAGTACTACTATTTTATGTAATGTTTGTTTAAAATATAAACTATTTTTAATCACACCCAACATAACTATTAGGAAATGGCGACGGTAATGACTACGCTGGGCGGGAGCCAATGAGCAAGTCTGTTTTTGAATGGCGATGGGTTGCTTCTTGGCGCGGCTCTGTTGCAGACTGATGGGGATATTTAGGTGG